>LUGF01004255.1:0-15580 GCA_001625245.1 Calycopis cecrops | reverse complement strand
ACTATTATTGTTGTTCTATGTTACTATTAATGTATAAAATGTATGTATAAAATGTATTGTGATGAGAAATAAACCAATTAATTAAATAAACCAATTAATTAATTAATTAACTTTGCGGCAGAATCATGTGAGCGGGAGGTACCTCTCGGTCGTGTCAGTCCCTTTCGCTTTCTATTCAGCCTGGCGACATCATTACTGAAATCAGGTAAATACGGCAACAGCTGACCCGATTTGGCTAACCATCGGTGGGAATCTACAAATTAGCATTTCAGAAAAAAAATACATTCTCTTACAGATGGGATTGTATATTTTATATAAGTATTTCGTAGAGTATTGCAGCAAAAAAAAATGTATTTCAAATTCATTTATTTGTCAACCAACTTTGATCATTATAGTTAGTTAATATATCAATAAAATACATAAAAAAGAACAATAAAACACAAAAAACATAACGACTAGGAGTTAGAACGTACGTGCAAAAGGCAGCAGTGACTGGCATATCGGCAATCCAGTCGGTTCGCCAACATTTTCAGAATTTTTTTATTTTCGTATTGTGACTAAATCCTTACCATTTTATCACACACTTTTATTGCACGAAAGAAGATATAATTCAATTGAAATATTACTTTTATCTGATAAAATAAATTCTACTATCCTATCTACTAATCTATAATATATATTTCTTGTGTGCGTGTGTATGTCACTGAACTGCTAAACGACTGGACCCATTTTGGCGGAATTTTTTATACGTGTTGAAAGGGATTTGAGAATGTTTTAGATTCACAAATCAGTCCGACAGATGGCGCTGCAGTGACGTGAAACCGCGGGGCACAGCTAGTATTATATATAAAGTTTAAATGTATTTTTGTTATTCTTTGACATAAAAACTACTGAACATACTTGGATCTAATTTAGATTGAAAACAGATAAAGTATTTTCTATACCCATACTAGACGAAAGCCCTTAGTTAAATCAGAGCTAATGTGCAATATCATGTTGCTGGAAGCTATTACAATTATATCAGATGACGATCGTGTGGGTTTTCGGTAAACAGACAACAGTCTGAATTAAAACATCATATTATGAAAACTTTTATTGTAGTGTAAATAGCCAAGCTTGGTTTTAATGTAATTAATGTAATCGTGAGAGAGCTTTCTTTCTTTCTCCTGGCTATTATCCCAATTTATTTGGGGTCAGCTCTCCTAGTACTTCTGCGCCACATCGCACGATTGTGAGTTGTCTCATTGCTGATCCTTGTAATTTTCAGGTCATTTTTTAAAGTTTGCATCCAGGACATTGGTGGTCGACCGCGGCCCCTTCTGTTTTCCTCTATGCTTAGAACTCTCTTAGTCATATGGTCATCATCCCTTCTCATCACGGGACCATACCAGCGCAGGCGGCTTTCTCTGAGCTTTTCTATATCGGAGCTACTTTAAATGTACCGCGGATATACTCATTCCGGATTTTATCCATTCTAGATACACCACCAGACCAGCGCAGCATATTCATTTCGGTTACGTGTAACCTCTGTTCATCTGACTTCCTCATCGGCCAGCACTCGGATCCATAAAGTAGGACTGGTCTTACTGCTCTTTTATACACGTTCCCCTTGATTTTAATTGGCATTCTAGCATCGCATAGGACGCCTGACAGGGATCTCCATTTCAGCCATGCTGTCTGGATTCTATTTCGTATATCTTTTTCTGTGCCTGTATTGGGTGCTTTAATGGATCCGAGGTATTTGAATTCTAGGACTCTGTTGAGCGGTTTATCTTCAATTACTGGGCATGGAATGATGTCTGGGCCTGTACCAGAGAAGTCGCAGAACATATACTCGGTCTTTTCCCTACTAACTCTCGGACCTCTCTTTTCCAATGACTTCTGCCACGCAGTTAGGTCAGCTTGCACGTCTGCCAATGACTCAGCTATAAGGACCACGACGTCGGCGTATAGCATTGACCACGGTGCCGGTTTTTGGATGTCGGCAGTGATGTAGTCCATCACCAAGTTGAATAAGAGAGGGCTCAGGGACGAACCTTGTTGAACGCCTACTCTGATCTCGAAAGATTCGCTTCTTCCCGCTGGGCTGACCACATTTGTTGTGACATTGTGGTAAAGGTCCTTAAGATGCCGAATATAATGCTCCTGAACTAACTGTGCCCTCAATGCTTGCCATATGAGTTCTCTCGGGATCCGATCAAAGGTCTTTTCAATGTCGATGAAAATCAGGTGAAGATCAAGATCTTCACCGAAGTTCTAGTAATGTTTGCGAGACTTGTACTTTTCCATTAATATTTTGATAGAGTGAATCGCGTCTGTGGTGCTCACGCCGCCGGTGAATCTGCACTGGTTGGGTGTTACATTTGTTATTTTTGTTAACCTTTTTACGAGAATACTTTCCCAGATCTTGAGGGTGTGAGAAGTTAGTTTTATTCCTCTATAGTTTCCACAATTTGCTACGTCTCCTTTGTTCTTATAGAATGGTATTATATTGCTAGTTCTCCACATATCTGGCACTTTGGTTGAAATTAGAATTTCGTTATATAGTTTTGTTAGCCATGCTACCCCGGTTTCACCCATACTTTTCCACACCTCAACCGGTATTTCGTCCGGTACACTAGCTTTCCTATTTTTCATTTTCAGAATAGCAGCTTTGACTTCCTGGAGTGATATGGCTGAAAATCCTTAGTTTACCCTTGGCAACACCTAAGATTGTTTTAGCGGTGTTCGTGCAAAACTTATGGAAATCGTTCCAGCGAGTGTTACTATCTTTAGGGTCTTCGAGTGTATCCTTTAAGTATGTGCTAACCTGGGCAACAAAAGCATCGGCTTCTTGTTTATGTATATTGTACCATTTTATGCGAGGTTCGAATTTTCGATATTTCTGATTTTGGTTCCATTTTGGTATTTGCAGGCAAGCGACAAGAAGTCTGTGTTGGGTGGTCAGTGACTCTCCTGGTATGACTTTGCAGTCCCTGAAGTAGCGTAGAATCGATCTGTCGCATAAAAAGTAATCTATTTGTGAGGCCGAGCCACCACTTTTATATGTAATAAGATGTTCGTTGTTTTTTTGAAAATATGTGTTGACGATTGGTAGATTGAACTGTGTTGCCAGATTCATTATTTCGAAGCCTTGACTGTTGCTGGTGCCATACCCGAAGTTTCCGTGTACAACTGAGTCTTTTGGGGCTTTGTGACCAACATGACCATTCAAATCTCCAGCCACCAACTTTCTTTCTTCCAAAGGTATTGTTCGAGCCCGTCTTCACGTCGGTGTGGGGCGCGGGGCGAGAGCGCCTATCATGACGTCGGTGCGGGGCGCGGGGCGAGAGGCACCGAGCTCACCGCGTCACCGGCCACGGCCCCCTTTTCAACGCGGACGGTCAAGTCGAACGTACGCGCACAACGTACAATTCATAATTCAATGTAACATGTAAAAGTTTGCAATATATAATTTTGTAAAATGAGAACCAGTCGCCTTATTTCAACGCAATCACTAAATTGAGCTATCGAAGCGCAAACAGAATTGTTTGTAGAAGTTCTTCTCAGTTTTCCCAAAATAAATCCTTTTCTTCTGCATTACAGCCAATTTGGGGAGCGTATACGGAGACTATATTTAGTATTGGTTGGTTATCGAGAGCAAGTTTAACGCACATAATTCTGTCGCTTATTCTTTCCATCTTCATTATTCTTTGTTTCAGTGTTGCGTCAAGGATGATGTCAATTTCGTTTCTTGTTGTTGACGTGCCATTGTACGTGCGTGACGATGATGTCAATTTCGTTTCTTGTTGTTGACGTGCCATTGTACGACATTTGACGTGCCATAGTAGTTGGTAATTTCTTCCAATATCTCTGGATTTTGACCCTTTCCATTTAAGTTCTTGTATACAGCAGATGTTAATATTACGTCGATGTAATGTACTTGCCAATTCTTGGCTGCGTCCGGTCAGGGAACCAATGTTCCATGTGGCTATGCGCATATTATTAGCGCAGCGTCTTATTTCGTCGCTTGCAGGGGACGCCTTTGCATTATTCACATGTGATCGCATCTAACCGTCGCTTGCGGGGGACGCCCTAGCAGTTATACTCTTTATCTTTTGTTGTGCTTTCATACTAGGAGGTTGTTTTGTTTGGCGAAGTGGTTTTACAGCCGGTTGCCACCTGACGCTAAGACTGTCGCCCTATTCTAGGACGCGGGTGCCGCCGTTGACTCTTTTGAGAGTTCATCCGCCGCCATCCCTTCTATATGCTCCAGCCCAAGCACATAGCACTGGCACATGGCCTCTACTCCAAATATGTCGGAGAAGCCCAATGCAGGGGTTTGATAACGGAGTAACCTTCTCCGGCCTGTTGGTCCGCGGGAGGTATTTTATTTCCCTCCTACCCGGTGTGGTGCCGAGCATTCCCCTGTCCGCCACCCTGGGGACGCGTTCTCTAGATGTGAGGCTCATCCGAGAAAATCGTGAGAGAGCGCGTATAACAATATTTACACTTTTAATTTGCTTAAATAATGTATTTTTTGAGGACGTAGGGTTGTAAAAAAGAACAGGTGTCTTATTAACTATGCTTGATATTAATCTAATCGTGAGTGTGAGGGATCTTACAAGTAATATTTGCGCCTGATCAGGTGTCACCGTGAATTCGCATAGGTAATTGAAAAACAATATACCTGTTTTAAATTCACGATTACGTAGGGTTCTTGGCAAAACCTGTTTAATGGATAACGGATGATTAACTTCTTTCGCGAAAAGAATTAATATTCTATGTGTGATATAGTGGGGCAGTAGAATCGGGCCACTTAGTATTTTTAGATTTAAAATACACACCTCAAAAAATATAAATGTTGTCGAACTTGTTTTATACAGTTATTGGTGTGTGTGCCTATGGAGGTGGAAGGAGAAAGGAAGGCAACGCATCTTTAGAGCCTCTATGAGGACTTCTATGGGCTTCGGTAGTCAGGAAAATGGGCCAACTGCTCGTTTTCCGCCTTATACCATAAAAATATTGTTCGGAATTTAAATTTTAGGATAAAAAATACAGAACAAAATCATTTATATGAAAAAAAAACAAGAGCGAAGAAAGTTTCGTTTAATCAAGACTGTTTAATATTGTTGGTCATTTTAATTTTTAAAACAATTTTTATGTCGCTTTTGAACGTTAAAATAAACTACATTTTGAGCTAATAATATAGACACGCCTCCTCAAAGCTGTGGCACTTCTTGAAGCTGAAAGTCTGAAGTCAGCGAAATGTGAGTCTACAACTTAATCCCACCAAAAGTCTCGATCGAGCAGTTCCTGCTTGTTTATCTCTAAAAAGTAATGAAATCTAGACAAAGGCCTGCCAAGTCCAAGGTAGATAATTTTCTTACTTTTTATTTTTTTAATTTCTTACTACATGACGCCTTCTGGTCTTATCCAGAGGTTCTCAAATAGGGGCCTGAAAATGCTGCGAAATGGTTTCAGTAAATGATGGTACGGCAGTGTTTGCTTCGTGCCAGTATAACATATTAATCTGTGCTTCGCGCTCGACTCGGAGGGGGCACTGCCGTGCGCGCAGATTTAAGTCGATCTTGGGTGCCAGGAGTCTCCGGCGATCTGGAATACGTGGAATAGGGCGACCACGGATAGACAGGCCTGGTTTATTGATACTACATATTTAACGCGGTACTCGACTTGTGTTCAGCTATAATAGCTTCAAGACTACCTTTAAATGCCAGTAAGCGTATTGTTAGTAGAAGACACTGTGAACGTGGTTCAACTCGCATAAACCAGCCAATGACCTCCAGTTGATGCCAGGTCACAGAGCAGCCCTTGTACAATTTACACGCGAACGAATCCAAGATAGTGTTGTATGATAATGACGGGCGAAATAAGGTATAAGTTAATGCGAGCGAGTCGCGCAGTATTTTATATAAGAGAAGATCAGTTATGGTGGCGGGCTATGGACAGTTTGAGGAGGAATTTCAATGGAAAATAAAACGAGCTTGAGGTTGTTCGCGCGCCCTTGCCACCTTTATATGCCAGTCGATACATAAACCAATTAGAGATCCTTGTGGCATCCTATGCTGAATTTGCAGACCGAAATTTCATTTTTATGCAGGACAATGCAAGACTGCAAGAATCGTCACCTAGTACCTCCAAAACGCTGACATTACGGTAATGAGACAGCCAGCACGAAGCCCTGACATGAATCCCATCCAACATCTATGGGATGAAGTAAAGAGAGGTGTAAGGGCTCACCAGTCTCTCCCACAAAACTTTTGGGCTAATGGTTTTCTGCCTTCAAAGGAATTCTGCAGACGAATGAGTAGAAACATCAAGATAACCGGTGGAATAAAACATTTTTCTTTGATTTCCTTTGTTCTTGGCACTCGGTTCTTCATAATCTCTTCAGTAATTTTTTCCAAAATGCAATTAGACTGCTTCCTTCAATATTGTCTTGCCCTTTTGCTGTAGTTCAAAGTATAATTACATTCTACGGACCTCAGTAATTACTTTTTCAGTTTATAATACAAGAAGGATTTTCAAACTTGTTTATATTAATCTTTATTCTGTATAGATAAAAATGGATCGCTAAATGTGTTGTTAAGCGCATAACACGAAAATGACTCAACCGATTTGGCTGATTTTTGTTTTATTCGTTTAAGTACGACTTACGAGTGTCGAGTATGGTTCTTATGGAGAGATCAAAATTAAAGGATTGCCTTTATAAGTTTAAAACAATTCTATATTCCCATACAAAATATTCGTAATAATACGTATTATTACGAATATTTTGTAAGTATACTTAATTAAGTACCTATATTTAAAGATAAAATGTAAATTGTCTGTAGTAAAATGTCGCTTGAATGTAAGTCTTTTTGCTGTGCATCTTTATTATAACTAAATCTAAACGCCACTAATTTCTATATATTTACAAAAAATGTCGTGTGCTTGTGTTTGAAAATGAAAATGAAAAAGTTTTTTATTCAAAATCGAATTACAGGAATTATTTTTTGTCAACGTCAACAATTAAATCTACTACCGGTTCAACCCTAGCCATGTCCTGAGAAGAACCGGCGAAACAAACTCAAACTCATACATTCACGTTTAAATATACATTCTATAAAGCGTCGGACAAATTTAGGCAGAAGAACCCGAAATTAGAAAAGTAATCCCAGGAGCGGTCATTAAGAAGTATTTGTGGAATACCACATTAATCTAGAAAACTCAAGCTTCTCGCATGGTCAATTGTCTATTGCCTGTTCCCGTGTCGGCTAACTATCTGCTCTGTCGGTTTACACGCCAGGAAATCAAAAAAATATCCTTAGATATCTTATTGAAATTAAACTTAATTTTGAATAAGTAAAAATAAAATGAAATATAAAAAGTACATGTCATAATAATTAATCTGAAATTGCAATTTTCATTGTGATTTTTAGTGACCATTAAAAGAATTTTTAATATTTTATAATTTTTAATTTTAAATTTTTTGACATAATTTAATTGTTGACTTGCCAATTTTCTTTTTCTTTTTTTATTGCATGCCTTAAGCGCGAGCGTAGATATGCTCTACTCTCGCCTAAAAATCAAAAACTGGGTTCGGTCAGAGTTTTATTTTAAATAAATAATAATATAGTGCTTAAAGTAGGTTGGCCTTCATACCACAATAAAAGAAAACATCAATGGTCATTTTTCTAAACAATAAACAGCAATCCAACCCACAATTTAGATAAAAAAATGAATTTTTCAGAAAAAATTCTATGAAAAACATATAACATTCTCTCTGTAATCACCATAACTTTTGTAAAACATAACTAATCGATTTAAATTTTATTTCAATAGGTCCGTAAATCTATTGTGACGAACTGATTAGAAAACCATAACTCAATTATTATTCGTTTTATTGTAAAAAATCAAATGTGTACTGTTGAAACTAAAAAATTTACATCTTAGGCAGCCTATGTGTCTAAAAGTGAGCTTTACTCTGAGAGTAAAGCCACTTGAGACTTTATTTTCACAACGTTGGAGTGTATAATTGAATAAATCGCGTTCGCGCACTTAAAACATTATGGTAAGAGACATTCTTTATGGTTAAGTTTTAATTGCGTCATTCATATAAGCTGCCAGCACAATTTTATTAGTCTAACGTTTATTAATTTATGTTTACCAACGTTTCTCGACTAAAATTATGTAATTTTTTTACTAATTGACCCGGTGTCTTAATCCGAAAACAATAATAAAAGATAAGATTTTGAATGTTGCCATCATCCATCCTATTTATAGATTCTACCTCGAGAATGCTGTTGCCATAGGTTGTACCTCCATTAGGCTGTCGACATAAACTGTACCTATAACAGCGTTCTAGCTCAGAGTACAAAGGTATACTCGTATTGGGAGCCAGCGGGTTTCATAACACTTGTGCTATAAAATAGTATTCGATACATGTGTCATAAGTTTGCATATTAATAACAGCGAGTAGCTTCGCGCCGTTCAATAATAGGCAAATGAAGTGACGCGTATCGGACACTAGTTATAAACAGGCTATAAGAAGTATAAGCACCTATATATTTTACACTATTTTTTCACTAGCTCATACGAGTGAACGTACGAACGTTATTATTATATTAGTCTACCTGTTAAAATTAAATTCCGAAGGACAATATAACGCAATATAAAAATATTGCGTTATATTGTCCTTCGGAATTAGAAGAATTAGAATGTTACACTTATATGGATGATGGAAAGCTGTACATTCAAATGTTTTAAGTTAATCAAAAATAGATTTCCAAATCTTCCTATAACGAATTGAATTTTTCCAAATTATAACACATACATTGCAATACCACAAATTAAAATAAGCACGAGTGACAAAGAAAGTCGCTGCCCAGATGATGGTGCTCTGTAAATGATATTCGCCAGTAAATTTTCTCGATTAGCCGTGTAGAGCAGTTCCCAGAAACTGCACCGAGCGTGGTTTGGTCCTGTCCCCATACTTAGTTCAGAGTTTATGTCCAAGTACGACACCACGTCGCTGGTCACAGGCACCCACGTCACCGGCAGCAGGGCTGATGTAGACGGTGTTGGATTCCTGAAAATAAGCGAGTCTTTAGTTGTGGCAGTGCTGTACAGCAGTAAAATGGGCCAGTCGCAGTGCGTCGCGTCTGCAAGAGCATTGCTTCTACATGATCTCAAGTTGTGTGTTTGTCATCCTATGCTATAGAATTGTTTAACATACTTTAAATATATGTAGAATGTATTATGGAACGAGGTTTTATATTATGGAAAATATATAATATGCATTATATGCACGCTATCAATATCTACTAAGAAGTAAGAGGTAGTGCCACACTGCATGCTTGCATGCAGTCGAATTGGGCCGGCACGACCGGGGAGGTACCTCTCGCTTACACGAGACCGGCGTAAAGTGACAGCTGTGCTGTCGCGTTTCGTGCGGTGTGTAAGTAGCCGGTGGCCCATGGAGGTGGGAGGAGAAAGGAGGGCAGCGCATCTGTATAGCCTCTATGTGGATGTTTGTGGGCGTCGGTAGTCATGAAAATGGCTCCGACTGCTCGTTTGCCCTCCTATACCATAAAAAAAAAAAAAAAAATATGACGTTACTAGGATTTGCTGATTATTGTAATACTATAGGTACTAATACTTTTTTTTTCATGTCTGTTAATGTGAACTAAGCAATATTTTTTGTATTGTAATCTTTCGAAGACAAAATATATAATTTCACATTTAGCGTTGTTTATATAGAAATTAATAAAACACAAGTTTTCTAATTTATGCAAAATCTTACACTGCAATTTCCGTGTAAATTAGAACTAGTCTTTAGCAATTTATCCGCAAAGGCTACGTCGGAAACGTAATAATAATCTGTAGAATATGAAGTTATCGGAGTTGTTTAAGTCTAGTTAAAATTTAATATACCTCACCCGAATTTAACAAAGTTGGTCCACATCGTCGTTATCCTGTCAATCATTATTTGGTCTTCAGTAGTTCTTGGTACTTCCTGCAAAAATCTAACATCAAATATGTAACCTAATTCATCGCCATGCAATGCGCCTATTATGGTAATGTTTTTTCTTCTCTGCATTTGATTTCTACCTCCACTGTACGAGAACATGTACTGGAAAACTTGTAATCCGCTCTTTGCGTATCTACTGATACTTCTTTGAACAGGATAATTAAATTTCAAATCAGATATAAACGCAGCAAGATCCGGAATTAATTCAGTTTGGTTAACCGTTCCATCTCCTATATAAAATCTTCTCGTCACATTTATCATATCTTCCATATTTTCGACATTAAAAGCAAGCTTCATACTATCCGAAAAAAATGTTTCTACGGTATTAACACGCCATTCTTCTTTATTATTATAACCAGCTAATATTTTGATATCTTTATTTTTATATATTTTTTTATGTTCGGGATGAATATCAATAAAACGGAAACCTCTATTAAACTCTTTTTCAACACAAGGTCGAAATGTAATTTCCAACTCGACTGTTGCTGCTATTAATAAATTCGTATCTGCGTTTAACAAAAACGATAATGCTTCTTGTATATTGTCAGTCGTGAATCCTAATTTTTCTGCAATATTTAATGGTACCGTATAGTTAGATGGTAATATAAGTCCTGGAACTAGTCCTGTCCCACTTTGCATAATTGCTTGTTGAAAGAATTTTGGTTGTCCGTTCATCAAGTGCAAATCAACGGACATTGAGCCAGCACTGTTTCCCGATAATGTTATCCTATCAACATCACCCCCGAATGATGCAATGTTTTCATATATCCACTTCAAAGCTGAATATTGATCTTTTAATCCTTGGTTGCCAGGAACATCTTTTGTGTCCAGACACATGAATCCATATGGTCCCGTTCTATAATTGAAAATCACAAATATAATATTGTGCCTAACTAAGAACTTTGGGTCGTATAAATACCTTTTAGCAAAGCCGAATGTAAATTTGCCACCATACAAATACGCTAATACTGGTAGTTTCTTAAGTGTAGCATTATTCGGTACGTAAATGTTGAGGTTTAGACAATCTAATGTGCCGACTATTGTATAAGTGTACTCTTCATGTTGGGGACACACTTTATTCTCATCATATGCGTCGAAAATATCCTCGGATTGTGTATATGGCACAGATGCCTGGAAAATTATAAGTGGAGTCGTTCAATAATCTATATAAAACTCAAACGTGACATAGCCATCTATCAACGCACAGCCCAAACCACTAGACGGATCAAACTGAAATTTGGCATCCAGGTAGATGTTACGACGTAGGCATCCGCTAAGAAAGGATTATTAGAAATTCAACCCCTAAGGAGGTGAAATAGGGTGTTGAAGTTTAATTAAAGTGCTAATACTGGTAGTTTTGTATTAAGTGTAGGATTATTCGGTACGTAAATTTTGAGGTTTAGACAATCTAATGTGCCGACTATTGTATAAGTGTACTCTTCATATTGGGGACACACTTTATTCTCATCATTAGCATCGAAAATACCCTATGATTGTGTATATGGGACAGATTCCTGGAATATTATGAATTTCGTTAATTATGGCTATGGTCTCCTATTATCTTTTTTGCCAGAGCTTTTTCTTGTGGGAAAATGCATTTACGCACTGCCACCGGATCTTTTGTTTTTGATAATCTTTACGTACGCTACCCAGGAGCCCGGGTGGCTCTACCGGATATAGTGTCGGGCTCGGCAATTGGGTTGCTCTTACCGACTAAACCCCTGCAGGGTGCCTTCGGCCGCTAGACTTGGAAGGTCTCGGATCTACAAGCAACAAGGGTCTCTCCGGCGACAGGCTGACCCCGGTAAAAAGGTCAGACTACTCCTCCTCGGGGAATGTCCGGCTGCCTTTGAACCGTCACTACTATAACGTTGAACCGTGCAATGGGATCAGGTTCTTATCCTGACCCCTGGCCCTTGTACTCCAAAGAATTATGTCACCATGTCCGTACATATGTTCTGAAATCGTTTTAGTTCACTCCGCTGTCTATTGATCAGAGGAACGGATGAAGAACCACTCCACTTGAGCGGCTCAAGCCTGTCCGGTAGTAGCCCTGTCCAGTCCAGCTTTGGGGATCCCAGAGGCATGCAAGCCCCCCACCACGGCAAATTGGCAGCATCTCTGCTGCGACTGCCACCGCACTTAGGGTGAGGTCGGTGAGTATGACTGGGACTTCTGGATGAATCGAATTCCTACTAAAACTCCTCAGGTGCCATCGGCCTCCTATACTGAGTTGCCCTGGATTTGGCAGCAACGGCAACTAGACGACTGGCGAGTGCCCCGTAAAGACCAGACTTCTCCAAAATATTGTATATAACTAATATGTCAGTAGGGACTGACCTGACAGCCTAGATCAGCACCTTCCGACGTCGAGGCCGTGCAATGGGTTTAGGTTCCCCACCCAGGACACACCCAGGACCATTGCCGAGCTGTCAAAGATGAGGGCTGAGGATCTACCCTCCATCGAGGGTGAGTCCAAGGTACATCGTTGGACTTACCCTCGCCTATATCTCTCCGATTCGGTGTGCCACCGGAGGAGGGCCGGAAGAGAAGAGCTTGGGTCTATCTAGTTGAACCCGAAGCCTCAATCGTTATTTGCGACTGACCACTAGGGCACAACTTATTTCAGCCAGTCGCACCGCCTCCTTCGAGCTGTGTTCGGTGGCCGGCTTCACTTAGGTAAGAGGCATAGACGTTAAATTTCCGTCTCCATTTCAACATCGGTGACGGCTTTGTTTTAGCACAGGAAGCAAAGTGAACACCAACGCCCACACACATCCGCAACACCAGTGGTTTAACAGATACGTTGCCGACCTTTGAGAGAGAAAGAGAGAAGAATAAGCTCTCTTGAAGATCCCTAGGTCGTATCGGTCCGTAAATACCGAGGAAGGCAGCTGATTCTGCTGCAGGTATTAATCCGAACAATTTATTGGAACACTTCCCGTGACAAATGCTATAGAAAATACGAGACACGACGAGGATGTTCCACATTCTTCCTCCTCCTCGTCTTCCGACGTCGTGTGGGTCAATCACGGGGCAGGAAATCCTGCCTAGGGGTCGGGAAACATTTCGCATACTACCCTAGCAGCGCAGGTTGGAGTGTCTCTGTCAGGGGGGCTGACTGGGCAAATATATATATTTTTTTTTCATATCTTTTTTTTTAAGGGTTTTGCCGTGGGCATCTTCAATATATTATCTTACATGATATTAATATTCTTTATTGTTTAAAAGTTTTTAATATCACAATATTTTTAATATCACATTTCAATAAGAAGGCCTCTGTTACTGGGTCTACTACTCTAAGTCACGCTTTTTACTTAAAAATTTGCTAAAAGAAACGTAGCATCTATGACAGTAATTAATGTGGCTGTATATACTGCATGCTTGCATGCAGCCGAATTGGGACGGCACGACCGAAGAGGCACCTCTCGCTAACACGAGACCAGCGTATAGTCGCGTTTCGTGCAGTGTGTAAGTAGCCGGTGGCCCATGGAGGTAGGAGGAGAAAGGAGGGCAGCGCATCTGTATAGTCTCTATGCGGATGTCTATGGGCGTCGGTAGTCATGAAAATGGCTGCGGACTGCTCGTTGGCCCCCTATACCATAAAAAAACTTACCCCAAACGGATTCGCTTCATCAACTTTTGCATAAGGTACTCCAAGATACATAGAGTAGGTACCGTCTTCAGATATTAGCCCTCTGATGAGGCCTTGTTTCGTTCTAACTGGGACCGTATACGTTATACCTCTCACTAATTCTGTTATTGATAATAATATTAACAACAACATTACTAGTCCGTACCGACAATTAGTAGTTATCGAACGGAAAGCTAACTTGCTAATGGTAATAAAATTGATATTACATTGAATAAAATACATGTTTCTTATCGAGTTTTTAATTCATTGCAAGTCTATGTTCATTATTACTAATGATAATTTTGATAAATTTAATTAAATACTTAGAATGTATCTTTTGAAAGTGTTTGTGTTTTAGTTTGAATTACTAAAATTTTAAATTGTAGCAATTATGATAAAGCGTTCAGACAGACTTCTTTTTAGGTTTGTTGAAATACAAATATAAATTGTAAATTTAGATACGATAACAATAAAATAACTTTAACGGATTTTACCATGGTTTATTTGCTATCAGAAACTTATTAGCAACCATGGTCTCGGGTGGACTAATAATAATAATCTTTATTTCGGACAATATACATCCATATAAAAACTACAATACAAAAAAAAATATCAAAAGAAAACGAATACTTTTTTTTTTAGACCAGAGGGGCTATCAAATTTTACAGCCAATGTTCTAAGGAGGACGTTGGTGCTGCCCAGAATTCTGCTTATCATGGACGCTGCACGCTTACGAATGATCGAGTAGAAATCATCTACTCGAGCATCCGCAAACATTGCAGACGCACTACAGTGTTTCGGCTTACCCAACACCGCCCTGAGCACATTGTTGTACGGGACAGACTAAGAGCAAGGCAACCCAGCCAGTTATTTTTTTATTTAACTTACACTTGGTTGGGTGTCAAAAATAAAAAAAATCAAGTCTAATAAAATATAGCCTATTGTTAATTTTTAATAATGCGGGTTTCTATTAGTAATAGTATGGATAAAATAGATTTGGGAGTCTACTTGAGACAAACGAATAATAAATGTTTCCTCGTTACATTTTTTGCATAGATCAGGCATCACGAGATCATCCTTAGTGGGAATCGGTGCTCTTACAACCCCTTCTTGGCGCCGCGTCCGGGCCGCCACCAAGACGAGTTTCGTCGTTTTTTTATGTAGATTTTGAGATAGTTCATCTTCTCAGGATATGATGTCATTAATAGACTAATTAAACATACAAAATCTCAATTGAACATCTATAACACTTCAGATTTTCCGAGCGGCCCGCGTGCGGAGGGGCGCCGATACGGCCGGCTTCAACATCGACGCGCAGCCGCGCCGGTTCTACGTGAACGAGCTACTCACTCGCGTCAATCGTGAGTTATTTTATGCCGCTCGGGCCAAAGCAAAGGAGTCGCATTGGCGCTACGTATGGACACGGGACGGAAGAATATTTACACGTCGCACGGCCGGGGACAGTACCAAACTGCGAATTAGAACCGCGCAAGATATTAATAAGGTTTTTTGCACATAGTTAGTTTGACCAGTTTTATAAAGAGTAAATTAGAATTTATTTTCCATTTTTTTAACTTAGTTTATATAGCTGTAAACAATTTTAGATTAATTAATATACTATTAGTTCGAATCTCCGGTAGCATCGTGTCTCACAAAAAAGGTGATATACTATACGTTAGTATCGTAAGCTGGTTTTTTTTAAGAATTATAATATTTAAATGCAGCATAACAGTATATTGTAGTACTCGTAGTAACAAAATAGTTTTTTATCTGTGTGTTTCAATGAGTGATGTTTTATGTGTGTATTGTATAATGTATATTCGCTTTTGCTCGATATCATAATATTATCTTGTGATTGTTTGTGGACTAGTGATTCGAACCGTGCCACTGTCGGTTGTTGAGTGACCGGTCCGCGGGCGTCACATTGCGCTATC
>LUGF01004237.1:65103-83268 GCA_001625245.1 Calycopis cecrops | reverse complement strand
CCCCCCCCTCTCTAACTTTTAGAATAAGAAAGTGAGAAATATATATATGCTGTATAACTTTCAACGAAAATTGGCTTGAGCAAGATATCATTATTCGTTTTTGAGAAATAATGCATTTTCAAAAAAAAGCAAATACAACTTTGTCGTTCATACAAACGCTATAAAAAACCAAGTTATTAAATTTTCTGGTAAAAAATGACACCTATACCTTTCGTTGGTACGGAGCCCGCGGTATACGAGACCGAGTCCTACTTGACCGGTTTTTATTTAATTATCTACTTACTGTTAACACGTATAGAGACTATGAATTGATATTTTGTCATCTTTTATTTTTATTTATTTTATCTTTTAGGGCTAGGCTCACATGATCAGGTTTCACACTCACTATATATTGCAGTTTGTGAGTTATAAGAATCCTAAGGAGGAACATGAGGGAAAGAGCAGCACAGTAAAGTTATCCAAAAGGCCCCGACGCTAGAATAGTTGTCACCTGGAAGCGGCATCATGTTAGCTATAAGAGTTATCTCTCCGCTCGTACCGGCCTAATAAGATTGCAAGTGTTGCACTATATGCAAGGCACTACATTTTGCTAAAGTAAAAAAAGTATAATATTTATAACTTACCTGAAACCGCAACTGAGTACAGGCTCAATATCATAGCGAAAACAATGAAAAGTGAGATCTTCATTATTAAATTTATTGTAGTATGTAGTTCTGTACTATAGAAACTAGGTATTACTTTTGTGTGAGTGTACCTTTGTTTCTAATCTCCTTTTTATAGCATTGGAAGCCTTTTGTCTCAGCGACTCGAATTGGCGTGCAATCAATTAAGTGTAACAAATTACATTGTTTGTTTTAATATTAACATTCACACTTTCACACTTATTACAAGTGTAACTAATGATTAATACATTTATCGGAATTTACAAGCCCCGCAAGTTGATATTGCGACTGGCGGCCATCTTGGTGACGTAGACGACGTCGCAGTACAGTTCGCAACACTTTCCTTTTTATTTATATTTATTTATAAATGCCACATTCTTTTCTGACACCCTCATTTTACTAGGTTCCAGATGTACTCAATGGAGTTAAGGTCGCAGTTGTACGGTGGCAATCTAACGACCTCATGGCCGTTGTCAGCTAATAACTTGTCGATTCTAAAATTTTTAGGCGGTTTGTGTTGTTTAATTGTTAGATATAATTCTGGTTTTGTACTTTCGCTGGGAAATTCAATGTTGTGAGCTTGTATCTACTCAACCATAACCTGTTTTCTATTGTTCATGTTTGGTGGCTTATTCTCTTCCTTACTGTGATATGGGGCGTTGTCCATCACAATTATGGAGTTGGGTGGTATATTGGGTAATAATTTTTCTGTAAGCCACTTTGTGAAATTATCCGCATTCATTTGGTCGTGATAATCCCCTGTTTTGGTGTTTGCCTTAAACATTAAAAGGCCTTGTCAACAAACCCAGTCTCGCTTTCCGCGTGAACTATTATCCATCGACTGCCGGGGCTGTTGTTCCGTCTCACTCCTACATCGGTTGCTGTTCGCCAACATTTTTTTACCGTGTATTGCGAGTGTATCAAAGTTTCGTTGAGATAAATAACAGGTTTTTTGTTAGCACCAAGAGAGTTATTTTGTTTCATACGGCGTAAATATTCAGCCCTCCATGCTTTTATTTGAGGTCTTTCAATTAGAACCAGTCTTTTTTGGTAACATTGTTTAAATTGGTAGCCTAAGTCACTTTTAATTATTTTTCTTAATGTAGTTTCACTACCAGTATAATTAAGGTCTACTTTTGCAGCCTCCAAGATTTTGCGCATTGCAGGAATTTCTTTTCTCACCGTATACATTGAATGAATGATATTTCTTAATGCTGTTAGTGACAATCCGTCGAAATATTCCTTCCTTTGCCTTATTGCTTTGGTAGGAGTTCTCATTTTGCTGCCACTTGCTGTTGCTGATTCATGCTCTCGTCGTAATTTCATCACAGTATTTTTTGCAACGCCTGTGGCACAAGCCACACGTTCCGTGACTTTGGTAGAATTTTGCAAAATATTCAAAATGTCTATTACTAGTTGTTTCGACATTAAAATGTCCTCAGTAGTGTTCGAAGCACTTTTTAAGGCACGGTTTACATTTTGGATAACTAACTTAGAGTCTTCTTTCTCTCCTCAGTACCTGGGTTCAAGTCCGTAAGACGAGAGTATAGTTTATTAAAACATCGCGATATTTGAGAACTCTAATAATAATTTATACAGATTACGGCTGAATTAGCCGACTCCCGCGCGAGTCAAACCCCCTCCTCTTGAGGGGGGAGGAGGCCGGCCTCCTCTGACAGCCCAACATGCTATGAGTTCATTTGCCCTAAAGCCGGTCCGACCATTCTCGGCACCGCGCGCGAGCCTCCCCATTCGGTAATGGTGGGGAGGGAGGCGCCGTCCCCTCCCTTGGTCCTAAAAATAGCGTAAATAAGGTTACGTCTACAATCACACCCGGTACATCTTCTTCCCAGCTGCGGGAAAAGAGGGGGGTCTGTCCTCCTATCGTCTCCCTAAACCTGAAGACAGAATAGTCTTCATTTAGTCTGATGAACAGACCCATGGTAGCGTTTAGTTTTGTTACCGTCTGTAAGAGGTGCATCCGAAAAAAAAAAAAAAAAAAACTTAAATACATACATACTAAAAACACCCATAAATAGATATTTTATGAAAGTATTTATTTAAATACTTAATTTAGACAGAAGTTACGTTTTTTATTACATTTTTATTGTTAACTGTACTTTTTTACGACGGATGACGTCACGCAGTTGTTATTGCTACTGCTCAACTCTTGTCACTAATACTGATTGCACATGTGTAAATATTAGAATAACAGATAAATTAACGTATTTAGGCATTACATTAGACGAAAATTTGTCCTTTAAGCACCATATAGAAGACCTAAGTTGTAAAATACGTAAGTTAATATTTATTTTCAAAAGGCTTCGATATACATCTGATCAAAAATTAATTATGCAAGTTTATTATGCACTTTGTCAGTCGCTACTAACTTATTGTATTACATCTTGGGGAGGTGTGGGTAAAACTCTGTTACTAACCATTGAGAGAGCACAAAGAGCTATCATTAAAGTTTGTTGCTTCCGCACATTCCTTTTCCCAACTAAGCTACTCTACGAATCATTTAAAGTATTAACTGTTCGCCAATTGTTTATATTAAACGTAGTTCTAAAGCAACACACATCTTTATCATTCAATTTGGATTATACTAGTAAAAGACGGAAATATATCGTTTGCCCATTAGAAACTGACATAAAACATAATTTCGCTAACAAGTTTTATATATATTTGGGTCCTCTACTGTATAATAGAATTAATGCAATAACTGATATATATGCAATGAATTACTTTAATTGTAAAAAAAGTCTTAAAAACTGACTTCAAAAAATGACCTACGAAGATACAGAGGAATTACTTATAGTTTTGCAATAGAAAAAATGAAATAGAAAATATTATACTATAATTACTAACTACGAATTACTAACACTACTATTAAGATAATGTATTATATTTGTGTACCTTATCAAGTTTGTATAATTTATTTTTAAACATTTTAAGCTCTAGTTTTGCCTGAGACACAGGATATCATAGTTCAGGTGCTAACTGTATAGTATAAGGATAAATTGTATGTATTGCTAACTTGTTTTAAACCATGTATGTACATTTATTGAATAAATATTATTATTATTATTATATTATTATTGTGACAAGGTTCCATCGCAATATCAACTTGCGGGGCTTGTACTTGTGAAGACGGCGGCGGGAAGTAGCGACCACACCGCCTGTTGTTTGGCATACACCACCAGCTCAATCAGTCGACCGATGAACGGCGCTCAAACCGTTCTGAGGAGGACAGAAGAAAATTATAAACAGAGGACGGGCAGCAGCGTCCTCTTGTCAACTTCTTGCCCCACTGTTGATTCACCACTGGAAAGCCATCCAGACCTCACAGACATATTACACGGTGGTGATGGGCGACTTCAACGTAAAGCTGGGTTTGAGTTCTTAAGACCCGAAACAAAAAAGAAACGGAAAACTCTCATATTCTATTTTGATTCTCTCAAACTCATGGGCGAAAGAAATGAAATGCGGCAACAATCTTCAGTTGACATAAAAAATATATGGAGCTAAACAGACAGGTCTCCAAAGCTTTACGAAGCTAGGTTGGAGTTCTTAAGACCCGAAACAAAAAAGAAACGGAAAACTCTCATATTCTATTTTTATTCTCTCAAACTCATGGGCGAAAGAAATGAAATGCGGCAACAATCTTAAGTTGACATGAAAAATATAGGGAGCTAAACAGACAGGTCTCCAAAGCTTTACGAACAGATTTGCGTCTCATTAATACGTCTCGTATTAAAGATATAATTGAGCAAAATAAGGTCCCCAAGGTGCTCGTTAGGGACTTGTCCGTAGGCTATACTTAGTTGATAAAAGTGAAGACAAATGGCACCGTCACATCATCCAATGCTGAGAATTTGAGAGAGGTGGAGAAGTTCTATGGACAGCTGTACCATTCAACACGGCCTGTTGTTTGTTTGGCTGAAGATCCTAGAGCCAAACTAAACCGACATTACACCGAAGATACCCCACCCCGAGCGTCAGACTACGAGATTCGAACAGCTCTGAAACAACTAAGATACAAAAATCGCCAGGGGACGACGGAATTACGGTTGATCTTCTGAGAGCGGACTTGAGCCAGATGCTCGGAGGTCTCGATAGAGTTTCTCAATAGGTGGGTCTAAAAATGAACAAGACAAGTCACTGTCTTGTCATTTCATTCGTATTTCGTTGTTTGCCTCTACGCCAGTGAATGTGTTTTGCTACTTCTTTTGAATTTCTTACGATTATTATTTTGTGGAGAGCATAAGTAAGATATAATTATTAAATTAGAAGATTTGACAATAAATATATTTTTGTTTAATAGACAATGCAATCAGACGTTATTCTTGAATGGTAGTAGAACAGATTATGATTCAAATGATTGGATACAAGTAAGTAATGGCTATTGATTACTTTATGAAAAGATTTAGTTTAAAAAAAAAAAAAAGGTTATAGAAATATTTGTATTATTTGTCTTTAAAAATACCGTATGTAACCTAATAATACATTCAAAGACACACGAAAGGAGAAGCAGTATTCATCAATTTAAATAATAATACTTTCTATACTGATTTCCACTTATTTCAAACATCAATATAAAGAAGTGGAAATTAGAATGAAAAAATGAATTTCCAATAGTACATTCCGTGAACTAATATTAATTGTTAAGTTAACTGGTTGACACCACGAGATGTCGCTAGGTTCTAAATTTAATAATTTTAATAATTTTATTACATAAAACATATCCTGCGATCCTAAAATCTAAGTATCTAAAGGAGGATACTTTCTTTCTCTAATATAAGGGGGCAAACGAGTAGTCTTAGCCATTTTAAAGACTACCGACGCCCACAAATATCCGCACAGGGGCTATACAGATGCGTTGCCCACCATCCTTCTCCCTCCTACATGAACTACCGGCTACTTACACACCGCACGAAACGCGACAGCGCCACTCACTTTACGCCAGTGTTGTTTGTGTAAGCAGCCGAATTGGCGGGCACGACCGGGGAGGTATCCCCGATCGTGCCCAATTCAGCTGCATGCGTGTGATAGATATATGTAATATAGCTATCTCGATGTAAAATATGAATATAATATGTAAATAAGACAAGACAAGATAAACAATGTAATTAATTTATGTACTTGATTTGTAAAGGTATTCTTAGTTAACGGAAATATGTGTTTGGACAGATGGTTATCTGTCCAAACAAATATGTATTTTGTTGTCAAGCCAACTATTTAAGAGTAGAGTAAAAGTGTAGTGGCTCTTCAGTTAGTTACTATTCAGCCAGCAAAGTGATTACATCTAAGACAAGATACTGTCCAAATATGTGTTTATCCACATAGGCGCCGAGAGTCAATCGGTGCTAGTCAGATCCAGTGTGGATCTGGTATACCTAACAAAGCTAAGTATATTTGTTTATACAAATGATAGTTGCTGAATATTATACTGTATTATTATTATTTCTTTATTTTGCAATTGTAGGTGATACATAGGTGTTACAAAGCACAGTTTAAACTACTACAATTAACCATTGTTGGTATGCAAAACAGGTACATATTATATCATTAGTAAGTTAAAAATTATACAATTCAGTTATTATTAATAAAAGTCAATGCAATTACTATTAATTAAAAATCTAATAACTTTAAACGAGCAATTCTTGTATATTTATATATATATATGTGTAATCAGGATCTCGGAAACGGCTCCAACGATTTTCATGAAAGTTACAGATTAGGGGTTTTTCGGCTCAAGGAATCGATTTATCAAGGTCCCAGGTTCGAGAACAGCTCGGTTCTCAAGATATAATAATATATAAATAATATCAGCGCCATCTATATTATATTATATATAATTATGGTTTTTTTACTCCTCAATAGATGGCGGAATTCCGTCTTTTTAATTTTTTATCCGAGCGAAGCTCGGTCAACCAGGTACTATATATAATAATAAACAATATAAAATAAAATGTAATAGTACTTTGCAAGTATCTATATATATAAAACTCAAACGTGACATAGCCAGCTATCAACGCACAGCCCAAACCACTGCACGGATCAAGCTGAAATTTGGCATCCAGGTAGATGTTACGACGTAGGCTTCCGCTAATAAAGGATTTTAAGGAATTCAACCTCTAAGGGGGTAAAATAGGGGTTTAAAGTTTGTATGGAAAACCGTCCCTTTTCAAGTTAGAAACATGAAACTTTATTTTTAAGCTAATTATTAAAAATGAGCAGATACGTGTTTAAGCGTTTTTGGAAATTTTACCCATAAGAGGATGAAATAGGGGTTGCAAATTTATAGGAAAGCCCTCATTATTAAACGGATGGATTAGGCTGAAATTTGGCATTCAGGTAGACGTTATGACGTGGGCATCCACTAAAAAAGGATTTTCAGAAATCCAATCCCTAAGGGGGTGAAATAGGGGTTTAAAATTTGTATGGAAGACCGTCCCTTTTTAAGTTAGAAACATAAAACTTTATTTTTAAGCTACTTATTAAAAATTAGTAGAAACGTGTTGAAGCGTTTTTAGAAATTTTACCCATAAGGGGATGAAATAGGGGTTGCAAATTTATATGAAAGCCCTTATTAAACCGACGGATTGGGCTGAAATTTGGCATTCAGGTAGATGTTATGACGTAGGCATACGCTAATAAAGGATTATTTGAAATGCAACCCCTAAGGGAGTAAAATCGGGGTTTAAAGTTTGTATGGAAGACCGTCATTTTTTAGGTTAGAAACATAAAACTTTATTTCTAAGCTACTTATTAAAAATGAGTAGATATGTGTTTAAGCGTTTTTTGAAATTTTACCCATAAGGGGATGAAATAGGGGTTGCAAATTTATAGGAAAGCCCTCATTTTTAAACGGATGGATTAGGCTCAAATTTGGCATTCAGGTAGACGTTATGACGTAGGCATCCACTAAAAATGATTTTCAGAAATTCAATCCCTAAAGGGGTGAAATATGGGTTTAATATTTTTATGGAAGACCGTCCCTTTTTAAGTTAGAAACATAAAACTTTATTTTTAAGTTACTTATTAAAAGTGAGTAGATACGTGTTTAAGCGTTTTTTGAAATTTTACCCATAAGGGGATGAAATAGAGGTTGCAAATTTATAGGAAAGTCCTTATTATTAAACGGACGGATTGGGCTAAAATTTGGCATTCAGGTAGACGTTATAACGTAGGCATCCACTAAAAAGGATTTTCAGATATTCAACCCCCAAATGGGTGGAATAGGGGCTTAAAATTTGTATGGAAGACCGTCCCTTTTTAAGTTAGAAACATAAAACTTTATTTTTAAGTTACTTATTAAAAATGAGTAGATAGGTGTTTAAGCGTTTTTTGAAATTTTACCCATAAGGGGATGAAATAGGGGTTGCAATTTTTAGGAAAGCCCTCATTTTTAAACGGATGGATTAGGCTGAAATTTGGCATTCAGGTAGACGTTATGACGTAGGCATCCACTAAAAAAGGATTTTCAGAAATTCTATCCCTAAGGGGTGAAATAGGGGTTTAAAATTTGTATGGAAGACCGTCCCTTTTTAAGTTAGAAACATAAAACTTTATTTTTAAGCTACTTATTAAAAATGAGTAGAAACGTGTTGAAGTGTTTTTTGAAATTTTACCCATAAGGGGATGAAATAGGGGTTGTAAATTTATAGGAAAGTCCTTATTATTAAAAGGACGGATTGGGCTAAAATTTGGCATTCAGGTAGACGTTATAACGTAGGCATTAACTAAAAAGGATTTTCAGATATTCAACCCCCAAATGGGTGGAATAGGGGCTTAAAATTTGTATGGAAGACCGTCCCTTTTTAAGTTAAAAACATAAAACTTTATTTTTAAGTTACTTATTAAAAACCGGCCAAGTGCGAGTCAGACTCGCACACCGAGGGTTCCGTAGGAACGGGAGGTATGAGCAAAAGTAATAGACGTTGACAAAATTACACTTCCTTGCGACAAACTTATATATGCGGGTGCTTGCATACATTTAGTATGAAACGAACTACATGCATAAGTTGGTAATGATTATTCCAGTGATATAAATTTTATTTACCAATTTTTAGATTTATTCCTATATGTATACTGTAAGGTCTTACTTCTTGCCAAATTTCAGAATTCTAGCTCAACGGGAAGTACCCTATAGGTTTTCGAAAAAGTGCGTTTTCATACAAAATTTGTGCATAAATGGCTATAGCTTTTTATTGCGTTAACTTAGAAGTGTGATTTTTTCAAGGCATCAAGACGTAACTGACCTCCGTATTTGACAAAGATTTCAGCTTAATCCCTTCAAGCGTTTTAGAGAAAAAAGTCTTGACAGACGTACAGACGGACAACAAAGCGATCCTATAAGGGTTCCGTTTTTTCTCTTTGAGATACGGAACCCTAAAAATGAGTAGATACGTGTTTAAGCGTTTTTTGAAATTTTACCCATAAGGGGATGAAATAGAGGTTGCAAATTTATAGGAAAGCCCTCATTATTGAACGGATGGATCAGGCTGAAATTTGGCATTCAGGTAGACGTTATGACGTAGGCATCCACTAAAAAAGGATTTTCAGAAATTCAATCCCTAAGGGGTGAAATAGGGGTTTAAAATTTGTATGGAAGACCGTCCCTTTTTAAGTTAGAAACATAAAACTTTATTTTTAAGCTACTTATTAAAAATGATCTACATTTGGATTTGGCTCTTGAAGAGGCAGCGCGTATGATTCGAGACCTTTTTGCTATAATTTTATTATTCTGCCTGGTTTCCGACCCCGATCTTTCGGAAAAATACAAAGAATATCTTTCTGAGGACTTAAAAGAACAGCTGGAAAGGCACGGTGACGTGAATGTATAGCACTCATCGGACCTAATATTTAACAAATGCCTGTCGGTATTAGAAGATGCCGTATTTTCATTAGGCGGCCGTCCACTTAAAGAGTATGGATTACCTCAGCCAATAACATCAATACAATTTGGAAATAGAGAGTACGTGAAGAAAACCAGTTACGATACACTGGCCTTAGAAAACATAGTAAGAAAAAATGAAGCATCCTTGAATGACGAGCAACAGGAAGTTTACAATAAAATTATCACAAGTGTAGATGCAAATGATGGTCGAATATTCTTCTTAGATGCTCCAGGTGGAACTGGTAAAACCTTCCTTATTAATTTACTTTTGGCGAAAGTAAGAAGTATTTACGGCATTGCACTGGCTGTGGCGTCGTCCGGTATAGCTGCTACATTACTCGAAGGTGGTCGAACTGCTCATGCTACTTTTAAGTTGCCACTCAATTTAACCACTGCCGAGACTCCCATTTTCAACATCTCCAAACAAAGTAATTTTGGTGAAGTTTTAAAGAGTACAAAAATAATCGCGTGGGACGAAATAACGATGGCTCATAAAGGTGGTATTGAAGCATTAAACAGATCACTAAGGGATATAAGGGGTAATACAAAATTAATGGGTGGCGTAACAGTTTTGCTGGCCGGAGATTTTCGACAGACTCTACCAGTTGTGCCAAAAGGAACCAGAGCTAACGAAGTATAGTCGTGCATTAAGAAATCTAATTTGTGGCCCCCGGTTAATAATCTTAAGCTCTCTAAAAATATGAGAGCACATTTGGGCAAGATTGAATCTGCTGGTAGATTTTCAGATCTCCTTCTTAAAATCGGTAATAGTGATTTTCCATCGTGTGATTGAATGATAACCATTCCGGAAGAATTGTGCACGGTTGTTACTACGGTATAAGAATTACTGTATAAAATTTATCCAGACATTATTCATATACTTACTCTAAAGAACGATCAAGCAGCAGCTATCAACGCCCCTGCAGCGTCCAGCCGTCAAATAACTGTCATTTATGTCTGATTACGGCAAGGGACAGTTAATGAGATATCCTGCTCATGTCGTTTGAGGCCGAAGAAAAGGTCTATACTTCGATTGATACTGTGGTTAACACAGATGACTTCACTAGAAGGGTTGTGACTGTCATTAGGGGTCTGATGATCAAGACGAAAGACAGTCGAGGGAAAGGATTTATATTGATTTAAACTTTACACCCATATGGGTTATGATAAGTGCCATTACTTGTCTGATGATAGAGACCATGGATAACATCGAAGTAAGTTATAGATCAAAGGACATTGGCAAGAGTGTATGGGAGTTTTGTACCGCAAATGTAAGTTCATGTTAGGGATACTTTTTATTTTAATCATGGTCGATTTTGTAACCTTAGGCGAACGGCTGAAGAAGGTATGGTTAATAATTATAATGCACATTTGTTAGAACTATGGAAAGGCAACATTGACGTGCAACCTTGTGGTAAGGTTGCTGCAGTTTCTTACTACATCACTAAATACGTTAGCAAATGTGAACCACACGATAGTGGCGATGTAATACGCGAGAACTACCAAGGCTAAGAGGCAAGGGGGCACAGTATGACATCAGTTATTCAAAGTAGCAATGGCAATTTTGCCACAACGTCTAGTAAGCGCTCTTAAATTTACTTATAGATTATGCCATTTACCTCTTAAGATGAGTTCACGAAAGACTGTGTTTGTTAACAGTTGCAAACCAAATGAAAGATTTCGGCTTTTACGAGTTGAACCAGTCATCAATTAATAACAACATTTTTGACCGCTACGTACGAAGACTCGACGATCTCGAAAACATGATCCTTGCTGAATTTTCTGTATGTTTTAAAACAGTTTCACACCCGGCGTGGAATGAAGAAGTTGGGGACGAGGAGTTGAGAGAAACGCATAATGAGCCCCAACGTTTTATTAAATTAAGAGATAACACTCGGATGCGCATACGAAATAAGCACGCAGTTCTTCGCACGAGATATTACACTTTAAATAGTGACAAAGAAAGCGATTATTATAGCTCACTTGTATGTCATGCCTTTTCGAGACGAATTCACTCTCTTACTGGATGATGAAACTTCAGAATCTTGCTTTTTGAGACGGCAAACTGAATTACGGCCTTTGAAAGCTAATGTTAATCCCGTGGAATTTGCTCACGCCGAGCAAATAATACAACAAGCATTAGCTCAAGCAACTGCATTAAATGCTGCTAGACAAACGCGACGACGCGACGCGAGACGAGGAAGTTATTAACAATCGCCTAAGAATCAAACTCAGCCGATGAGCACGGTGTTCCTCAGATTCATTTGTTAAATTATTGCGTAACAAAGACAAACGATGGTAACGATCTTCTTGACTTTCGTTAGTTAATCTATTTGATATATAAGCTCTCACATCGGACAATCTATTTTTGCACACCTCTGGCGTTTTATTTTTTCTCGTTTCATAAGTGTTTTCTTTATTTTTTTCTAAACGTTCCTGTCTATAATTTTCTGTCTCAAGTAATCTTCGTTTCCTCATTCGAGAAGCATTTTTGGTAGGTCTACCCATCACTTAAAATCGTAAAATAAAATATTTTTTAACAAAAAAAAACCGACTTCAAAGAGTAAACTAAAAAAAAATATTAAAAAGAAAATTAAGCTGAATTCAATAAAACAAAACTTTACTAAAAAGCGAAGAATAAACCAAACTTAGATTATTAACAAGAGTAATATAATCTTATATATTAATAGCGGAAGCCGATTTTTGTCCTGGACTTTTTGGCCGAACCACACAACGTAAAATTATGGTTAAGGTGTCAAATTAAAGGTCTCGGCGTAATTGTGTGCCAAAAATTATTCAGATTTCTTAATTGCAAAATAGAAATAAAGTATGTACAATTTTAAATATTTGTTTTTATCATTGACAATTTTTGACAATTGACAATGACATATGACAATTTTTTTTTTATTAAATGGTATTGGAATGACATATGACAACTGTAAATATTTTTTTTTTTTTTAATTTTAGTCCAGTGGAAAGTAGTTTAGTAATGATCTAAGGTAGCAGCCCATCAGCTGATTTGCGAAATAAAACTGACGTTTTATTTTTTCAGGTCATATTCAGTAATATTTTAATAATTTATATTCAACAACTTATAATTATAATTAAATATAATTTTATGGTCGAATTTCGACCACTGGGCGGCCACTAGTTAAATATAATTAATCTTTATACAATATTATAATATGTATATGCTATCTATCTGTCTGTTTGAAGTCGGTGCCAAGCACAAACAGAACAAAAATAATACATAAATTATACCTTCACAATTTTAACTGATAACAAAACCAAATGCAAATAAAATAATTCTCCCTCTTCTCGCCGCAGTGGGCTAGCATAACTATTACGCTTGGCACCGACTTCACACGGACAGATAGATGGCATATAGGTACATAATATAATATTGTATAAAGATTAATTATATTTAATTATATTACTTTTGTGAATAATCTAAGTTTGGTTTATTTTTCGCTTTTTAGTAAAGTTTTGTTTTATTGAATTCAGCTTAATTTTCTTTTTAATATTTTTTTAGTTTACTCTTTGAAGTCGGTTTTTTTTTTTTAATTATTTTATAAAGACTACCGACGCCCACAAACATCCGCACAGGGCTATACAGATGCGTTGCCCACCAGCCTTCTCCCTTCTACATGAGCTACCGGCTACTTACACACCGAACGAAACGCGACAGCACCACTGTCACTTTACGCCAGTGTTGTGTAAGCAGCCGGATTGGCCGGCCCAATTCATCTGCATGCGTGCATGCAACGTTAAACTACCCTCTTACAAAACTGTATAACAATCTTATAATATTATTTTTAATATTTTTTTTATGTTATGGGGGGGCAAACGAACAGTCGGAGCCATTTTTATGACTAACGACGCCCATAGACATCCTCATAGAGGCTATACAGATGTGCTGACCTTCTTTCTCCACCCACCTCAATGGGCCACCGGTTACTTACACAACGCACGAAACGCGACAGCACAGCTGTCACTTTACGCCGGTCTCGTGTAAGCGAGAGGTACCTCCCCGGTCGTGCCGGCCCAATTCGGCTGCATGCAAACATGCAGTGTGGCACTACCTCTTACTGAATACTATCGCCTTTATCTGAAAGCCGAATCGACCTTTTACATCTCTCCAAGATCTATTTATCTACACAAAAAACCTCTCCGCTCCTAAAGGGAGTTGTGCAAAATGAACCCAAAAGAATTTTCCATTTAGATGAAGTCCTTTTAATTATTTCGTTAAGTATAATTAATAAGACTATTAATTGCTCGGCTCGGCTTCTTTGTGAGTGGCGATAAGTACTCTCTATGCTATAAATTGTCTTTGTAATTAAATTCTCAGGGAATCTTTCGACCTGAGAGCAACTATCATCGACCCCCTACAACCTACGCTATGTGTTATTTATTATATTTTTAGTACCTTAAGAGGTATTTCTATGCAAGTTTATATGGTTTCACATAATATACTTACATTATACCGAAGCAAGTGACAGCTGTTCTATCGCGTTTTGGGCGCGCTGTGAGAATCCGTTGATCTATTGGACGATAGGACGGAATGCGAGTAAATTGTGTGCATAATAATACTCGAGAACTATACCCACCACTCACACTTTGTTAGCCCACTGGACATACGTGGCACTACCTTTTCCTAAAATAATCGTATACTATAAGCTTAAAAAATCATTTAAAATTATTATTTTTCTGTATTTAAAGTCGTAGAACAATTGTTGTTGTAAACATGTAAAGTCGTAGAACAATTGTTGTTGTAAACATCTATCTGAATTTAAGAGCTCCCTGGAGTTTTACAAATAAACTGTATATCTACATGTGTATTATGTAAATACTAGCACCCCGCGGTTTCACCTTCGTAAATTTCGATCCCGTAGAAAATAGAAAATCATCCCATGGCATTCAAAAACTATCCTGTGTTAATCCAAGTTACTCTCAATGTGTGTGCCAAATTACATACAAATCTGTTTAGCAGTTTTTGCGTCAACAATCACACAAACATACAAACTTTCGCATTTATAATATTACTAGGATGTACGCTCGGACATTGGCAGCATTAAAAAACATAAGGCTACTTTTGACACAGTCGGTTAAAAAGTAATATTCACTTATCTACTGTGTAGATTACAGGTTTCGTGTTATCAAGTCACAATCTTGATAGATGATCTGAGCCCACATTTAGTGTCAACAGCATCATTGGGCATCACGTTTATACCACAGACATAGAACCATAGACCAGGGTTTCTTAGAGTGGGGTCCACCCATGGCGTATGGGTCAGGGGTCCCACAGGGGCAGCACAGTTAAACCTTAACATTATTGTGTTCATACAGTGATTTATAATTTAATACATATAATATTTTATGACTATCAACGCCCAAAAACATTCTGCGAAATTTATACAAACGCTCAGCCCTCCTTACCTCTACTCCTATGTACCATTGGCTTGGCGTAAAACGGTGTCATGTGTGTCATGTAAGCGAGAGGTCGAGCCAGCCCAACTCCGCCGCAATGCAGCGCAACTCCGCCCCCCCCCCCAATATACAAAGTAACGAGATTTGCTGATTGCAGATTTGATAACTTGCTAATTATAAGATAACATAAAGTTTTCGTATATTTCGTATTATTCGTATATTAAGATAACACACATAAAATTTAAGGAGAAAAAAATATTAGATACAACATATTTAGCATGGTTATAATAAAAGGTACCGTACCTTTACGGCTTCTGTATAGCCTGTAGATGTAACAAGTAAGAAAAAAGAAAATTCAAGAGAAACTACATGCGTCTAGGTCTTTTGCATCGTACCGTTGTAGGTAGTACTCAAAGGAATAATCTAATTAAAAAAAACGTGTGTATTTTATGTGCGTGCACCCTGGGTGACTTGCCCACCAGGGGATTCTGAAAACCCTGGTGCAACTCTACCTCACTAAAACCTCACGGGAGCTCTCGGCCGCCTTAAGTGTATGAATAGACTGATCTATTAGCAAGTTTCTGTAAGTGTATAAGCTATGAACGCTAAGTACGTTATAAAAAAACCGGCCAAGTGCGAGTCGGATTCGCACACCGAGGGTTCCGTAGGAACGGGAGGTATGAGCAAAAGTAATAGACGTTAAGAAAATTACACTTCCCTGCGACAAGTTGACAAACTTATATATGCGGGTGCTTGCATACATTTAGTATGAAACGATCTACATGCATAAGTTGGTAATGATTTTTCCAGTGATATAAATTTTATTTACCAATTTTTTGATTTATTCCTATATGTATACTGTAAGGTCTTACTTCTTGTCAAATTTCATAATTCTAGCTCAACGGGAAGTACCCTATAGGTTTTCGAAAAAGTGCGTTTTCATACAAAATTTGTGCATAAAAAGCTATAACTTTTTATTGCGTTAACTTAGAAGTGTGATTTTTTCAAGGCCTCAAGAAGTATTCTTCCTTCCGTATTTGACAAAAATTTCAGCTTAATCCCTTCACGCGTTTTAGAGAAAAAGGTCTTGACAGACGCACAGACGGACAACAAAGCGATCCTATAAGGGTTCCGTTTTTTCTCTTTGAGATACGGAACCCTAAAAACTATACTTCTTTATTTTTTTACATATTTTTTTTTTATTTGTACTTAGAGTAAATTGATAGTTGATTATTGTTCCACATTTTTGCAATAAATTTTCAAGGACTCCGAGCAACATTCATTTCACCATAAGATCTTAAAATAAACATATTTAAATTATTTAGTGCAAGCCAAGCTAATTTTCATTTAGATCAATCAATATTTGTCTAATATGCCCTCAATTACAATGATTGATCGTCCTAAATATCTAACTTACAGGTTTAGTTGATTCCCTATGGTTTGACAAGAGCATATAATATTTAATCACTGGGAAATACATTAACACACTGCTACAGGTACAAAATAGATCCTAAAGGTGATTGACGCATATATTTTATTACAGGAAGTATGGTCTAATGTTTAAATTTAAACTCGTACTCGAAACTCAATGCGCAAGTAAACAAAATTATTGAATTGACTTGATTCTCTTTTAGGCGATTTTATCACGATTAACTTAAATATTTTACAATATATAAAAAAATATACTAACTGTCAGGCTTTAATATTGTTTCTTGGCATCTTCATTAAAGTGTCGTATCCCAAAGAGAATGCATAAGTATATAATTAACCTCACAACGTCATTTAATTGTAATTGACGATACCGTAATCGGACGTTTTTATCTCTTCTTTTGATGAATGAGAAAATTTGACCACAAAAATCTTTGATCAAATTTTATGAAGCATGAAATTAGAACGACATTTTCTTCAATTAAACTTCTTGTCTTCAGCGCAGGGTAAATTACTTTCATCCTACCCTTAAATATGTACTAAAATGCTGTTATAATATATAAGTTGATTATAAAAATCAATACATATATTTAAATAATAACATCAAAGTTTTAATTTCAGTTCAGTAAGATGAATTGCCCCACTGTATCACAGATTAATAAACCTGCTGTATGCATGCAGACAAGTTGGGCACTTCGTTACAGCTTCGCTGTCGTGTTTAGTGCGGTGTGTAGGCAGCCGGTGGCCAATGGAGGGAGGAAATGAAACGAGAGCAACTCATCTGTATAACCGTTATGTGGATGTCTGTGGGCTTGAGTAGTCATGAAAATGGCTCCGACTACTCCTTTACCTTCTTATACTATAAAAAACATAAAGCCTTTATATTCAGTCGACGGCATTAAAAAAAATATATGAAAAACTGTAAATGGTTGCATGGAAAATGTATATTCCGCGTAACATACAAACTGTAATTACAAAAAGTCGCCGCCCAAAGTATTTGATTAACTTTTTCAATTACGTATGCGTAACGTAGAAAACTTTTATTTAAAAGCTTCGTGTGCTTTGATATTTTTTAATATTAACATAAAGTCCAGCATCTAATGACTAATGAGCTTGAGGAGAAAAGTGGGTGTTCTAATTACATATTTTGTTATGGTTTTGTTTATAACACATATCTACTTTCTTATATCTACTTTACAGAAGCGCCGACAGAGAACAAAGATGGCAACGGACTTTTCCTCGTGGTCATATCTGCCTGCTGGTGTGCCTCACGGTGGGGTTTTGTCTCCCTTACTTTTTGCTATCTTCATAAACACCATTACAAAAAATATTTCTTCCACCTACCATTTGTATGCAGATGATTTGCAGATCTACGTCCAGTCTAAGCTGGAACACCTGCCCGAGGCCATATCTACTATTAACAAGGATCTTGCTGCGGTTTCTGAATGGAGTCGGCACCATGGTCTAAAATTAAATCCGGCGAAGTCGCAAGTTATAGTATTAGGCAGTCGGGCACTTGTTTCTAGAATAGACTGGGCTTCCCTACCTCCGGTGCTCATCAGCGGCACAACGTTACCCTTCAGTAAATGTGTAAGAAATCTTGGCATTTACATGGACGAAAACATGTCCTGGACATGTCAGATGAAGGAGATAAGCCGTAAAATGTTTTCAACCTGGCAATCTCTGCGTAGACTACACAATATGTTGCCTATAGCTACCAAAATTGCGCTGGCTGAATCTATTTTC
>LUGF01004237.1:13950-25841 GCA_001625245.1 Calycopis cecrops | reverse complement strand
TTTTTGTATTTTTTTTTTGTTGGTGTTTTTTGCCGGCACTGCGATGGGAGAGGGATGTTTCGACCGGAGCCCCCAACACCCGCGGCTGCCCACTAGGTCACCTCCCCGAAGACAGGTGATGGCGGACTCCTAGTACGTTTTGCTGGGTGAGTGAGTTTCCGGTGACCCATGGGGGTAGAGAAGGGAGGAGCCAAATTGCTTTCTTAGAAGCTAATTTCGTACGAATTTGGATGGATGGATTTTCCATTATGTTTTCAGGTTTGGCGCGAAAACAGTATTTAAAAACATAACACGTTTGGCTGTTTGTGGACAAGACTGTGGTTAAAACCAAAGTTGCATAGAAATGTATTTAAATGTAGACATTTTTTTATTTGACGAATTTTGTTACAAAATCAAATATTCCCTTTATAAAGTGCTTCTGATATCTCTACCGGCAAAAAACCTCTATTGAGTTTGGTTTAACCTTTGATTTTTATTTTGTACCCAAATTAAATTCTTTGTTCCGCTTTCCATCTTTTCTTGTCAGCGTTTTATATTGGAACGTACTGACAGCATTATATCATTTGAAAAAGCCTCTCTGTTGTTGTAATTCAAAAGAAATTTCATTATCTTCAATATCACTAGCAAATCATCGACGTATCCTTAATATACATACTCCAGAGCAATAATCGATATGTAAGGTTTTAAAAAATTATAACTACATACTATAGTGTGTTTACACATTACACCGCATTTGATTTTTTGTTAATTATGATAATAGCAGTAAAATGTTTATAGTTTTTTAACAATGTATACGCACTCTAATTGTATACTATCCGCAACATTATCATCGACTCTTATTCCACTTACAATGCTATACAGTGAAGTCAAGTCTGTCAAAACTTACATCTAACCTGAACCAGCTTACTACACCTTCATATTCATTTGCAATATATTGAATATGAGTCTTGAGATTGCATAGAAGTGACTACTATCAAGTAACACTAATAGTCACGTGGTGGGAAACGTAACGTAATCGTATCGTCTTCGCTTTTCTAGGTGAGACGTTTACGTTCCCTTTCCGAATTGATGTGTGCGGTGACCATAAAGCGCAGTTCGTACGCACTTTCTCGTAGCGCCTCGTAGCTATGCTACCAGTGAGCGTAGCTCTTCTTTACTGTACTACTGACATTGAATATTAGTAACTCTTACTCATGACGTTTATTGGTATCAAAAAACATATTACACAGCGGATTTTTTCCTTTATAAGTTAATCAAATTTATTGTCACAGTATGTAAATGACAGCTGTGCTATCGCGTTTCGTGCAGACTGTTAGGCGGTGGCCGATGAAGGGAGGATGAGGAAAAAGGGCTACGCATATGTGTAACCTCTATGTGTCTATATCTATGGGCGTCGGTAGCCATGAAAATGACTCCGATCTTTTCCCCTTTCAACATTTGTCCCCTTACACTATAAAAAAATATAACACTCAGATGTATTCCAACTTCATGCTTCATTTATCATGACAATAAAAAATATAACAGTGCGAAACTAGTTTCGGACCGCCCAGTTCATCCGTGACACAAAAACAAGTCCGCCGATTGTCGAGACACACTTAAGCACATCTGTGCATGTGATGGAAATTGATGGAGGTCGGAGATTGGATTTCATGATAGCGTTCATTCATTCCTGTCGCATCGCTTTTGTAGGGTGACAATTTATTTCAAGTATACAGGAGAGCAAATGATGAAAGTGTTACTAAGCTTTGAAGTACTAGTTTGATTGCAGTAAAGACATTTTTATTATATAGATCAAATTTGGAAATGCCACTAATGTGAAATGCTATATAACGACTTGTCAATTATGGGTCAAGAAAATGTTTAAATTGATATTGATTATTTAGAATATAATATAACTAATGAGATTTTTGGCGCATTATAAGAACCTAATTTGTGAGTATTTTGTGACATATGTCTAAATCGACTGTTCTATTTCCGGTGAATTATAATTGTAAATACCTAAATAGATGACCTGGAAAATGACTGAAGTATGTACTACTTAGAAGGTACGGTAATGCAATATTATGTAGATTTAATTATTAGGAGATATTTTCTTCGTAAAAAGGCCTAGTAATGCATCACGTGTGATAGTTCTATTAGATAATCTTACTGTAAGGCAATTTATCCTGTCATTCGCATATAAAATAAAAACATTATAACGTTTTTAATAACATCTGTACAGAGCCTCTATCATACATCAAGTGTGATTGCCTGTCTATGATGTAGGGGCACTATGTTCAACCTCAAATATTTAATTTCGTATAGTATACTGGAGTCGGAGTGAAAAAGTGTTATTGAGAGTTTAGAATTTATTACAACAGTCCAAAGTCGAGAACTTGGCAAAGCTAGCAATATGTAATGTAATATACAAGGTTACTTTTTGGTCACCGGTCAAATTTTAAAATAAGATTATAAACATCATTCTAATGAAGTGTTTTAGATTTTATTATCAAATTGTAATATTTTTTAAATAAAAATCGATTTGAAATGGTCCTTAAAAATACATCGATCGTGGTTCACACACGAAATGTATCGACTTCAAAGTCAGTGACGCCGGCCGACCGCGACTCGCCAGTCCGATGCCACATGGTGACTAAAAATATATATATAACATGGCATAAAGTAATTATATGTAATTATTTTTTTAGTTTTTTTTTATTTCATAAATCTAATGTATTATTGATTCTGAACCAAATCTGAAAATTTGGTGCGTCATCAAAGAGTAACCCTGTATTGTATATTGTAATATTATATTGAAATAGAGAGAATAAACTGTGCATTTGTGTCTGCACACACACACACACACACACTTATCTAGTCTTTACAGAGATGGCCGCGATATTAGGCAAGGCTGTTATCATGTACATATAACTGTATCCGAATTACTTAGCGTAGCAGAAAAAGCATAACTCTGGGAGAACTCTGACTTATAATGTCTGCAATGTGACATAAGTTTTTGCTAGTATCCGGCGAACTTAATAAAGACAAAAAATGTGTCACTTTAAATCTTCAATATGTTCACTCATCAGATGACTCGTCTGTCTTCTGTAGAAATAAATGCTGAGTCGCACAAGTTCAGGACGTAAGTGAAACGGTGATAAGTAAAAAAAATCCATTTTGATAATTAGAATTCCGTTCGTACACTTTATTTTGTTTCTTCGAGACAATTTTCAGAACACGGAACGCAGAAAGCGCGATTCACTGTGAAATAGTCCCGGAGACAAATGTTCCCAACAGACAGTCCTGAGAGATAATTGTAACATTTTCTTTCCCACTGTTTGTTGTTTTCCCTGTAACAGACAGCTATAAAAATAGTTTTCTTGAGAACACTGTATTTCAAAGAATACGGCTCCTCAATCACGATTCTACTATCAATCGTTGCTAGATTTAAAGGAAATTTAGCCCTATAAATATTAATCTCTATAAATACATATAAAATTCTCGTGTCACAATGTTAGTTACCATATTCGTCGGATACGGCTCGACAGATTCTCAATAAATTGTATGTCCATTTTAAATAGATATTCCTACGGGAACGAAAATTAAGCGGGTGAAACAGCGGAACGCAACTAGTACTTTGATAAAATATTTGTGTCGTAAACCAAAATAGTATTTCTTCTGCCATCCGGACGTCAACTTCAGTCCCGAAAACGTCGACGTTAGTGGACGTGGAGTAAACGAAAATTTCGTCTTCCGAATAGTACATAGTGTACCTCGATCAGTAATGTAAGAAAACCTCAGATAACATGGTTATCGACCACAGCTGAGCCTCAGCCAACATTTATAAGTGATGTGAGAAATTTCTATAAAATTTAGACCATACGACTAAAGTGAAACTTCATACACGATACATAACTGGCTATTAGAGGGAGAGACAAAAAGATGCGTGCGCTCTGCTCTTTCTTACTCATACTGTAATACATAAAACGTAACTCTCTCTCTCTTTCTGTCTTTACTAACTTGTATCTCCCTCTCAACTTCAGTTTGCTCGCCCGATCACACTTACCGTAACACTTTCGTCACACATTCATCAACTTACTCCCCCAGTCAAGCGCGCGTGAAGAAGTTTTAATTCAAAAACACTATATTCCTTCCTACGCCGAAAGTTCGCACTTTCGTCTCTATGCAGCTAGAGTGAAAATGCGTTTTATTCTCCTTTAAAAAGATGTAATTTTTCCTCAACTCACACCGAAAGTACGAACTCTTATCGTAGGTAGGAGAAAAACAGTACGTGCAACACACGAGTAAAGTACTACATTTCTTGCCGCGTCTCTATCGTCGCGCGTCGCCTTTGGCTCGGCTGCATGATCGCAGGAAGAAATGTAGCTCATTCCTCACTTGTGGCGCACTGGCTTGTAAATTTTTCCACATATTCAAATAATTCAATTTCAAACACTTTATAATACGACATCTGAAAATTGCTTCAATCTTTTTAAAGTTCGTCATCATCACCACCTATTCGCCAACTGTTTATTACGTCATTAGACATACTTAAACAAAGCGACATCACGTAATGGTGAAGGAAGAAATGAATGTAAAAAAGAGCACTTGAAACACATAGCGAATCAATAACCATCCAAGGCAGTATCGATATCAATTTCTCGCTAATAGCATCTCGGCAGTTGATGGGCCATAATAGAGTTGCGACTACCCGCACACCCGCACGCCCGCACGCCACTGATTGGCTAATAAAGTTTCAAGCTGTAGCCTCAAGATACGACGTTTCAGTAATAAACATGGCCTATATCGCGTAAAAGATGAAAGCCCTTCCATAATTTGCTTAACATCATCAGCACGGTAACATACATTGATGTTATGTGCTGGCATTTAAATATGTAGTGTGTAATGTACTGCTACTATTTTTACATAATATACCTACTTCTTGTCGTGCCGGCCCAATTCGGCTGCATGCCACTACCTTTTTCTTCTCTATGAATTATTTTACAAAGTATACATTTTGATAAGGGGGCTTTATCATTACTTGAAACCATCTTCTGTCAATCATTTAAATGTTTGGGCACGAATAAATTAATACATAATAAGGCACCGACCACAAACAGGCAACTTTGTTTAACTGATATTCCGTCGAATTTGTCACCGACGCGGACGGTCTGGGAGAGTTTGATACAGGTACTTTAAACATTATCCTAAACTCAGTAAGATCGCCAATAATAAAATATTGTATTATAATATTATTAACATGTGAAATATTTATGTTATAATTCATTTCTAATGGCTTAGAAGAAATCATATCAACCACAAATCTTAATATGAAATTTGATAGAAATGTATGCAATGTTTAAGTCCTTTGGTGAAATCTCAGTTGCTTATTTCAAAAATATGTGCAGATAATACATTTTTCAAAATAGTAACGTTGTAACCAAACTTCAAACTTCAAAACAGTAAAAATGATTTCTAGAGGAAAAAATAGTTCTAACTGAAGAAAATTCCGCCTTTAATTATATCAAATAAAACTGCTACGCTACAGTTGTTGGAAGCTAATATGTGTGTGTGGCGTGTGCCGCAGTGGAAACATTAACCTACAATACCAAACTAATAAGCCCAGGCAGCCCAAAATTTGCTGCGTACTCGTACATAGCTTGCGCAGCGCGTCTCAATTTTAAACTATATGGATATGTCGGTATCCATATAGACTTACCCGTTTTTTAAATAGTACAAGAGGACAAACGAGCAGTCGGAGCAATTTTCATCACTACTGACGCCTACAGACATCCGTACAGAGGCTATAGGTACAGTGTTGCCCTTCATCCTCCTCAATCATACCACCAGCCACCAGCTACACATCGCACGAAACGCGACAGCACAGCTGTCACTTTACGCCGGTGTAAGCGAGAAGTACCTGCAACCGCTGCAACCTCATACTGTAACTTTTGTGTCACAAATCTTAAAATTTCACTCTCATCATTTTTTTCGCCTAAAGAAGTATAACCGCCAAAAATCCACAATTCAATAACTATTGCCTAGTTTCCAACAAACCAGATATATTTCAGCAAATATTTATAAACGTACAAAATATCGAACAACGAATTGTCCCTACTTCCTCCCACTCTACACGCACTCTTCGTTTTATCTAGAAAAAATGCAATAATCAAATCGAACACAAAAACTCTTGGGGCTTGATGACGGCGTAATCAACCGAGTACACTTAGCAACGACAAGGCTTAAGATATTCGATCTTAAGCGGATTTTGTTCCTTCGATTGGTTCACGAGTAAGATTAGATTTAAATTCGTGTTTGAATCAGAAACGAGTTTCATCGAGATGACAATTAGAATCGAATCAGTTCCACTATAATATAAGCATATCTTCGCAAATCCATAATAATTTCCTAGTTAAATTATGGCTTTTTTTTTTACGATATAGGAGGGCAAACGAGCAGCCGGAGCCATTTTCATGACTACCGACGCCCACAAACATCCGCATAGAGGCTATACAGATGCGCTGCCCTTCTTTCTCCTCCTGGGCCACCGGCTACTTACACACCGCACGAAACGCGACAGCACACAGCTGTAACTTTACGCCAGTCTCGTGTAAGCGAGAGGTACCTCCCCGGTCGTGCCGGCCCAATTCGACTGCACGCTTCGGCTTCGGCCGCGGCGGTTGTCTGATAACTGCGCAAGTCATGTCATAGTGCAAAATTTTGTGCGCAAACAAAAGTGCACTTTATACTTACATTCCTTTATTCCGATGAGTAAGCAGTTCTGCACGAGCGAAGAGAAAATAGACTAAGGACGTAGGACGCCTTACGAGGCACGGAAGTATAACAATGCCAACTTCTCGACTTCGGAGTGTTATTAGAGATTGAAAAATTCCAATAATACTTATTGGTCCGACGCGGATCTAGACGAGGTAGCTAATATGTTCTCTAAATCTGATATCGTTCTCTAAATCTTTACTAGACCAGAGTTAACCCGTGCGCTAACCAATACGGGTTGGTAAATATTACGTCGTGCAAATATACTCTATATCAAACATATGGGTGTCCTAACTATATTTTAACTCACCGCAGGGCAAATGAATTTTATTAACTAAACATGGAAATTGAAAATCCATTTTTTTTTATTAGTAAGAGGTAGAGGAAAGGAAGGTTTACAAGAATTTTGCTGATATATATGGGCGTTAAGTACTCATCAAAAGGCTTCAAATGCTCCTTTGTCTATATAATCTAAAAAAATCAGTCTAGAGCGACCACTGACCACCCGGCGACGTGATGCTAGCATATCGCTCATCAAATACAAAGATAAACGTACGTGTAATTAAAATCACAAGCACAAGATGCTAAAGTATACGCCAGCCAAGAGACGTTGTTTGTGCTGAACGTACACTGTTTCCTCTGATAATAAACAAACAGCCTTCCGCAGTGGATTATTTACAGCGATAATATTGCCGAACAGGCTACAGCTTGTTTCTGGGCCGGGTTGATAGCAAACATTGTTTGGAATGAAAATGTGTCGAAATTGGGAATTGATGAGTTGTGTAACTAACAGGCACTGTAAACGAATATTCTAAGCAAATTAATTGGAACTATAGACCAATTTTATGGTAGACTTTTGAGTTTACTATTCATTTCATATTATTTTATACATTGATTTGGACAAAATTATATCAATATGTTAATATTAAAAAAAACTGCACACATTATAGGTAATGTGTCAACATATTGTTATTAAAATAAACATTTATTAAATTGTAATAATAGTCGAACAATATTTCATCATCCACTCGACACCACAAGAATTTATAAACAAACAAAGAATCATACGAATATTAGGAGCAACGCACTGTAATATTAAACACACTGCTCTTATTCTTTGCTTGTTTATAAATTCCTGTACAAGTAGGGAATGGTGCCGAGTGGATGATGAAATATTGTTCGACTATTGCAATTCAACAAATAATTATTTCAATGACAACGTGTTGCCACAATAATCATACAGGGTGATCGTATTAGTATTAAATATAGGTACATAGTGCCATAGCAGAGGACTCGGTATGGTACGACCGACGAAGGTACTTCTGCCTCATATATGCTACTGGTTTTATGCCAACGTTTACAAACCAACTCTAAAAAATGTCATGACGCTCTTGATATCAAACATTGAACATGTCTACGAAAAGAACAAACAGCACGTCGAACAATGCTTTGTAGTATTCGTACCACCTGCACCACATTTGTTCTATTGACGCGCCAACAAAGCCGTTCGCCGCAAAGATTTTTTGGCCGATCAACTTTCAAAGCCTCCCTTACGGCGTCCATCAATTATGCAAATGTTTCGAGTGTTCGAGCCCACGCCAATGTAACTTGTCAGGCCTGCATCTATTATTCAGGCTGATGCGTGACTTGGACTTTCGTATCCAATAATATCCGAACCTATGCGTACAATGTATATAGACATTCGGAATATTAATGAATCTACACTTATAGTAAAACTAGAAACCGGAAGAAAATTAGCGTACATTTGCCTAGGTATACGCCTGCATCAAGCGGATTCTGGAAGAATGTTTAAGGAGCAACTAATCAGCATATAATTTATTTAAAAAAATATTCTCCGGTAAACTAGAATTGGTATAATAATATATCTGTATTTTTTTTACGTAACGGACAAAGCAGTCTCAGCTAATCGTGTGATACATCTATTAGTCACATTGTGATTATGATGAATTTTTAGATCAATACAAATTATTTTCTTTCTTCGTTCTTTCATTTTATCTATTAGAATATGATCACTTTTTAGATAGTCTTGAGACACCGTCTCGGTTTAATTCTATTGCAATTTAGCATGACCCTTATACAAAAGCTTTATTACAAACATAGTGAGCGTATAAATATGAAACTTCGAAAATATGTACATCTAGTAAGAGGTCGTGCCATGCATTGCAGCCTAATTGAACCGACATGACCAGGAGGTACCTCTTGCTTACACGATATCGTCGTGAAGTGACGGCTGTGCTGACGCGTTTCATGCGGTGTTTAAGTATCCGGCAGCCCATTTAGGAGGGCGGAGTCAGACATAATAATAATGTTTTATTTTTGTCCACAAAGGTTTTACAAAAACTGGTACAATATATTTGCCTTAAAGGATACCTTTGTGAGAGACTGGAGTCTGTACTAGATTTTTACAATCTGTGTTACTGATCTCCAGGCCCAGACAATCTGTATTACGTCTATGCGGATGTCTATGGGCGTCTGTTGCTATGAAAACATCTCCGATTTGTCCGTTTCCACCACTACACTTAAAAATCTCCATCAAATTCCACTGCTTTGTGTTTATGACACTCACTCAATAGTCAGAACTACAACTTCAAAGTATCGAACCCCCGTAAAACATCTAATTTAAGCCATGGCTTTGGCTTAATTTGAATATAGCTTACGTGAGTGCGCGTTGATAATTGCCTTTGCTGTTGAAATTGTTCACGGCAGGCTGCGAAACCAATTAACATCTGTTCAACACACCTCTCAGTTTATTCGTGGGAATACGCTTTACCACTCGTCATCATTAGCGAGATAAATCGTTATGAAACCAAGGGTTTGTATGTATTTTTGTTGTTTACGCAAACTTTAGTGATTTGAATGAAAATTGATTGGGTATTATATAACAAAACGTCGTAGTGAATGTCTGTACCTCATTATTATATCATTTTAGCTTTTTTGTATTTAAAGATTTCTGATGAATTGGAAAGTTGGTAGTTTTATAGTTATAAATATGCCCTGTTTCAACTTTGCCACTACTATTACAAAAACTGCCGCCTAAGTAGGTAGCAGGTTTTTGAATTTTTTTCTTGTTTTTCTATTTTTCGAACAGAAATACACACAATGTATCTTCTTATATTTTACTAACCGCCAGTATATTCTGTATATCTGAATAAAATATTTTTGAAAAAAAATTATATTTTATCAAGCTTCTACGAATATTACATACATTTTGTATAAAAACTATTTTAATTTAAAGAAATAGTGACTTTTTAGGTAGTAATCTAGGTACTCTTATTTTTTTCGACGAACAACTAGTGGCGTTTCTCCGATCCAACAACAGCAAACATCCTCCACTTTACAAATACATTCGTATCGTATAACGTTTGCTCTACAGGTTCGTTCAGTTGCTAATTAAAAATATATTTGCACAGTAACTTGAGCGCTACAGGCCAATTAGAGTGTTTTTGTGAGTGTTTATGTTTTTATTGAAGTGAAACCTCTTTAGATGTTAGAGGAAAATATAATGAGTTCAGTTTATCAACGTGCTACATAGCACAAATTAGAACTATGTCAAGTCTCGGCGCGTAGCGCGTAGCTGCCGCGAGTTAGCGTAGCTCCATACGCATAATTCTTAGGTGTAAATCTTACCGTCATCGGTAGTCAATGCTCCGACGGATCGTTTGGTCGTCTCCACTGTAAAAGTACTGGTAGATACTGGGTTTGGTTTTGGGACAGTTAAATTTTACAAAAACTGCTGATCGAGTTTGAATGAGAACGACTTTCGGTGTAGCCAAAATGTCAGGACAAGTACAAAATTTAAAAAAAAATACAAATTAAAAAAAACCAAAGTCTGTATGATCTTACGAAAGTTTTATGTACCAATGTTTTATTATACTAATAACTGTTTTTTCACGCAAAACTAATAACTGTTTTTGTAGAAAATTGGCATTGAAATAGGGCTAGAATTTTAAATAACATAATTTCACTTTTCTAACCAAAAAATAATGACTCCCTTAGGATAGACTTTACAAGTGTGAAACCGCAATGCACAGCAAATTAGTAGTATGATAATGTGTGTCTTGTGACAGCTGATTGTAACAAACCAGCTACATCAGCTAATCAAAACCCTTTATGTACAGAGATAAGCTCCCTTACATGTAAATCACTTAGGATCATATTAACCCGACCCTCATAATTAATTTAATACATGTATACTTGATAACTTGATTACAATATTAAATAATTGCTTTATCAAAATTACTACTGTAGCATTTATGTACGCTTTTAAGAATCTTCTTTGTCATGGTGATCAAAAATAACTTTAAAATCTTCGCCTAATGCCATGAAGCGAGATGAACTGAAGGATGAAATTTAATTATAGAAATTGTGTTCGCAATTGTTTCTAAAATCTATCCCAAAGGTACCGTTTTGTTTTTAAGGTAAACATATTTTTACTGCAAAAATATATACTTCGCGATATTTATAATTGTGTTTATATAATATTTGTATATTATGTATAAATAAAATGGGATTAACATATTTTTACGCGAAAAAATATATACCTCGTGATATTTATAATTGTATTTTTATAATATTTGTATATTATGTATAAATAAAATGGTATTATATTGCAAGTTCATATCTTTATCCGTGCTGATTTCTTTTTCAAATTCGTTATGTAGTTCTTTCGTGTTTTGCATTTATAATATTAAGTTAGTACTAGGGTAAAAAAGTATTGACTTAAAGAAATAAAAAATACATCGACTCGTTGCAATATAATCGGTGATATACCTACATATTGATATGAAACAAATACTATTATGTAGTGTTTATTATCAGTACAATGTATAAGTAGGTCGATCGATTTCAATATCGCGTAGTGTCACACAATTACAAATATACATCACCTCCAATTATCATTATTGGTGGTTAGTGTCACTACATGCGATTTGTAATAAAGATAAAAATACACTAATATTAACCAGTACAGCCAGTGCAGCATTGTAATACATAACATTGTATCGTAACATAACTATACGCGGTTGTATCATTGCTGAATTCTTGTCGAATCGGGCCATCTCTCTCACTCACATGCACGAATATGCTGTCGTACTTCGTGAGTCTGTGGATGTTTATGG
>LUGF01004237.1:0-13918 GCA_001625245.1 Calycopis cecrops | reverse complement strand
CATCCTTATATTATATAAAAAGTAAAGTTATTTCTTATTTTAGCAATTTATGAGTAAATGCTCCCCGCGGTTTCACCCGCGTAAATTTCGATCCCGTAGAAAATAGAAAATCATCTCATGTCATCCCATATAAACATTTTGTCGGGATAAAACTATTCTATATAGTAATCCAAGTTACCCACTATGTGTGTGCCAAATTTAATGAAAATCGGTTCAGCAGTTTTTGCGTGAAGGAATGATAAAAAAACAAACAAAAAAAATAATATTAGTACTAAACTAACATTGCAATTTAAATGAAATCTTGTACAAATCTGTATGAAGCGACCAGTTCAGTAGTGATCCGTCTCTTCAACGTAATTAGTGTGCTCATGTGTTATAATTGCCAGCGGAGCGAGAACGTGACTGGACTACGTCGCTTGGTCGGGTTCATTTTTTTCCCTGGCATATAGTCTAGAAGCCACGGCTCTAACCATTACTTATTTTACGTGATAGCATTTATTACAGCTGTATTATCGTCCTCATTTTTAAGAGCAGCTCCGCTTTTGAAAAATTCTAGGCTTAATGTTCGTATACAACATGTAGTAAGAAGTGAGGGTTAGTGCTAATTTAGCTGCATAGATATGAAGAAAAAATAGGCCAGAACGTAGATGTACGTTTTGAGTCGCTGGTCGTGCTGGCCGATACCTGATTCGGTAGTCGTAAAAATTATTAATAAGCTGTCGCCTATGTGCGTTAATAATGATCGGCCAATTCTTGGATACAAAGAAGGAGGGCATGTCATATGAATAACCATCGACAATACTGGTGATTATAGCCGCTAGTAGTCACCAAACAGCAAATATTTCTTAATTGTTTTTACATAACATCAAAATAAAATTATAAAACATGCTGTAGTTGTAAAGTTTAAATTTATTTTTATTTCTCTAGTCGCACATAATGTGACTGAGTCTAGATCCAGGTCAATGCATTGAGATAGAATGTTTACAAGCACAACACTTCCTTTACACAACCAGGAGCTGTATACAAGTTTTCGAATGGTTTTAACTGCGATTCTATTTATACTTGCCAGATAGGGATGGGCTTCGATGTCGATAAGCAATATGACGTATTGAATTAATATATTAAATTATACGAAATGTGTCATAGTCTCGTATGTATTTTATATACTTTATATGTATAATAGATTATATTGGAAGCCAGATATATCTATATGCATCATAAAGTTAAACACTGTTCTCTCTGCCTACCCCTTTAGAAATCTAGAATGGTTGTGATAATAGATGTAATTCGTCAGGTATTAATTTTCAAATCTGTCAAATGTATGCTTATTTCGATCAGATGAGTTATTTAATAATTAATTAATGAGGGTCGGATGATTTCATTTGTATCATTTTGATGCAAGTAAAGCTAATTTAATGTCGGAAAAATACGCAAATGTTTACGGAAATATGTCGTCATGAAAGGTGGTAAATATGTCGTCATGACTGGTAGTTTGCCACTTTATACTATAAAATGTCGTAATAATCAGATGATCCTTATTTGTTTTTTTTTTTTTTTTTTTTATGGCATACGGGGGCAAACGAGCAGTTGTAGCCATTTTCATGACTACCAACGCCCATAGACATCTGCATAGAGAATATCCATATGCGCTGCCCCCCTTTCTCCTCCCACCTCCATGGGCCACCGGCTACTTACACACCGCACGAAACGCGACAGCACAGCTGTCACTTCACGCCGGTCTCGTGTAAGCGAGAGGTACCTCCCCGGTCGTGCCGGCCCAATTTGGCTGCATGCAAGCATGCAGTGTGGCACTACCTCTTACAATTTGTGTGTAAAAATATTAAGATATATATTAAATAATTCAATTTCGTTTCCAAGTCTTGTTATATTGTTTTATATAGTATCCGTCGGTATGATTGTACCGACTTGGAACTTTCGTAGAGAATTGATCGACAGTTCTTCACATTGTGGTCTGTACGATATCATCTCTACCAAAATAGTTGTCGACATATCGATATAGAAAAGCAGTACAGCCCTATTATCATCATAAATAAATTCTCGTTACGACGTATCACTGTACAAACACTAATTGTTTGTGATGTATCCCGTATTGCTTGTCTCTAATCTTTTGTGTGGTTTCTACGAGCTAGTTAATGATATGGTTTGGTCCTAGAATAGCTCTCTGATACTTGTCATAGATATTGTATGAACGCAATAAGATGAGATTTACAAGTTATTTATAATAACACGTCATTGTTTCATATTTCTAATATCAATGAACAGCTTTGAAACTCTTAATTGGCTTAAGAAATATAAATACGATATTATTTATATTCTATTATTTATATAAAAAACGAAATAAAAAGTTTATATTTAAAAATAAATTAAAAGGTAATAAATTTTACAAATGACCAGACAGAAAGGGTTTTAGAAGGATGACCTAAAAGTTTTGTTAATATATTTTGTAATTGCTGCTAACCACAAGCATCCCTAGGATTTAAATTAATATCCACACCCCGTAAATCACGCTTTTAAAATAATCTTATGTAGCTATCTGATTATATAAACTTGTTTTAGTATGACTTCTACCTTACAAGAACCATAAACTGTAATTATTGTAAAAAATAGAATTCATCCAGATTAACGTAATTTTAAAGTTACTTGTCAAATTCTCAGTGAATAGTTAATAACGATAAAAGAGCTTTAAAACCTGTTCATAGACTAAAAAGTTAATTTAAGTTACGCTAGACTTACAAAAATATAGAGCTGTCGCCATTTTAAGAGTCAATTAAATATTTTTAATTGACTCTTAAAATGGCGACAGCTCTGTGTAACGCAAAAGATTACAAATATTTAGAAGATTATAAATATTTAGAAGAGTAAAAACAAAGCGAAGTGGTTCAAGTAAAGTGTAAAGAACGCCATCTCAATAAACCCTGTGAGAGTAATATTTACTGTTCTTTAAAGTTTCATGAAATCTGATTTTAGAGTTTGCTACAATTTTGAATTAAGAACTTATAATTATAAAGATCTACTTCCCAGGGAGATTTACTTAATCTTAACTAATTCAAAGCCGTAGTGAAATATATATCACTTCACAAAAGCAAACTCGTTATTATAGTTGTTTATTTTTAACTAAAGTTCTAAACTCAATTCTTGACGGTGGCTTTACTCGTGGGTTTCGATATACGTGGGTAAAAAAATACTTTATACTTAATTGTATTTTATATATGTCCCGAAATTAAAAGTAGATTCAGAAGAAAACGATGAACTGGTCTCAAATTTACAAATATTATCAAATCAGACCTCTAACTTTGACCTATTGATTGTAGAAGCTCATTGAGCAAAATTTGCTTGTACTTTTTGCTCTTCTGTTATTCTTCTGATTTAAAAATCTGGACTTGTTCAGCTACTTTGGACGTTACTGTATCTGTATTTAAATTTTCTATAGTATTATATAGAATACGCCCGCAATTTCGTTTACGTAAATCCGTTTTTTTTACCGAAGTCGGTTAAAAAGAAGAATATAGATATCTTCCTCGCTAAATGTACTAACTAATACTGAAAGAATTTTTAAAACGGACCAGTTGTTCTAGAGATTAGAGCGTTTAAATAAACAAAAAAATAAAAAACAACAGCTTTAATGTCGTCCTAGTCGGTTTCGGCTACGGCGGCCGTCTCTATAGAGACGAGCCAGATGCGCAGGACATATTATAGTGCACAAGTGTGCGCGCAAACACAAGAGCACTCTCTATTCCCTCACTCTCATATTCCGATGGGACGGCAATCCAACACGACCGGTGAGAAATCAGGCGCAGAACCGACGGCTTAACGTGCTCTCCGAGGCACGGGGGTGTACCACCGCCAACTTCCTAACTCCGGACTGTTATTAGAAATTGAAAAATCCCAATAACAATTTTTGGTCCGACCCGGGATTCGAACCCAGGATCTCACGTCTGTGGTTGAACACGCTTACCACTAGACCACGAGGCAGTCAACTTTATCTTTATATCAGCTTTATATCATTACTAGCTTCCGGCCGCAGCTTTGTCTGCGAGGATTTTGGATTTCAAAAATGGAGGAGGTTCTCAGTTCTTCGAGATGTTTTTTTTAATTTATAGTGGAATTCACGTGGTCCGTACGTATTGTTGTCATGATCTGATAATGGGATCTTGGTAAAATTTAAGGAACTCCTTAAATACTATAAGCATCTCAAATCAAAACTCATCACTGAAAACTACATTCCAATTAAATCAGTGGTTTTGGAGATGTCCAAAATCCAATACAAATTTTCAGCCCATATTTTAACGGTTGGAGGGTACATTCAAATAAATCCTAAAAAAAATAATTTTTATTTGACAACATAGAGTATGTTAACATTTTTTTTACAACATTTACATCTTTCTGTCTTAAAAATTGTATTAAGACCCATACAACCTTTCACCCCTCTTTTGTAGGAGTTGAAGACTAATTTTCAGAAAAATCTGACACACGTATTCATTAATTTGTAGTAAACAACTAAAATCCAAATTTTCAAGTCTCTAACTTCAACGTCATAGAACTTTCATAATAAAGTTTTTCCCTAATTATGGTAAAAGAAAAATAAGGAAAATCTCTCTTAGTGCTCCTCTACACACCCTAAGGAATCTTCATTCCAAATTTCAACATTCTACTCTCAATAGTTTCGACTGTACGTTGTCTGTCAGTCAGTCAGTCAGTCAGTAAGAATGGTTTTATATATTAAGATTACTAACTAATTTAATATCTCATATTTACCCTCATCTCTGTCCATGTCGTGCTTGTCTTGTATCGACCAAACAGAACATGAAGCAGTAGTTCGTTGCTTTTATTCCGTATATAATACGAACATTATGAAGGGTTGACTAGAACTATATTTGATTTATTTTGTCGTAATAAAGAAGGTCATCAAGGTCTCTTGCGTTATTACTCTTTAGAATTCATATGCTACGCCATTTTGCATGAAATTGTATGTTCTTGTTGGAATTTTGTGGGGGTTTGTATGAATGGGGAGGTACCTCTTGCTCAGTCAATACCGCCTCCAAGTGACAGCAGTGCTGTCGCGTGCCGTTGAGGAAGGAGGGCAACTAATTTGTTTTGTTGATAGTCATCAAAAGGCATTTGTTTTGCTTCCGTATTCTATAAAAAATAGTCACTGGTGTCGTTTTGATGATAGGAAGAGAAAGAAAAGGAAGAGAGCAACAAACCCGCAAAACTTTTTTGTGGATGTTTATGGGCGGCGGTATAACATTATTTATTTTTCAAATATTTATATACTACGATACTATCTTCTGAAAAACTGCTCGGATCCCTTTGAGAGACGAATCCTTTGAGATTTCTCACTCGAGAGCATGAAAGTCTTTCTATGCAGGAGCAGTCGTATGCACGTATATCCTGCATAAAAGCATCCTACATCTTCGATTTTAACACTAAATTCTCAACTGACAGTCCTCTCCAAGGCTTTTACGAAGAGCTTTCATTACTTGTCTGTCGCGTGTCAGTGTGTGAATAATTTATATGACATAGAGCTTTAAGCTCACACTGTCATATTGTCGAACGTAACTTTTATATGAAATGTCGAGGTTCGCAATTTTGATGTCTTACATTATACATTCGTTTCAGTTATGAAATTGTATTATTTATTTATAAGCCTCTTTTAGAACCCGCAGCCTCTTCTCTCGGCAAGTCTACATACATTATTAATAGCTCGTTACATTTCTTATTGCTCTACTCAACTCATAATATAGCTAGTTTATTCATTATTTTTACAAGAGGTAGTGCCATACTGCATTGCATACGAGGTGGGACGACAGGAACTCGGGTTTCGTGCAGTTTTCGAGTCGCCGATGACCCTTTATAGGGGGAGAGGGTAGGATCGCAGCAAGTCTCCACGATAAGATTTCCACCTATACAATGTAGTGACATATGATATAGAAAAATGGTTGCGAAGTCCAGATATTATAATAATCTTATATTATAATATCTAGAGTTCACACCTACCTTCGATCTTCGACCAAAGAAGAGCCATGCGAAATGATTATATGATATAGATTAAACGGCACAGAGTTTGCCACCTCGTACTATGAAAAATAAATACATATCTTCACCAACATAGTTCAAATATTGTATTGGTAATGGTTGAAGTATTCTCAGTCGTCTCTCATTTTCTGATGTCAAGCTAATTGAACCGAGGCTTTTAAAGAGGAGAAAAAAGAAACGCTATCTTACAAAAAGGTCAGAGCTCGTATAATTAATAATCGCAGACCAGCACTGATCCCAGTGATGTTGTCCGTCGCCAGTAACACCCATTAATGTATATCGCAGTAGTTTTAAAGAGTAAGGATCCTAGATAACTAAGCTTCCATTTTTGTTATGACGATCAAAACTTCTTGCAAACGATTGGAAATAACTTACGTCTTGTGTGCTCCAAGCTTGACAAATTAATACTTGATTTTTTTATATATTACTAAGTGAATCGCAAGTAAAATTTATACCAGAAACTAATGTTTCCCCCATTTTTATTCCATATGTGAGAAAAATGATATTTCGTGATAAAGCTTAATACAATTTAGATCACAATCTGCAATAAAATGAGATTTTATTCCGATATTATGACGATATGTAACATGACGTATTCAAGTGTTTCGTCGTCTCATATATATTTTATGTACTTTACACAAATTGATATAACAGATAAAAGATCATATTAAACGTTGAAGAATGCAGATTGGTGAGTAAAATAAAATAAATAATTGTCTAAAAGTATCATGATGTTTGATACCCTCTCTTTTCTCTCTTCTAGTAATCTAGGATGATTGTGAAAAGATGCCATTGCTCATATTTAATTAATATATTATATTTAAATCATAGACTAAACAGTACTTTTTATTTAGTCTATGCTTTAAATTTATCAAACGTATTATATTTAATGCGATGTTGACTTTATTAATAATATAATTAGGGTTGGATGATGTGATTTAAAATTAAGCTAATTGTTGCCATGTAGACGACAGCTAATGTAATGTGGGAAAAAATATGCAAACGTTTACGGAAGTATGTCGTCATGAAATATCTACGACTGCTCGTTTGCCCCCTTATACTTTAAAAATTACGTAACAATCGGACGATCCTTTTTAAAATAATACAGCAATGTTTGAATAAAAGTATGTATTATATGCATTATTAAAGTGTAGCCAACTTCTGCAGTATTCAATATGGTGTCCCAAAAATACAAGATAGAATAATAAAAGTTGTGAAAGTTTAAATTTATTGTTATGGCTCTAGTCGCACATATGATTGAGTCTAGATCCAGGTCAAAGCTTGTGGGTAGAATGTTTACAAGCACAACACTTCCTATACACAACCAGGAACTGTAAACAAGTGTTCGAATGTTTTCAACTGCGATTCTGTTTATACTTGCCAAATAGGGATGGGGCATAGATGTCGATATACAACACGACGTGTTAAAATTTGATATAATAAATTACACGAAGTGTGTCATTTTCTCGTATGTATTTTATATACATACTTTACACGTATAGAAACAGCATATAATAGATAATATTGAAAAGCCAGAGATATCTATAAGTATCATGACGACGATAGAAAATGAGGACAGTGAGTCAGAAAATATGATTGTGATAATAGATGTCCTTGGTCATGTATTAATATTCAAATTTGTACAAACGTATATTTATTTCGATCATATTACATAAGTAACAATTAGGGTCGGATGTTTTGGTTTTTAAATTAAGCTAATTATTGCCATGTAAAGTAAAGCCAATTTAATATGCGAAAAAATATGCAGACATTTACGCAAGTATGTCGTCACGAGAAGTCGACGACAGCTCGTTTGCCCCCTTGTACTATAAACGTGTAATAATAATCAGATGATCCTTTTTTGAAATAATACTGCAATATTTTATTACAACTATTTATGTTATATTTTATTTATTCATGTGAATTAAATTTCAATTCATCTTCTATTCATAATGTAATCATATTGTTTAACATAATACAAGATGAAAATACAAAAAAAATAAAGCTGGTAAAACGTATATGAGGAGTTTTTGTGTGCAAAAATATTGAAACAGTCGAACCAAAACGACGTATTCTCCTGTGTATATCGAGAATAAATAATATTATTTCGTCTCCAAGTACCGTCTTGGAACTTTCGTAGATTATTGATCGATAGTTCTTCACATTGTGGTATGTACGTCATTATCTCAACAAAAATAGTTGTAAACATCGACATAGAAAGAGTACCGCCTTATTCTTGTCATAACAAGTCCTGTTTTTACGTAGCACAGGACAAACAGTAATTGTTTATGCAGTATCCCGTATTGCTTGTTCTAAAATAATGATGTTGTCTTTTGTGTGGTTCCTATGAGCTAGTTGATTATTCTAGAAATGTTTATGTAGCTTATTATAGATAATATAATTTATTAGAACAATAATTATATAAAGATCTTCACGAATTATTTTTTCATTGGAAATTAAATTTGAAATATGAAATACGTCATTGTTTCATATTTCTAACATCAAGTTTTATAATTCACGTTACAAATTTAAATACACCATTATTTCTCTTTGATATTATTTTATTAAATAAAAAACGAAACAAAATGAAAGAAATAGGTTTTTAAAAAGTAATAAATTTTACCAATTATTATCAGACCGAAAGTGTTTTAGAAGAATGACCTAAAAGTTCTGTTAATGTATTTTGTAATTCCTGCTAACCACAAACATTCCTGGAAATTAATGTAATATCCAGAACAAAAAGGTCCCTAAATAACGCTTTTAAAATTATTTTGTGTAGCTCTCTGAATTTATATTTTTTTAGGGTTCCGTATCTCAAAGAGAAAAAACGGAACCCTTATAGGATCGCTTTGTTGTTCGTCTGTACGTCTGTCAAGACCTTTTTCTCTAAAACGCTTGAAGGGATTAAGCTGAAATCTTTGTCAAATACGGAGGTCAGTTACCTCTTGATGCCTTGAAAAAATCACACTTCTAAGTTAACGCAATAAAAAGTTATAGCCATTTATGCACAAATTTTGTATGAAAACGCACTTTTTCGAAAACCTATAGGGTACTTCCCGTTGAGCTAGAATTCTGAAATTTGGCAAGAAGTAAGACCTTACAGTATACATATAGGAATAAATCTAAAAATAGGTAAATAAAATTTATATCACTGGAAAAATCATTACCAACTTATGCATGTAGTTCGTTTGATACTAAATGTATGCAAGCACCCGCATATATAAGTTTGTCGCAAGGAAGTGTAATTTTCTCAACGTCTATTACTTTTGCTCATACCTCCCGTTCCTACGGAACCCTCGGTGTGCGAGTCTGACTCGCACTTGGCCGGTTCTTTTTTAAGAATAATTTCTATCTTGCAAATGTAATAAACTGTTTATTGTAATAAAAAGAATATTCCAGATATATGCAACTAGATAATTTTTGAAATTCTCAATGAATAGTTTACTAACGATAAAAGAGTTTCAAAACCTGTTCATAGACTATAAAGTTAAGACTAGACAAACAAAAATGTACAAATTAACCGCCGCCTCTATTTTTTGAAGTCGGTTAAAAATAAGTGGACCGCAAAAGGCTGTAAATTTATGAAAAAGTACAAACAGCGATGTGGTTAAAGTAAGATATAGAGAACGCCGTCTCAACTAACCCTCAGAGAGTTGAATTTACAGTTCCTTAAAGTTTGATGAGATCTTATTTAAAGTTTGCTACAATGTTGAATTAAGAACGTATAGTTATAAAGATCTACTTCTTAGAGAGCTTTGCTTAATCTTAACTAACTTCAAAACCTTAGAAGATTATAATATCATGTCATAAAACTTTAATACGAGTATAATATTTTATTTTAGACTTAAGGTCACAATTCTCAAGTTGATTCTTATTGGCTTTGTTCACAGATTTCGATATTCGTGAGTGAAAAATTTTCTTCATAGTTAAGTGTATTTTATATTTATCAAAAATCTTTAATTTCATCAAGAATAAAATGATCAACAGATTCAAAAGTTTCAAAGAGTACCTAAATTATCAAATCAGACATTTAACTTTGGTTGAGTAACTTTATTGAGAAAATTATACAATCTATTTATTCTGTACAGATACTTCTTTTGAAAATATATTCCTGTATTTAGTAATTATATAATCTGTATTATCATATTATATAACATAACAAATTGATCACCTCATATTCACCCACATCGGTCTATATCGTGCTTCTCTTGTATCGACCAAACAAAACATAAAGCAGTAGTTCGTGGCTTTTGTGCCGGATGACTAAAACAATATTTGATTTGTGTCAGTTTGCTTCTGATTTAATTTTTTTGTAATAATAGATGGTTTTATTTAAGTCCTTTTACTTAAGAAGGTCATCATATTTGTCTTTCGTTTGCGTTGTTACTCTTTAGAATATATATGCTTCCCCATTTTGGAAGAGATTGTATGTTATTGTTCTAATTTTGTTTGGTTTTGTATAACTGGGGAGATACCTCTCGCTCCGACAATACCACCGCCAAGTAACAGACGTGCTATCTTGAGTCGTTAATGAGGTGCATAAGTTTTAGGCGGCATAAAAGTCTTCCCAGGCAGGTGCAATCGCATGCGTGAATATTCCATCACAAAAGGATCCTACATCTTCGATTTTAACAATAAATTCTCATCAGACTGTCCTCCCACAAAGCTTTTTCGAAGCGCTTTCATTACTTGTCAGTCGTGTGTCAGTACGGTGAATAATTTATATGAATTTCAGCTTTAAGCTCACACTGTCATATTGTCGAAAGGAGCTTTCATTCAAATATGAACCGAAGCTGTCGAGGTCCGCAATATTGATGTCTTACATTATACATTCGTTTCGGTTATGAAATTGCATTATTTATTTATAAGACTCTTTTAGAACCCGCAGCCTCTCCTCTCGGTATACATTATTAATAGCTCGTTACATTTCTTATTGCTCTACTCAACTAATATTATAGCAGCATATTCAAACTTTTACAAGAGGTAATGTCGTGCTGCATTGCATATGGGGCAGCACTACAGGGGCTCCTGTTTCGTGTTATTTTCGAGTTTCCGATGACCCTTTATAGTAGACCTATATAATAGCATATCATGTGTATGGGCATCGGTAGTCTTCAAACGACACTGATTACTAGTTTGCCACCTTGTACTATGAAACATAATATAACTTGACCAACAAAGTTCAAGAACTGTCCTGTTAATGGTTGTAATATTGAGACGTCTTTCATTTTCTGCTGACAAACTAACGAAAACGAGACTTTTGAACAGAAGATTCATCTTCTCTTCAAATGTCTCGGTAACGTTTTCTTACAAAATTTAGAAAGTTGTATAATAATCGCAGACAAGCAGTGATAACAGTGACGTTGTCCTGCGAGTAACACCAGGCCTCTGAATGATTTCTAGAATGTACACCGCAGGAGTTGTAGTCGATAAGGTTCCCAGATAGCTCGGCTTCCGTTGTTCTTATGACGCACGAAACTTCTTTGTCATGGCAAATCAAAAATAACTTATGTAATGTAAGTCTGATGTGCTCCAAGCTAGACGAACTAATAGTTGAAATTTCGTTATATATTACTAAGTGTGTCTCGAGTAAAATCTATACCATAAATTAATGTTTCCCCCATTTTTATTGCAAATGTGAGAAAAATGATAATTCGTGATAACGCATAATACAATTTAGATCACAATCTTAAATAAAATGAGATTTTATTCCGACATTATGTAGATATGTAACATGATGTATTGAAGTGTTTCATCGTCTCGTATATAAATATATTATGTACTTTACACGTATTGATATAACGGATAATATATAATATTGAATTTGCAAGAATATAGATATTATGTGTGTAAAATAAAATAAATAAATGCTTATAGAAGGTATTACCTATTATGTTTCATACTCAGACAGTTGTCTCTGTTCTCTCTTTAAGAATCTATCTATGTATTACATTCAAATTTGTAACATAATAGATATTTATAACGATTAGTTGTCTTATTTAAAAATATAGTTATGGTTGGATTTTTTTAATGAATTTGAATGTGAAATGTGAATCAATTTAAAATTTAATTAAATTTTAATTATTACCAAGTCAAGGACAGCTAATTTAAAGTGGAAAAAAATATGCAAACGTTTACGGAAGTATGTCGTCATGAAATATCTACGACTGCTCGTTTGCTACCTTATACTTTAAAATTGACGTAACAATCAGACGATCCTTTTTAAAATAATACTGCAATATTTGGATAAAAGTATGTATTATATGCATTATTAGTTGACTACAATTTGTAGTCAACTTCTGCAGTATTCAATTTGGTGTCAAAGAAATACAAGACAAAATAATAAAAGTTTAAATTTATTGTTTATAACTGAGTCTAGATCCAGGTCAGTGTTTTCAGGTAGAATGTTTACAAGCACAACACTTCCTTTATACAACCAGGAGTTGTAAACAAGTGTCCGAATATTTTCTACTGCGATTCTGTTTATACGTGCCAAATAGGGATGGGGCTAAATATCGATATACAACATGACGTATTAAAGTTTTATACATATAGTAAATTATGTATGTATGTATATATACATACCTTACACAACACACATGATGGATATGACTTTTGACACTGTTGTACTCTACTCCCGTAAGAGTCAGAAATTATTGTGATCATAGATCTGATTGGTCATGAGTTTATTTTGATGATATTACTTAATTAATAATTAGGGTCAGATGGCTTGATTTTAAAATTAAGCCTATAATTGCCATGTGAAATAAAGTTAATTTAATATGCGAAAAATATGCAGACGTTTACACAAGTATGTCGTCACGAAAAGTCGACGACTGCTCGTTTGTCCCCTTATACTATAATATAAACATGTAATAATCAGACGATGCTTGTTTAAAATAATACTGCAATATTTAAATACAATTATTTATGTTATGCTTCACTTATTAATATGAATTCAACTTCTGCATTAATCATTTTGGATAACAAAATACACGATGAAAATACAAAAATAAGAAAGTTGGTAAAACTTATATACAAATTGTGTATAAATATTGAAACACTTGAACCTAAACTATGTATTCTCGTGTGTATATCGTAAATAAATAATTCAATTTCATTTCGAAGTATAATGGAAACATGATTGTACTGACTTGGAACTTTCGTAGAGTATTCATCAATACTCATCGCAAGCAAAACAGTTGTCGATATATCGATATGAAAACAGTAGTACAGCCCTATTGTCATCATAACAATGTCCCGTTACGACATAACACTGTACAAACACTAATTGTTTGTGGTGTATCCCGTATTGATTGTTCTAAAATAATGATGTTATCTTTTGTGTGGTTCCTACGGGCTAGTTTATGATGTGATTTTTTCCTAGAATAATTTTTTGTAGCTTATTATTGATATTTTTTTTATGATATAGTAGGGCAAACGAGCAGCCTGAGCCATTTTCATGACTACCGACGCCCACAAACATCCGCATTGAGGCTATACAGATGCGCTGCTCTCCTTTCTCCTCCCACCTCCATGGGCCACCGGCTACTTACACAGCGCACGAAACGCGACAGTACAGCTGTCACTTTACGCCAGTCTGGTGTAAGCGAGAGGTACCTCCCCGGCCACACTGCATGCAAGCATGCAGTGTGGCACTACCTACCATTATTAAAAAATTGAAAAGATCTTTAAGTGAGTGAGTTATATAGTAATTAAATTTGCTATGTGAAATGCGTTATTGTTTTATATTTCTAGCATCAATTAACAGTTTTGAAACTCCTAATTGATATAAAAAATGTAAATACGATCTTTGGATAAAAAACGAAATAAAAAGTTTGTATTTAAAAGTAGATTTTTA
>LUGF01004211.1:261942-279862 GCA_001625245.1 Calycopis cecrops | reverse complement strand
TGTTTGTTCGTTACTCCTTCACGCAAAAACTGCTGAACCGATTTTCATGGAATTTGGCACACACATAGAGAGTAACATGGATTAACACACAGGAGTTTATATCCCGCCATGGGATGATTTTCCACGGGATCGAAATATGCGAGGGTGAAACCGCGGGGCGCAGCTAGTTCGTTCACAAGCTGGCTACACTCTTCACAAACATAGTAACTGTTTAGTACTATGCTTATAAGGAAAACAACATGGCTAACCCTCTTAAAAACCTCCTTGTAGCCAAAAGTATCAACGCATTTACTACAGTTTTATGTGGATTTCACAGTTGAAAAAATGTTGAGGCTAACCACAATTTGGCTACAGCAAACACTAGCGTAATTGTGGTTGATAATTGAAGTGTATTATCACGTCTTATCACGATTTATCTGTATTATCTGTGGCGCCACAACTTCATATTCTCCTTTCTATTATTATATAATAATAATATCAATGGACTTGATATACTACTATGATCTAGTCCCTTGCTAGTATCGTAAGGACTTGTATTATAGTATTAAAAAAAAATATATTTCTGTTGTTCTAGTACATGGGTACCTACTAGACAACAGAAATATATTTTTTTATGAATTTATAAATTTTGCGCCAAGTAATCTAACTGTGCATCCTGGTTTCACCCTGGTAATCCCTACAGAGCTATTTATTTAATAATATTACGCCTATCTATAGGCACTAACAGTGAAGAGGTAAATTCGTTTCTCAGATGTGCTTATAAGAACTCATCCGAACGTGAAAATTCTTTCACGAACCGAAAGCTACACTATTCAGTGGCCATGGCTATACTTTGATATGATTAAACAAATTTTTTTTATGACATTTGTCGGAAAGCTGTATACATATTTATTGGAATTTCGAAAGCCTTAAATGTTTCTGATGTGGCGAAGATAGAATATTGGATACGTATTTACATTTTCCACACGCAGACATTGCGAAAAATAACACGACAAAAGGGCATTGCGAGCTGATATAAGGCTCGGTAAATAGCTGAGGGATACAAATAGGATATTATGCCAGGGACAATCACACTACGGTGATTTGCTTTTCATGTGGTTTGAGCCCTTACCTCAAGACACATTTGCGTCAGAGGCTATACCAATAAAAAAATAAATAGTTTTCCGTTTTTTTTTTGCGGGGAAATGTTACGCACTGCCGGGTGTTACCAGACTACCAACGTCTAATCTTACTCATCGACATCCGCATAACTGCTGTGTAAACGCGTTCCTCTTATCCCTCCCCTCCATAGGTCACTGTAAAGTCACTGCCCAAAAATGTGCTGTCATTTAGGTCGGAAATATATAGAGAATCACCTCCGCGGTTGTGGCAGCCAAATTCGGTTGCAATCAGTATGGACACTACACGCTACAAAATATAATTCAAAAACACCTAATGAAACAATTTTTCAAAAATCGCAGAGACGAACATAGCTGTTGTGAATGAGCACACTAAGGTTGTTCTTCATTTCAACCCCAAGGGGATGAAGTTTATCACGTGACGCGGGCGGAGCCGCGCGGCACAGCGAGTATCACATAAATTAACACCGGTTTCACGCCGTTTTGCAATGACGCGCGTCAACGTCGGCCGCCATAAGGTAAAATATATCAAAATACAACTGAAAGTGTAATTGCCCAACCATTTTCACGACATTTTGTTTACACATATGGTTACCTTATACGTGGTGTTACGTAACTCGTGCTATATCCACTGACCTTTTCAAATACGCTACTCCTCAGAATCCAAGTCAAATTGATTTATTTCGAATCCCAGCGAACTTTCCAGACGTATTCTATATGCTTGTATTAGAAAACAGACTCAAATTTTTCTAATATAAATATAGATAGGCCGCATTATGGATATAATATTTTTCAAATTACTTAAAAACCTATATTCTAATGAGCCTAACTTGCCTGAATATAATGTGGTCGTGGAAACTAAAAGTGAAGACTGTAAAATCTTCGTTTAAGTAAAAATAAGCAATGTTATGCAGTATATAAGTAACAGATTGCTTTCATAATGATACTCAAATATTACTTATTAGAATAAAACAACTTTTACGAATCTTTAAATTTATCGCGGTTTGTTTGATTATTGAAGTAAAACTTCTATACGCGCGCTCGACATGGTTAATAAGCTGGCGAGCGTTACAAAAATCTAGTGTCCGACCGAAGCTTCGGCTTCGGCTTCGGCCTTCTTCGGCCAAAAATTCCACCTTCGGCGAAACCTTCGGCTTCGGCCCAAAACCCGGCCGAAGCCGAAGGTTTCGCCTAAGGTGGATTTTTTCCGGTCCGAGCGACCGTCGAGCTTGAACGAACTGTTACGAAAGTCATGAGGCGGCGGGGAATCACTGTCAAAGTATCACATTGCTTGCATGCATCAAAACAAGTTCGTACGTGTATTTAAACGACTAACGAGTGCTCGAGTTCAAATTCGGATCCAGCTACCGAAGGGGTATTCACTAAAAAAAAAGATGATGATGACTTGTGGGATTCGCATGCTAATTTTGCAACATCTGTCACAATTGCAAGTGAAAATGAGTTGGCTTTGGATCAACCTGGTCCCCCTTTTGAAGAGTATCTTACATGTTTTTTAAAAGAACCATTCTGAGGAATGCTGACATATATGAATATTGGTCTTCTAGTCCGTATACTTGTCTACGGCCAATTGCAATTAAATATTTATCTGCTCCTTCCAGCAGTGTTCCTAGTGAGCAATTGTTCAGTGCCGCAGGACAAATATATGCGGACAGACGATCTAACTTGATTGGCGAAAATGCAGATAAATTATTATTTTTAGCATACAACATAAGGCTGTTTAACTTTGATTCTAATATTTTTAATTAATAAATATCGTCAATGAACGAAGAGTTTTGATGATTGATTACTATGTGATTCTTATTGTAATCAATGTAGCTTTAGTTTAAAAGTTTTTGAGAGAGAAGGTTAAGTACAAATAATATTTATATTCGTTAAATATGCTTAGTAAGATAGAATATTATATTATATTATTCTTATAACTTGTTGTTTGCAAAATAGTCATTACCTCATTAGTTCTATTGTTATTGTTACATTTATTTCGAATTTTCTAATATTTTCTAAACTGTGCATTTTATTGACCAACATTTAATTATTTACTAAGAAGTTAGTGTTTGTTTTTTTTATTTTATTTTATTTATTAGTCTAGTTTTGGTCTCGTCGAGTAAAACAAAGACAGATTGGTCTTATTGTAATTTGAGAATTACATAATAAAGAAATGATTTTTTTTTACCAGTAGGTAAATAACAAAATCACAAACTTTTATTTATTTCTAAACCAACCATCTCTATGATTGATATATCATCATATGAGACAGTCAATATAAACCTTCAATATTGAGGTTTTGAAATAATTTTAATATTAATTGTAGCTTGTAGACAATATTGAACAAAATTAATTGCCGAGTGCTGAGAAAATATAAACCTTCGGCTTCGGCTTCGGCCGAAGGTTGTGGCGATAGCCGATTAATCGGCTTCGGCCAAAAATAGACCTTCGGTCGGACATTACAAAAATCACATATCGGGCGAGACCCATGGGAGTTGTCATTCAATTTCAAATTCGATTTAAGTGAAACTTTTTTGTAAAAAAAATAAATTTTATATGACATGTTGTCATTGTAACTACGGTAGTGAAAATCAATAATTATGTTTTACTTCAGTTGTGTCGACTAAAGCACACACTTTTTTTACATGTCATCTCAGGCTACCAATGACCATGGTTGCAGTAAAGCTTCTTAATCGTCGGACTTAAAAAATAATTAAATAAACCGCCATTAATTCCGTTAGATTGCTAATACGTCTGTCATACATTTAATCCTTGCCGTAGCAGTAAGCACGTATGAACAGGATAAACTTGTATGGATCTAATAATAAATTCCTTGTGTTATGTAGCCTGTAGGTACCTAATCCGAATCACTATGTTCGACGGACAGCGACTCAACTTGGAAATCTCTGGGTCTCGTCTTTGAAATTTCTGCCCATAAAAATATTATGCTTGCAAATGTAGCTGTGACGTTTCGTGCGTTGTGTAAGTAGCCGGTGGCCCATGGAAGGAGGGGCAGGGGCAAAGCATCTGTACCTAAAACCTCTATGCTGATGTCTATAGTGATCGGTAGTCATCAAGCGCTGATTGAGCACATTTTCCTCTACTGTAAAACATGATTGGAAGCCCATTTTAAGTGCTTCAAGGAAACGCGGTTGGAATGTTATTAAGATGGAAGGTCACGTTCAGCTGGTAATTAAATTAGCTGCAGCCCTCTCGGTTGTAGTTAAAAATAGTTACCGTACCGCGTTACGGCTAAATATATCGATCACTAGATATAAATACTAGGTCTAGGGATATAAAAGAACACTTAAGTCTATCTTGACATGCTTAACGTTGCTTGAAATGGTTATACCTACGTAGCTCAGGACCGCCGTGTAGCTGCGGCGAGTTAGCGTAGCTAATAGTTACCGTACCATACTACGGCAAATATATCGATCACTAGGTATAAATACAGACGGCCTAGGGCTAAAAGTCACATAAATCTATCTTGAAATGCTATATGGAGCTCAGGACCACCATGTAGCTGCCGCAAGTTAGCGTAGCTGATAGTTACCGCACCGGGTTACGGCTAAATATATCGATAAGAGGTATAAATACAGACGATCTAGGGATAGAAGTGAACACTTAAATCTATCTTGACATGCTGTACGTTGCTTTCAGTGCTATATGTAGCTCAGGATCGCCGTGTAGCTGACATTCCTCCACTTCAATGGGCCATCTAAAACTCACAAACATTACGAAACTCGACATCTTAGCTGTCACTTCGTGGTCGTATCATGTCAGCTAAAGGCGCCTCTTCGGTCTGGCTGTTTTTTGGCTGTATTTCAGCATGGCATTACCCATTACCAAACAACTGCTGTTTTAGTTTGGCTGAGGAAAAAAAGCGGACGAAAATCCGAAGGTGATCTCTTATTCCACTTCAAAGAAACGAAAGTCCAGCATGGACTTTCGTCCTAGGCAAAAGGAAAAAATACTATGAACAACGCAGAACAAAATGTAGGATGGAATACTTCGGAGCAAATTCATTCAAACCGAAAAAAAGCGTCGGTGAAGGACTGTTGCTTCGCTTCTATTTCTTTGTCGTTTAGAGGATATTTTAGTAGGTAATTTAAAAAATATTGTTACTAAAATACTTTAAATAATAGGGAAAGTATAATAATTCATATTGGAATGTGTATGACAAATGATAATAGAAAACTCCAGAAACCAAAACACCCAAACCAAAATTTATAGTTATAAAATTTTGGTTTGCCAATAAATAGGATAATTTAGAATCGTTCTTGAAATAATTAAACGATTAATATAATTGAAAATAATATCGTATATCACAAATATATATTACCAATTATCACTGATAACAAAATAAGATAGCCACAATCAAAACAATACAAGTAAAATAATTTCCTCTTGGATAATATAAGCACCTAGCTAACTCGACCTCGTGTTGCTAATACAATTAAAATAAAATAAGACAATCTACAGATCTGTGCAAAATTTCATTGAAATATCTCCAAAAGTTTCGGAGATCAGCCCGGACAAACATTGGGACGTGAATTGTCTATACATTTAGATACATCACAAAAAAATGTACAGGTTAGACTCGGACATTTCTTTCAAACGCTCCAAAACGTGAAGAATCTCGAAACTTCTAACCGGTAGGTCAAGGTCCGCAAAACATTATTTACATAGAAGAAGCGCACGTAGACGGTAGAGCTCGTGTCAACATTTTTTATCTACGTCTAAATATACCGAGCCTCACTGACCGACTGACTGACATATATAACGCTGGCAAATGTTGCGAAGATTTGATATTTTTGTAGTGTTGCATACGACGCGCGTTGCGTAATCCACAGATAATTTACAGCTATTATAGTGTTCGGTGTTTAAGCGGCGCTATCCGAAATACTGTTTCGTATTAAGTTACGGATATGTGTTCTTCACCTAACCAGTACAGTAATTGCCGAAGTTAGCGGTAGATGGTACCGAACTGAAACCACGTAAGTCAAATTCGCGAAGTCGAGGCATAAACGTATATACAAAATAATATAATTTTTTATACCTTTACCTACTTAGTTTTTAAGCCTCTTGAGCTTCTGTTATTTGGCGTAAAATAAAATGTTTTTTATTTTATTTTTATTTATTTAAACCTATCGAGTAACTCGGGGTTAGCGTAAGTCGAGGTATACTGTATTCATATTAGTTATGTCCTGTTTGGCTACGTAGAGTTGGCTCCGCGTGACTAGTGGTACGTACTGTACGTGTATTATGGGATTCCACGCCATGACTTCCGGGATTACAGAGTGCCAGAGGCCATAGCCCAGATCCCTCACAGGTAGCAGTATCCGTTTCTCCGATACAAAAAATGTAGCACATGATTTTATTGGGCGTCTCTATCCCTGTACAAAACAAATCGCGTGTTGTCATTGAACCAATTCAGGTAATTAATTACAATAATCAGACACATGTAGTACACACTATCGAACATGTTTCAAACTTTGTCTTTGAGACATATATTTCTAGAGTACATAATGGTTCCACCATTTTAATGAAAAAGCAGCGCTTTCTACTTTCGTGACAAATTACTAGTCAAATTAGTGGACTGGCAATGTCTGCCAGAAACTAAGTGCTAATAGTGCACTCGAATTCAAATATTCAGATTACCTTAGCAAAGGAAAAATAGTCTTGCACTTACAAAGATATTTAGATAGAAAGCGCTTGAGAAACCCTCACATTTGGAACAGTATATTAACTTATTACAACAATATGTGTAAAGTCTACATAATATATAGCTATAATACAAATAAGTGTATGTATGCACATAACAAATATTTACGAATAAATTGCTGTCTTAATAGATGGCCAATTATAGTTCTCAAAATGTAATTTTTGCATGTCAGTGTGTTTACTATTTATGCACACATCACGCACACATTTCCGAAATATAACGCGATTGCAGCAGAGAAAGTAAACAAAAAAATAGTAGTGACCAAAAACCGACTGTTCGATTGTTTGCTTATACTATTCAAAATCGTCAGGTTTAGCTTAAAATCTGAGAAATATCAATTATAATCATTACAAGCTCATTGTCAACAAAACTATCTGTTTATTTACGACAGCCATCTTAGTAATCCGATTAGTTATTAGTAATATTACTAGATTCACATAATAATAATTAATTAATCAGTAACATGTGTTGATTACTGCATGAGTGCATTCTCTTGTATCTGGACATTCCATGTCCAATGTTCGGCATTAAACGCTGTTGTTTTTTACATTGTTGAAATAATGACTTGCAACATGTTACCAGATATAATTATAAGCCATTTCAACGTGGCGAAAGACAAAATAAAAAACTGGCCAAGTGCGAGTCGGACTCGCGCACGAAGGGTTCCATATCCATTATCTACAAAAACGGGAGCTTATCTTTTGTATGGGAGCAAAAAAATCACGTTTATTGTATGGGGGCCCCCTTAAATACTCATATTATTTAATTTTTTTTGTTGTTTGTTGTTTTATTTGTTGTTATAGCGGCAACAGAAATACACCATCTGTGAAAATTTCAACTGTCAACTATTATAGTTCATGAGATACAGCCTGGTGACAGACAGACGGACGGACGGACGGACGGACGGACGGACATCGGAGCCTTAGTAATAGGGTCCCGTTTTTACCCTTTGGGTACGGAACCCTAAAAACGATAAGTTAAAGGTTTCTTATAAGACCATTTGATTCATTCATAAGAAATTTTCATTTCATTTCATAAGAAAAAAAAATGGAGGAAATTGGTTGTCAGGATCGTAATAAGAGATAGATAGTGCCATTTCTTCATACCAGCCCGGTGGAGTTTCGTCAGAGTTCGAATGTTGGGCGGGGGTATTACATGCCGCGAGGTCATACGGCGAACAAAATATTTTACATCACGCAAAGAAACAAATACTACATGGGACTCGAGGTACTCCGGAACCTGTCTAATCCGGCGCCTCCTATAATTAGACACTCCACAAATTGTTTCATGCTTAGAATTGCGTTATAAAAATATGTCTCTGCTCATGCATTATAAGTGTCTTAAAATATGGAATGTGTATATTCCGTATTTTCCGGCACAGTACACAGTAGGTTATACTCTATCCGGCAAAATCGATATCCGTCTCTTTAATATATCATGCATTATAAGTGTCTTAAAATATGGAATGTGTATATTCCGTATTTTCCGGCACAGTACACAGTAGGTTATACTCTATCCGGCAAAATCGATATCCGTCTCTTTAATATAACTACTTGGGAGAAACCACCTCCGCTTCTACTTATAGATGATTCTCATTATTTGCGTCATCTGAGTTCACACGACAATCTCTGTTTACAACATTGAGTTATATGTACTACGTACTAATAACTCAATGGTTTACAAGCGCGAGGCGTCCGCCACCGCGTCACTTTATACTCGCAATGAATAGATTTGATAGATATCAATTCACGATTACATTCCTCAATGTTATCACATTTTATCTACAACTCAACAGGTTACAAAATTTACATCAAAAATAGAATTGTAATAGCGATGACTATCCCACTCCTGAATATAGGAACGTCAAAATGGCCGAATTTCGAAAAAGGATAAAGAGACATCCTCATACTTCATAATGAAAAAATAAATTAGTTGAGATTCTAACTTTGCATACCTACCTCAAAGAGCACGCGAGACTTTTTCTGACGAAGTATATTGCATCATTTTTCTTAATATCTTGTTCAAATAGCATTAACTTTTAAAAAACTTTCAAAATAGAATCGTATTCCGAGCTACATCCACATGTAGGAAATAGACACACACACAATGAATTAACTATGTAAACTGGACAAATACGCAGAACAAACAACGCACCGAACCACGTGCGTTGTTTTGTCACGCCAACATTGAGTAGTTAAGGCTGATAAGTGATACGACTACTAAAAACAGGTATGGATACGAAAGTAGCCGTGGCATTATCCATACTATTTATCACTCAATAATATATTTAAAAAATACGCAGATGTTAAAATAGATATGGGTATATCTGTATGAATTATTCTTACTATTTATCACGTTTAAAAAATACACATGAAGGCAATAAACGTAAAAACATCTATGATAGAGTAGGTCGGCGCGACTATGTGCGCGCATCACGCAATTGAATTCTTCTCTCATAAAACTTGTTTATGTGAAAAATGACATGGCAATATTATCGTTTACAACGCAAAACAGATATTCGAGTTTTTGGAATAAAACATTAATACATTAAATAAGCATAGACAAGTTCAATTCACATATTAAAATGTTAAAAGCACTTATAGATATTTTTTTTACAAAAAGAACAGTCTACATTTCTAAGATCTACTGATGGTAAAAAAATACATAGAAATTACCTTTAATGTATGATAAAGCAAATACCATGAAGCTACAAATGTCAGAAATAAAAAAACATTAAAATTGGGGGGAAATTGGGGATAGAGTATCCTTATGTTTTCATGTTATGTATGTTTTTATTTGTTCATGAGAGATGATAGTTCACAGGCTCCGATCTCTTGTATATAAGGGCAACCCTTATACTATAATAATACAAATTATTATGTATTAAATACCATATGGAACAATCAGATTTCTACTATTTCGCTTTGCTTTGGATTGTATATTATACTGCCATATCTTATATTTATGTAATTAATCTTGATTTGTTTTGCATCAGCCAATGAAAAAACACCTTCCAACTAAATCCATTAAAAATATTAATACATTAGATGTGTTTGCAAGTAATAAATAATTAAGTCATCATGACAATGCCAATATTATTAAGTTTTACTTTAATTATGTATTTAACATTAATTATTATACATTGGTGTACATAATATGATGATTAGGCAAAAATTTGGATATGAATTACAAAAGTATAGACTTAAACAAGATACAGACTCAAACAGTACTTGTAGCTCCTAAAACGCAGTTTAATAAATTATTATGGTATAGTTAATTGCATTATGGGTTAAGATTAACATAAACTTCACTTTAAAATCACATATTTTATTTGGTTATAAAATATGCTTTTGGCTTATCATTGAAAATTTTAAACAATAAGTGAATATATTTTAATATAGGTGGATATGTAGTATCACTTGTGATTGACGTTAGTTACAATAATTATTATTATCCTAGTTTCATCTGTCTAAACATAAAGCATTGCCTTATACCCTCAGATGTTGTACTACTTTTAAGTGATTATAGTTATGGGCATATATTATGGAATTATAATTTGACAGAATGTTTACTTGGCTTAAATGCTGATTTTAATATGTATATAAAGTATTATAAAAGAAGTCTACAAACTATAAGACTAGCTACAAAAAATATATATAGCTTCGAGATTTGATTGCTAATAAGATAATAAGAATTTTATTAATTCTATTTTCTGCAATATATGACATTAAATTGATAATCTATATCTTTCTAAGTAGGACAAAACCTTGAATTCATTTAAATGAAACAACATAATTAATACTTGACAGAACATATGTGTAGACTAAGTACATTATTATTAATAGGTAGTATTCATTTTTAAATCTTGTATGTTTACATTTAACAATCTACTTGTTTCATAATTATGGTATTAATTGTTTTGTATTATTGTATGTTTTTCCTGATACTAATATAACTCATGGAAACCATACAAAATGGATTCTCTTCATGTAAGTACATATAAATAATTGTATTCAAGTACAAATGACTATTCTAGTGTTATTTTTAGCACTTGGGAAAGGAAGACTAGGTCATAAAGTAGGTCAAGCAAGGTAATAGATACTCTTGACATTTTTGTTAACACTCACAACTATAAAAGTAAATTGGGGCACATTTTACCACTTTTTTACTCTCAGATTTTCAAAGTTATAAAATATGAGAAATATAAATATTACATACGATTACTCACAAGTGGCTTTTTTGTGGTGTGAACGCGGTGTGTTGATAAAAAATGTAGATAAAGATGTTAAATACGATACAGATGTTTAAGGCGCTACGCAATTCGCGATATATTGACGCGTGGTTACTATGATGTAACAGTAATTACCATGCGTGTTTGTGTTCATTCCATGAGCAGCGTCAACAGCGTGTTGCTAGGAAACTGGCCTGGCTGGCTGCGCGACGGACCGCGTGCGCGTCCAACTTCCTACGTGGATGGCTAGCACCGCGTGCATCGTGTAATGCACGTGCCCCTCCGCACTGCTCATGGTACATTACATAACACAGGGACGACGAAAAATCTACTATTGCATGGAGGACGTCAATACGACAGCTACTTGATCCATTTTTAGATGGAACGCTACTGACTGCGTCTCCACTTTCCTCATGCGTCTCGACACATTTTTAGATCCGTGTAAACGACACCGATTGCCACACGTAAAAGAAGAGTTGTTTAATAATCTTTAGATATTTTATTAGCGATATCTAAAATGCGCAGAATATGTAAGCGTAATTTCTGATTAACAAATCTCATTATTGCTAATTTCAACTAAAAAAATCGTCCGTCTACTACTTTTTAAAAAATAAAAGAGATAAAAGTAAAAGCTCACCTTTGTAATAGAAAGTATTGAACACGCACAAATCAAAAAATAATAACAATAAACAGCATTCCGCGGACTCCGTACTTGAAATCAACACTCAACAAATACCACCCAATCAAACCATAAATTATAGATCAGCCTACATAAATAAACATATGATTGTCAACATTGACGTACGTTTCTAGACATATCCGCTGAACTTTATTAAACTTTTTACCCAAAGGCCATTCAATTGTCTAAAATATGTAAAATCAAACAAAGAAAAAACATATTCAAATATGTAGTAGAAATATAAAAATTTATAATCGTGGAGATTTGTTCTGAAATTTGACCAGTATTTTTTAAATGTCCTTTTACTTATATAACTTATGAGGAAGTAATAAGTTCGAGTACACATACTAGGTACATACAATTAAAAGAATATATTTGAATAATATAAAAATATAAGAAAATATTATAACTTGTAAATTTATGTAATTTATGTAGAAAATAGAACGGTTTCCAAACGTATAGTCTATCTCTTTTCTTCAAGTCGAACTTTGTCCTGTGGAAACGTAGTGGATTCGTCTATGGTTATAATTTCCGGTTTTTGACAAATTAAAAAAGAAGGAAAATTATAACTCGAAAGATACAGAATAGAGAAATATAAATTAAATATAACATATATATCGATAAATAAGCTTATCAAAAATAACAAAACTATTCTGTGAATCTTTCATGATTCTAATTAGACGAACGATAAAATAGTGAGCAGTGTAGGAAAAAAAAATTAAAATTTTATGACATAATTATCGGAAATAACATATTAAAGCAATTTATTCAATTTAGGCTAGGTATAGGTATAGAGACTAGAGAAAAAGAAGAAGAAGCAGGTATTCCTGGTCTCACGTCACCATACACAGGACTTGATATTGTGTCCATGGTAACCTGGACCTATGACCGTAGTATTGCAAATCACAAGTCATGTGTAGCCAAGCCATAAATAGATTCCAGAAGTTGATTTTTCTGATTTTATTCAAAGTAATTGATTACGAGCGAAAATTTGATGGGTGTGCAGTTTATTTTTTTGGTAAATGTGCAGTTTTTCTATGCATTGGGATTACTAAAATATACATTATTATCCAAGACATACGCATTTTCTGTATGTCTTATTGCATCAATTTTCAAAAAATTTTTATAACAATTCTTTTGTATTCTCATATTCAAAATGTGCAGTTTTAAGCCTTTAACCCTTGTATTTTTTTATCTAATTCTCTGTCTACGGTTACTTGAGTGGCCAGGACAGGTTGGGTCCATGGATGAGGGCACGCAGAACTGACACTTTGACATAATATTGACGTTATGATTGTTGTCATTTAAATAAATTCGTTGCAATAATTTTCTTTATCGGGTTTTCAATTTAATAGATCGAACTTGAATAAATCAAAATTGAATATTATTTTGTGTGTATCATAATATGTTTTTATTAAAACGAATGTAATCAACTGCATTAAAAGAAAAATAAATAGTTTTATTTGTGACTGGCAATATTGCCACTACGCAGTAACCAAAAAGAAGAAAACACGTTAAACTTGACGTGGAATAAAGCAGCTGGTCAACTCGAAATTAAAGCAATGAAATGAGATTTCTTTGACTTGAACTTAATAATTGAAGTAATACACATTAAAAATAATATATATGAGATTTAAATATAATCAATACCTGTTAATTTAGTAAGTACGTACATTTCACATTGTATCTCGAATTTGCGGTGACAACTAAAATTTGTATTTGGTGAAGTATATTTTATTTTAATAACATTTTTATGTATTTTTTCACAGAAAATGTATAGTATTTTATGTTTAGCGTTGTTACCGCTACTATTTACTCAAAATGCCGACGCAGCGGCTGTTATATCTATTGATTTTGGATCAGAATGGATGAAAATAGGAATAGTTTCGCCGGGAGTGCCAATGGAGATTGTACTTAACAAGGAGTCTAAAAGAAAAACTCCAGCTATTGTTGCGTTCCGGGACGACGTGAGGACGTTCGGAGAAGATGCGGCTACCGTTGGCATTAGGTTCCCGAAAAACTCCTACAAGTTTTTGTTGGATCTTCTCGGCAAACCATATGACCATCCATTAGTACAAGCATACAAGTAAGTACTTCATGTTTAGTTGTAATTATTTGGTTGCAGTAAATTTTGCTTTTCAGGTTGTGTAAAATAGATTTGTATTCTACGAGTGCTAAGTCATTACCAAACTTAACTGGAACTCAGTCAAGTCTTTTATATTGCTACACGGCTCTTACACAGTAGTACATTTGAATTGACTGATGTTCTGAAATGTTCATTTATAACTAGTGAAAGTCGTGGCCTCATTTTTTATCTCTAATGCTCAAGTAATTGTTCTAAGTATCATAAGTGAACAAAGATGGACTGATGATGATGAATATAATTATGAAACAGAATTAATTTACTTATTTACTTTCATTGAGTACATGTAATAGAAAGAAAGCAAAGAAGTAATTTTGAAGTGTAACTGAGGGAACCCTAAAGTCTTCTTTAAAATTCCTATGGTTTTTACATTTGTGGCAGTTCTACAAGCAAAGTCCATACATACTAATTAACTGTAAAAATAAAATTCAAATGTCCATCGAACTTATACAACTAATACTTTAAATTAAAAGCATCACTAAAAGATAAAGCTAATAATTTTTTTATCTTTGATCTACTTTACCTCTAGTAACCACATGTCAAGAATATAACGAAATACATTGTAATACATTGTAGGGAGTATGACTACAAAACCACTTAAATATGTGAATATAAAAGTAATAAATGTGCATTATAATAATGAGATAATCCACAAAAATATTTCACTAAATAAATCATTAACCAAACAAAACACTGCATGGGAATTAATAAATGAACTAAAAATATATAATAAAGTATTTTATTTTGATTTGAAATGAAAACTTTTAGTTTTTATATTGGCAATTATAGAGTTGACCGTGATTATTAATCTGAAAAATTGCATTTACGAGATATTTTGTAATTTGGCATCACATATTGTTCTGGTTTATTGTTTGCCAACTATATCTCATATATACATTATAATGTATGCTGGAAAACAAAATTACTATTGTGTACGCCCACTAAAAGTATATAATATATAAATACTAGTTGCATTCAGCAGTTTCACCTGTGTAAGTTTCGATCCCGTAGAAATACCGAGATGAAAAATATATGTTGACCAATTCTTAGACCTATTCAATATGCACACAAACCAAGAGAATTGGTCGAACTATATCGGAGGTGAATAGGAATTACTTACATTGGGACACATGAAGTCACGTATAAGATTATCCAGTACAATAGCATTGATTTCGTTGAAACTACAGTATATAGCATGGGGTGGGCAAATATTTCGATAGTCAGGCCACATTGCAGGTGAAAATTCCTCCAGACCTCGGGACATACAAAAGGAGTGTGTGTAATTTTGTACGCACTTAAGAAGTTATACCTAAATTCAATAGAATTCAAATTGAATTTACTATTAAATTTATTTACTCTTAAAATATTGGATAACCAATAATAAATATTTAACATTGTATTTGTATGTCGCTAAATAAGTAAAGTAGACTAGGTACGGTTGTGACAATTTTTGTATGATCGCAAATCATTTTGTAATTATGCTATTAATCTGAACAATAAGTACTAATGTTGTTTATTGATAAACATATAGTTATATGTCTAAATCAATTGGTTGTTCATAAAATGAAATTTAAATGAAAAAGGGAAAGTGTCACAACTGAGCCCGCTCCAGGGGCGGTGGTGACAGTACTGGAAGACAATAGTGACACAATGAAAATACTGTAAAATGATCACAAAATAAGATAAAAATACTCTACAATTATCATAAAACACTTTTTTTAATTTCAAGAAATCAACTAAATTACTTTCTTAACAAAAGAAATAAAATCTTGGTACATTTTAATCTCTTGCAATTTATAAGGCACTATTGAATCTTTAGTTACAATCATTTATGCCCTCAATCAGTCTTCATTTACACCCACTGTTTACCTTATAGTATTTATAACAGTCTGAAATTAGTTAAAGTTAACTTAAACAAATATAAAATGCTAATCATGACATAATTACATTAAAACTTAAACTCTATTCTACTTTGAAACTAAACTCAAAACATAAAAACGTGCTCAAATAATTTCAAACAGTAACTCAAATATTTTTGTAGAAAAGTAGCATGCGAAAATCTATAAAAGTAAGTTTTACAACTAATTTAATTCGACTCCTCAGAGTTGTAACAAATATAATACCGACTACCGTATAGTCTACATGGGCCCAAAGGTTACACTTTCCTTAGTATTTAATCCACTTTTCGCCAGGCCTACTTTCAGAATATGGACCAAGGCACACCAAACAAAAATATTCTTCATCTGATATAGATGGTGGCATCTAAAAAAAAATAACAGTTTTTACCTATGTCACAACCGTACTCAGTAAAAATGTCACAACTGTACCCAGAGATCGTTTTCATAAAAAAACACTCACCACGTCAAAACAAAATATCCTACAATAAATGTAACCGCTGATATTAAACTGCTAACATTTGATTTATACCAATAAACAAAACTGAATACTCCATCAGTATACATGTAATAGCAATTACAAAAGAATAAATAATCAAAATACTTACTTTTCGTATTTGAAAATCAAAACGTGCTTCTGGTCCCGTACACTCTGCGTGTCAGATGACGAAAAACTGTGCCACAGGTACACACATGCAAGCCGCTCCTCTCTCCCCTAGCATGCCTATTCTATTCCCTATATTTTTAATAATATGGTGACTGTCTCTACAGTACCCTGTCACAACCGTACCAAGTTTACCCTACCTGTGTCAAAATACTTGTGTGAATGTAGTCAAAGCATCAAAGGTATTGAAACACATTCACATTTCTGTTTCTAACTTATAAAAAACGATGATTGTTTTTCCTATAGTATTAACAATTTTTATTTTTATGAATCACAAAAAACTAGCAACATTGCTCCTGTCAATTCAGTATCTCAAATTAAAAAACAGACTCTAGTTTTAAAAAGAAAATGTTATGCTTTCTAGATATTTCTTTTGTCAGGTAAGTTTATTTTCGCAGAAAGCATGGCACCAATAAAAAATAAATTATATAGGAAGCGAGTCGATCAAACACTACTTGAAAATGCAATAATAAATTATAACTAATAAAAAGCTGCCGTTTTTTTATAACTTTTGAGAGAATTTGTTCAGATTCTTCGAATTGAAAAATATGTTTAGCAAATACATCAGATTCAGTTTCATTATTCTTTAGTGTTTCACAATGCATGCACCATTAGATCTATATCTGCTTTTATTTCGTTTAACTTCTCCAAATTTATTGCGAATTTTTTTTTTCTCCAAATTAAAATTAATATAAAACAACTTGCTTTCTACTATACCTATCACAGGAGAAAATGGCAGCTTTAAATTTGTTATTTTGTTTATTCATGCAATAATGTGATATAATAACTAATAAAATTGTGCGACTATTATACATACTGTAATAATTGTTCAATTATCATAATTATATTTTCGAATAAGGCACTGTAGAGCAATTGAAGGTTGGATAGCTGAAAACTTTGGCTCCCACTGGCCCTAATGTGTATAAGTTTCGCTTAATATTTTGTCTAAATTTTTTTATGCACCTATTTATGTTAGACAGAAACTAATATTTGTGTGTTTATTAATAATATATAAATGCTTCAGGGGCCAGATAAAATTCTACCGCGGGCCGCCCAGGCCTGGTATATAGCATTCAGTGGTGTAACTATACCGCTCGAGGCCTGTGGCAAATTCATCGGATGGGGTCCATTTGATTAATTTTAAACATAAGAAACTTTTTTTTTAGTAGGGGTTCTCCACTGACCGGGGACCCCTTTACGACTGGGGACCCGTGGCATTTTGCCGACTTGTCAATCTGTAGTTACGCCACTGATAGCAATATATTATTTTTCAGAAAAAAGTAATGAGTCTAATTGTTATTGGAATTTTTATACTTAGGCATAGAAATATAGTATTTCTATACAATATTATAGAAATATACTATTTCATATCTATACATTCATCAGTATCTATACATTCCACTCTCCTGTGCTACGTATACTGAACAGCCATGTGCTGACTGTTAACCTAGTTCCACTCTCC
>LUGF01004211.1:242863-261479 GCA_001625245.1 Calycopis cecrops | reverse complement strand
CTGTGCTACGCATACTGAACAGCCATGAGTTGACTGTTAACCTAGTTCCACTCTCCTGTGCTACGTGTACCTACTGAACAGCAATGTGTTGACTGTTAACCTAGTTCCACTCTCCTGTGCTACGTATAATGAACAGCCATCTGGTGACTGTTAACCTAATTCCACTCTCCTGTGCTACGCATTCTGAACAGCCATGAGTTGACTGTTAACCTAGTTCCACTCTCCTGTGCTACGTATACTGAACAGCAATGTGTTGACTGTTAACCTAGTTCCACTCTCCTGTGCTACGTATACTGAACAGCCATGTGTTGACTGTTAACCTAGTTCCACTCTCCTGTGCTAAGATAATTTAAGATTTTACTTCTATTAAAGGCTCTATGATTGCCAGTTTGTTGGAAATGATTTTATTTAGGGTGAAATTAGGATCTTTCTTCTTTTTTCTTTTTTTTAGGTCTTTGTTATGCACAGGAAATTGGAGTTAGGTTAACAGTCAACACATGGCTGTTTAGTATAAATAGCACAGGAGAGTGGAGTTAGTCTAACTCGTGGCTGAGTTGCCACAGTTACCTTGTTGTGCTAAGTGTAGTGTGTTTGCTGACGTGAATTCATAATATTTTTTTACAATAAAACAACTTTAACTGATTTTATCGCGGTTTATTCAATATTTTACAGGCTCGACGTTTCAGAAGTCCACCCGGGATCAATGTTGCTGAAAAACCTCTGACGTCGGGCTTGTACAATAATGAAACAATCTGCGTTAAATCCGTTAAGGGCCGGTTTTTCAATCGTCAAATAAAAATTAGCCCTAGGAATAAATTATTCTCATCGCACTTAAACACGAAATAAAAAATTAAACAGAGATAGTTTATTCCTAGGGTTATCTTTTATCTGAGGATTGAAAAATCGGCCCTGAAGTAGTTTTATTGTAATATTCGCGTAAACTTAGGCATCATCATAATATTTTGTCTAACGCCTCTGAAGAAGCTCTCTCTACAAAAACCACTCTAACAAGTATTTTAATTATAAATTTAACAACATAATGAGCTATCGCAACATGTAATCGATTTGCAATTATGTAAGAGCTATTGTGTTGCGTGCGGTAATGGATACCTCCACATTGGCATATTTGTTTTTTTTTTTGGCTCATAACATGCCACCGAGGGAAAGAACGGCTCTGCTCAAGTAGGCTTTATTTTCATATACGCGTTATTATACGCCCATGTTATATTATATGGGCGTATAATAACGCATATATTATGATGTTATTTCATAAACTAAATATATTAAAATTTTACAAAACTGAAAACAGTAGCTACTACCATTGAACTATATTACAACTCACTGGCTGCTACTGAGTATTACCTACAAACACAATCCTACAGTTTTACAATCCTGAATCCCAATTCGTACGAAAAGCACAAAGCACTGGTTTATAGTATAAGAGGGCCAAAACAAGCAATGGGTGCCAGGTGATTACTACCGACGCCCATAGATATCCGCGTAATTTTGATACGCATGCGTTGCCCTCCTTTCCTTGTCCCCCTCCTGACTAGTTTGTTGTGTTTTTACTCGAGTCACTCGAGTCAGTTTGTGAAACTCGTACACGAGTGAAAAAAAATCCTACTCGAGTGAACATGCACTCGAGTTACCTAGTGAACACCACTCACCGAGTAAACGCGGCGCACCGAGTTGACCGAGTTCACTCGAGTGAACTCGTCGCGCCGAGTATACTCGAGTCGCCGTGTGAACTCGTCTCTCGAGTGGCATTTTTATTCGAGTATTACTCAAGTGACTTTTGTACTCGAGTATAACTCGAGTGAGTTAATAATTTTACTCGAGTGACTCGAGTCGCAAATTCCTACTCGAGTCGCATCACTACTTCTGACACGTGACAGCATAGCTGTTGCTTTACAGTGGTGTCATGTGAGCGAAAGGTTCCTCACCGGTAATACCTTTGACTATGAAAAATAAATTCAAAAGCATTTGTTTTTTTCCAGAGAGCGTTACCCATATTATGAAATTGTGGCCAGTGATAGAGGTACTCCTGTATTTGTACACGATGAAAATACAAATTACACGCCTGAAGAGCTGGTCGCTCAGATGTTGGCTAAAGCTAAAGAGTTTGCAGAGATCAACCATGGTAAATAGCTTTAAAAGTTTATTATTATGACGTTTTATAAAAAAAAATAATGTAGGTTGCGTTGTCATCAAAATTATCAGCCCTTATCGATCCAATGTTGGGCCTACCTCTTAAAAAAAAGACGCCTGAATGTGGATTACCGAGTAAAAATTATTCATGCGTTGTTTTTGAAAAAGATTTTAGTACAGAAGACACAATAAAGATAGCCCATGCGTAATTGGGATATTTAGATTTCTAATAACAGTCCAGGACTTTACACCCCCAAGCCTTGGGGATCACGTTGAAACGTCAGCGCCTCCTGGGACCATGCGACGGAGACTATGATATAAAGAATGACCAATAGTACCAGCTTATGGCGTCATTTTGGAGGGCGGCAAGTTTGACGTCTTAAAAACAATATGTAAAATGGCCGCGAGAGGACAGACTAATCAAGATATAGTAAAGTCAAAAAAAAAAGTCTAAACTGTAACCTACTCAATGTAAACAAATATAACAAACATTGTGGACTATGTATATATTATTCTTAGTTGCATATAACTGGCATAATCTAAAGAAATGTTTAAAAAATTAAAACTGAAGTAATAAAAGTTGCTTGTGTCTATTACGTTGTATACAATTTTACGATAAAAAATTAAATTTTGAACAGGTCAGCAAATTAGTGAATGTGTGATCACCATACCTGGTTACTTCAACCAAGCGGAGCGCAGGGCTATGAAGGAGGCTGCATCTCTTGCTGGGCTCAATGTCCTGCAGCTCATCAATGACTACACCGCTATTGCCATCAATTATGGAATATTCAGGAGGAAGGTAGGTTGTTATTGATGTGGTTCTTTAGTAATTGTTTTAGATGACATGTATGTATACACATTGTTTAGTCAATTACTTATTTATTTTATAGTAAATCTCATAGTCGGAGCGATTTGAATGATTACCGAATGTTGACGCCAGATATGCATGGCAAAAAAAAAATACCGTGCATATCTGGCGTGAACACCGAAGCCACCATAAATATTGCATAAAGGGAATGTAAATATGTTGCCAATTGCCATCCTTTTTCCTACCCCGTTCACACTCACACACCGCAACAGTACAGCTGGTTCTTAACGCTGCTAATTTATAGGCCAGAGTTACTAGGATTCGGTAGAGGTACTATAATTTGTGTTACAACTCGGCTACAAAGGAGCAGAGCATTACCTCTTGAAATCATTCATTAATGAAATTGCAAATGTATTTGTATTTTTATATTTTTTACTTTTACATATCACAACATGAGGCCCACCGAGTTTGTTTCGCCGGTTCTTCTCCGGAGAGGGCTAGGGTTGAACCGATGGTAGATTTTTATTGTTAACGTTCAAAAAGTAATTCCTGTAATTCTATTTTGAATAAAAACTTTTTGATTTTGATTTTGATCTATATGTTTAAAAGCCAATGTTCGCTCGCTCACGCTAATTGTGGCTGTGATGCTCATGTGCGTTTCGTGCAGTGTGCGACTTTTCGATGGCTTGTGGATGGGACGAAGGAGGGAGAGTGCGCATTGTAATAAGCGAATGTTTATAAACATCGGTAGTCAATAAAGTGCCATGGAGGTGGGAGGAGAAAGGAAGGCAGCGCATCTGTACAGCCTCTATGCGGATGTTTGTGGGCGTCGGTAGTCATGAAAATGGCTCCGGCTGCTCGTTTGCCCTCCTATATCATAAAAAAAAAGTGCTCCGAATAACTAGCCCATTAGCATGACATTAACATGAAACATACCAAATGTTCTCGATGCATAACATGACATACACCAAGTGTTCTCATGACATGACATTAACATGATATATACCAAGTGTTCTCACGACATGACATGATACTAACATGACATACCGTGTTGCAGGAGATCAACGAGTCCGCGTGGCACGCTCTGTTCTTCGACATGGGTGCGGCGTCGACCAAGGCGGCCCTGGTCGAGTACAAGAACGTGAGGATAAAGGACAAGGGCTATGTGGAGACCGTGCCGCAGCTGCAGGTCGTCGGCGTCGGATACGACAGGTAAGACCGCACACGTGCTACTCTTAGCATAGGCGATTGGCGATTAGATGCTTTTTAGGGTTCCGTACCCAAAGGGTAAAAACGGGACCCTATTACTAAGGCTCCGATGTTCGTCCGTCCGTCCGTCTGTCACCAGGCTGTATCTCATGAACTATAGTAAGAGTTGAAATTTTTACAGATGGTGTATTTCTGTTGCCGCTATAACAACAAATACTAAAAAATTAAATAATATGAATATTTAAGGGAGTCCCCATACAATTAACATGATTTTTTTGCTCCCATACAAAAGATAAGCTCTCGTTTTCGTAGATAATGGTACGGAACCCTTCGTGCGCGAGTCCGACTCGCACTTGGCCGGTTTTAGTTGATTGCAGCGACCAGGCGCTCCTCGCCGCTCATTTAAAAATGCCCAACGCGGCGATTTAGTGGCTTTACGACTACTTCGAACTGCGAGTGTCAGAGCCGCAAAAAGCGCGATTCTGATGCCCTGACTGAACGCACAGCCAATCATGATACAGCTTCGATACAGTCGCAAAATCGCCGGACGCCCATGCAAAAAGTAGCGTGTGACCTTTGCCCTTATGTTGTTTATCTGTTGTTTGTAAGGCCTGTTACATACTCCGATTATCCGAGCCTTGTACCACTGCGCCAGCCTGGTCGTCTAGTAGGGATACTAGGTTATTTTATAGAATAAGGAAGCAAACGAGCAGTTCGACCGCTGATGACTTCTAATGCCCATAGCGTCCCAAATGTGACGGCTCTATTCGGTTAAAAAGTTACCGCCTTATTCATAAAAACGAGTTAATCAACATCTTAAACAATACTTTACTAAGACACTACTTAAGCCCATTCAGTGCCTTAGACGCGAATTCGCGTCCTAGCAAACTTTTTTCCTGTGCCCTGGACGCGAATTCGCGTCCTTATGTGGCTTGTCTTGTTTTTCCTCGGTTCAAGAGTAAATAATCTGAAATTGAAAGTATACATACATCTTAATTCAAAGAGAACAGTATCAAAGCGGCTCCTGGATATAACATGAAATTTTAAAATTATTTAAATCGTTGATTTCACGCACCATGCGTTGGACGCATAATCGCGTCCGGTACGATAAAATAAAACAGGAGTGACAAACTGTTCAACACGATTTATTTTGTATAAAATACTCAATGTTAGTCTGTTTGGCAATGGCACTATAATTATAATAATAAAAATCATAGTGGCTGTGAAAAAAATTTGTGCCACAGAAAAAAATCTTTTGTTTTAACGCCGAGCGTCTCAAGTAATGGCCCTAATCTGACCAATACCGTTCTAGTAATTTCTTTTGTTAAGGATTCTATTGTTTAAAAATTTTGCTACCCGGTCAAATTTGGCTCAAAATTATCAAATCAGTCGCTCTTTCGTTTCGGTATGTATCACGCGTACAGAATTTAAGTTCAATATGCCGAAAACGCGAATTCGCGTCCAAGTAACTTTATTAGAGGTGCCGTGAACGCGATATCGCGTCCAAGTATCGTTATGGCGTTGAGTACAAGGCATTCGGTACAAGTTCATAGTATCGGGTAAGGCAATGAATGGGTTAAAAAAAATGTTATTCATAAACGTTACTTAAAAATTGCATAGACAACATTAGTTAACTTTTTTATCGCTTGCAACTTTTTAGTAAAAATTGGTTTCGTTGATAGAATTATAATAGGTAATATTGTCAAAAACCACGAAAGGAGTATCTAGATACTCCTTAGACGCCAGAAATTAAATAAGAATAACAAATTTGACACTGTCAATAATATTATGCAAATCAGCTGTTCATTCCCCCAGCCATTTTGTTACTTAAATATTTTAAACAAGGGTGTGAGGCTGATTAAAATGACAACTATTTAAGTGACAGTTTAAACATGTGTTTAGCTCTAAATAGCGTTTATGAATAAGAATTTTCTTAAATAATACTTAAAGTGATACTTAAAAATTAAATAACGTTTATGAATAAGGGGGTTATAGTGGATATACTACGCATTCGGGCACTGTTCGAAGATGGCTTCGTCGGTGTTTGTGTGAAGAGAGCTATGGATGTGCAAGCAAGGAAAGTGCGTAAGGACATGTGGCACTTTGTCCTCTCTGCTAACTCCATTAGAAAAATGGGATGAAGATGTGTTGTTGCTGTAAATACGTACGCTGTGAATATCTAGTAAGAGGTAGTGTCACACTGCATGATTGTATGCAGTGGAATTGGGCCGGCACGAACGGGGAGGTACCTCTCGCTTACACGAGACCGGCGTAAAGTGACAGCTGTGCTGGCGCGTTTCGTGCGGTGTGTAAGTAGCCGGTGGCCTATGGAGGTGGGAGGAGAAAGGAAGGCAGCGCAACTGTATAGCCTCTATGCGGATGTTTGTGGGCGTCGGTAGTCATGAAAATTGCTCCGACTGCTCGTTTGTCCTCCTATACCATTAAAAAATATATATTTATTACAAAGAAAGTAATAATTGGTTATAAAATCAAAAGCTCGCTTCATCAGAATCTTTCCAAATACGAAATTTACTTGCCATAAATATTTCATAATTAAAGATTAGCCAAAGATCGAGGCCAGTGGCGTGCTATGGGAGAGGCCTATGTTCAACAGTGGACTGCAATAGGCTGATGATGATGATGATGATGAAATATTTCACACTTATCAGGCGTGCAGCGTCGTACTATCTTACTAAACTGCCTTAAACGCCTGTCTCCAGAACGCTGGGAGGTCACGAGATGACACTCCGCCTCCGCGAGCACCTGATATCCGCGTGGGAGGCGGCTGGAGGTGGCGACGTGCGCGCCTCGCCGAGGTCCATGGAGAAACTACTGAAGGAGGCCGAACGGGTGAAGGTTGTGCTGTCCGCCAACTCGGAGCACTACGCGCAGATCGAGAGCCTGTTGGGGGATAAGGACTTTAAACAGCTGGTGAGTTTGTGAATAGTGTTCCGCCATTTTCCTCTATTGGGCCACCGGAAACTCACAAAGAGCAAGTGGGTCACGATCGAGAAGAATGTGATGGTCGACCGTTATATGCGCAGCCGAAGCTACCGGGTATGTACCTCTCCCTTACACGATACCCGGCGTAAAGTGACAGGCTGTTCTGTCGCGTCTCTGTGTGTAATTCGGATGCCAATGAAGGAGGAAGGAAGCAAACGCATCTGTATAATATCTATGCTGATGTCTATGTGCGTCGATAATGGCTCCGACTGCTCGTTTTCCGCCTATACTTAAAAAAATGGTTGGCGTGACACTAAAATCTTATTCCCTATGTCCAGCAGCATGCATAATAATAATTGCATGGTTTGATTTAATCTGAAGAAGTATGTCGCGATAACGATACATATTAAAATGAATATTTTTGATGTATAAAATACTAGCTTGTTACCCGAGGGTTCGCTCGCGTGGTTTTCAGCGATAAAAAGGAACCTATGGCACTCTCAGTCCTTCAACTATCTCCATACACATTGATCTGTTGATCTGATTAGATGTAAAAGAAGGACAAAGAAACAAACAAACATACTTTCGCAATTATTATAATATTAAGTACAATAAATATAATATTTCCACAGTAAGCAATATAACTCTTGTTTAGAACTCTGACGTTTCTGTCAAACATTTGACGGTAGCAATTTCATTTGATTACTTAGGACGTACGTCATACTGTTTTGCGCCTTTCATAATGCCATCTACAGCGCTTATTTGATTGATTTGATGGAAATGTGTTGTCCCATGAAAGTTTTTCGCTATAAAAAGGAGCCTATGGCACTAAATATCACATAGATCCGTTGATCCGATTTGGTGTGAAAGAAAGACAAACAAACAAACACATTTTCGCATTTATAATATTAATATGGATGTACAACATTATACTACATGTAATCGGTTTTGCAATTGTGTATAGCCGTCGTGTAGTAATATGCGGGCGGACGATTATAATATTATGTTCTTTTGGTCCTGTACTTTTTAATAAATTTAATGCCATTATATTATAAATGTGAATATAAGTTTGTTTGTTACGCTTTAACGTTAAATCTACTCAACTGTTCATCATGAAAGTTTGTACACATATTCATAGAGGTATTGGAAATGACATTGGATACACATAATTACAAACGCGAGCGAGTCGCAGGTAAAAGCTAGTTTATTTTATGTTTAGAAGGAGCACAAGCTAGTAGTTTTGGCTTGAAAGCGTGACAAAAATCTTACAAATTCGTTTATAATAATAATAATAATAATAATAATAGTAAATAAATATCTGTGGACTTTACACACCACGTTAGCCAAGCACCGTGCTAAGTACCGTAAGGACTTGTGTTACGGGTACTAGACAACGGAATATATTTAATATGTTTTATGAATTTAAGAAATTTTATATATTTAAGATTTTTATTATAGAAATACATCCAATACATAGATAAACATCCATGACCTAGGCGGGATTCGAACCCGTGACCCCTGGCGCTACATGCTCTTCTTATCCGAGCCCTGTACCACTGCGTCAGCCTGGTCGTCAAACAAATAAAAACCAAAAACAAAAAAAAAATAGTAGTAGATAATAAATATCTGTATTCACTTGCTACAGGTGACACGTGCCGAGCTAGAGGAGCTCTGCGCGGATCTCTGGCCTCGCGTGTCGGGGGTGATCCAGCGGGCCATAGCGGCTGCGGGCGGTTCGGGCTCCGGCGCGCGACTGGTGCTGGCTGGCGGAGCCTCCCGCGTGCCCGCAGTACAGGACGCGCTCCGGTCCTCGGCCGGCCTGGAGCCCTCCAAGTCGATCAACGCTGACGAGGCGGCGACCATGGGAGCTGTGTATAGGTGAGTACTGAGGTGTCTTGGAAGTTGTAGCTCCGTACAGGTGAGTACATCGGTGTTTTACAAGTTGTAGCTGCGTTCAGGTGAGTAAATTGGTGTTTTAGAAGTTGTTAGGTGCGTACAGGTGAGTACATCTGTGTTTTAGAAGTTGTTAGGTGCGTACAGGTGAGTATAACAGGGTCTTAGAAGTTGTAGCTCCGTACAGGTGAGTACATCGGTGTTTTACAAGTTGTAATTGCGTACAGATGAGTACATCGTTGTTTTACAAGTTGTAGCTGTGTACAGGTGACTACATCGGTGTTTTAGAAGTTGTAGTTGCGTACAGGTGAGTACATCGGTGTTTTATAAGTTATAGTTGCGTACAGCTGAGTACATCGGTGTTTTACAAGTTGTAGTTGCGTACAGGTTAGTACATCGGTGTTTTACAAGTTGTAGTTGAGTACAGGTGAGTACATCGGTGTTTTATAAGTTGTAGTTGCGTACAGCAGCTGAGTACTTCGGTTTTACAAGTTGTAGTTGCGTACAGGTAAGTACATCGGTGTTTTACAAGTTGTAGTTGCGTACAGGTGAGCTGAACGCTCAACGATAGCCCTGCAGTCCTATCTCTTGCTAAAATATTATTATAGTGACTATAGGTTCCGTTAGTACGTCTTCTGGCTGATGATGATGATGATGATGATAGGTTCTGTTACGACTTGTAAATCGATAATCGGCAAACACCATTTTCAGATAGATGTACAAACGATCTGTAATCTGCTTGTAAGTTTCATCATTGGACGATGTGGAAAAATCTAGAAAGGTGTTAATTCATTATAATGTGGCCTATGTACTATCGTATGGCCCATGGACAGGGGAGGAGGAAGGAGGGCAACGCATCTGTATAACCTCTTTGCGGATGTCTATGGGCGTCAGTAGTCACAAAAATGATTCCTACTGCTTGTTTTCCCGTTTATACTATTAAAAAAAAACAAACTATTAACCAACAAAAAACCTGCAAAACGCATTTAAATTATAATCAATTGCAGTGACGTAGCGTGTTCTGCGAAGGCCCCGTATAAAAATTGGTTTGGGGGCCTTTTAGGAAGTTTTTATTAATTTTCGCCTACGAACGTTGGAGGCCCCGTATAATTGATATGGTAGGTAGTGATGCGACTCGAGTCATGTTTTTACACCAGTCAGTTTGTCAAACTCGTACTCGAGTGAAAAAAATCCTACTCGAGTGAACTTGCACTCGAGTTAGCAAGGGAACTCGAGTCACCGAGTGAACTCGTCGCGCCGAATACACTCGAGTCGCCGAGTGAACTCGTCACTCGAGTGACATTTTTACTCGAGTATAACTCGAGTTAGGGAACAATCTTACTCGAGTGACTCGAGTCGCAAATTCCTACTCGAGTCGCATCACTAACGGTAGGTACGGCGGTAGCTAGGCCCCTGATTAATTGTCTAACAGTTATACAGTACACTAATTGTACTTGCGTAGATCGTTTTTAATCAAAATATATCTGTTGTCTACAGAGCGGCGTCTCTCGCGTCGGGGTACAAGGTGGCGCCACTGAATGTGCGCGACGCCGTGCTACTGCCCATACAGGTGGTGTTCTCGAGGAATGTGGACGGCCACGAGAAGTCGGTGAGTGTCCTACTTATTTATATAAAACCGGCCAAGTGCGAGTCGGACTCGCGCACGAAGGGTTCCGTACCATTATCTACTTACACTACTATTACACTGTATAATAAGACGAAAACAATCGAAAAAATCACGTTTGTTGTATGGGAGCCCCCCTTAAATATTTGTTTTATTTTAATTTAATTAATGTTTTTTAAAGACAATATATAACTTAATATTCTGTGAATATTTCAAGTGTCTACCTGTTGCCGTTGTCAACATCGAGCAAAAACGAGCAAAAAAAATCACGTTTATTGTATGGGGGCCCCCTTAAATATTCAAATTATTTAATTTTTTAGTATTTTTTGTTATAGCGGCAACAAAAATACACCATCTGTCAAAATTTCAACTGTCTAACTATCATAGTTCATGAGATACAGCCTGGTGACAGACGGACGGACGGACGGACATCGGAGCCTTAGTAATAGGGTCCCGTTTTTACCCTTTGGGTACGGAACCCTAAAAACTTTAGCAGCGTTAGGATGCAAAAATATTATGAGTGCTAACTCGTAATATTTTTTGCTTTTATTTTATGCTACGTAGCGAAAGTGGTGTTACGAGTTGTAGTTGCAACTTGCAGTACCTATACGGCATTGCAAGTGTGTGCTATTAAATATTGAAGAGAAAACTTCTTTAGCGGCGTTAAGCGTAGGAATTAGTATTGAGTTAGCGTCACCGACATTTCGTAGCGAAAATGAAGCTACGATTACTGGTAGCAACTATGCGGCTGCAAGTGTTTGTGTTACTAAATACAGGTCATTCTTACTTGATAGTTTTAACTTATGTCGACAGTCCCTATGACGGTTTGTTGTTTTTTTTTGCCAAGAAATGGTTTCCATGGTAGAAAGGCGGTTGAGAATAGTATACAGGGCCATTTGCGAAATACTCGACAACTTTAACTTTAAAGTACGTAGTCCATTAGGACCTAAGTGGAACTGCCAGACGCTCTAGAGGAAGGCTGCCAAAGATGGTGGCGTAAAGTGTGCTTGGCGAGCCTTTCTAGCCAGAGGGCTGCAGGACCTTCGACATTCTCATCGAGATTATCTATTATGCAATAGTGGCCAAAGTCTGCTGTCTTCAGGGCTCCTCCTATCCTAGGGAGGCCTCGACTTGGCGCTGACCATCGAAAAGGAACATCGCATGGTCTTTGGTCGTTATTCTTACTTACGTCGAGGAACTATGGAGCCTCGTTTTTAAAAGCCTGGGAATTCTCTCTGGAAAATATGATTTTTCATAAATTCTGTCTCTTTCAGATCAGGAGAACCCTGTTTGGACCCATGAACCCCTACCCACAAAAGAAGGTCATTACATTCAACAAGCACACCAATGACTTTGGTTTTACAGTCAACTACGCAGAACTAGACCATATACCATCAGAGGAACTGCAACGCATTGGCGCTTTGAACCTGTCACAAGTTGCTCTAACGGGAGTTAGCGAAGCGCTAAATAAAAATACCGGAGAGAATGTAGAACATAAGGGCATCAAAGCGCACTTCAATATGGACGACTCTGGTATACTCAACTTGGTCAATGTAGAGTTTGTTGCCGAAAAAACAGTTTCCGAAGACGAGGACACAGATAGCACACTCTCTAAAATCGGCAGCACAATCAGTAAACTTTTCGGTTCTGACTCAGAATTACCAGAAAAACCAGAGGAACAATCGGAAGAGAAGCCTCAAGAAGCCGAAAAGAACGATACGGTGAAGGCAAACGAAACAACTACAGAAAAACAAAACGCAACGGAACCAGAGAGCAAACCGAAACCGAAAATAGTTGTGCTTAAGGAACCGATCAAACATGAAGAAGAAATCTTGAACTTACAGCCCTTGAATCTTGAAGAGTTCAAGAGTTCCAAAGCTAAAATCGTAAAACTGAACAGCATTGATAGGAAACGTGTAGAAAGAGAGACGGCATTGAACAATTTGGAAGCGTTTGTGGTTGATGCCCAAATGAAAATAGATATGGAGGAATATGCCCAATGTGGAACACCAGAATTGATAGAAGAAATCAAAAAGCTGTGCACAGAGGTGTCGGAATGGCTCTATGATGATGGATATGAAGCGCCCACAGAAATGTACGAAGAGAAAATGAACGCTTTGAAAGAGAAAACTAACCCAATCTTCTACAGGCATTGGGAGCACCGTGAGAGACCCGACGCTATAGCAGCTATGCGTTCCTTATTGAACAGCTCTCAGGAGTTTTTGAAAATCGCACAGAATTTGACCAAAGAAGCTAACCCCGAAAAAGATATTTTCACAGAGGTAGAAATAAGCGTGCTCCAGAAAAAGATTGAAGAATCTGAAACGTGGTTGACTCAGTCGATAGAAGAGCAGAAAGCATTGAAAAATAACGAAGACGTCAAACTAACGGTTGACAGTATAAGAGAGAAGATGGCGAATTTGGACCGCGAGGTGAAGTATTTAGTCAATAAAATGAAGATTTGGCGTCCAAAGAAGCCAGCTAAGAAGGAAAATGCTACTGAAAACGTAATTGACCCTGATGGAAAAGAATCAGAAAAAGCTGAAGACCAGGAAGAAAAACCCGTGGAAGAAGGAAAGAAAGAAACAGATGAAAGTGAGACGACGGAAATACCACAGCTAGGTGGAGGAGAGGAAAATGTTGAACATTCCGAATTATAATAGTGAGGTGGATAATAATTTAATTTATTTAGTCTAATTTATTTTTTTACCTAAATAGATGAGGTGTTCTCTTTTTGTACTAGATAAGATGCACAAGTAAATAAATATTATTCTACTTGATATTCTTGGTAATCATTGAATATTCGTTTCTTATGAGTCTGACAATGTGACGTTGCTTTTTTTATGAATTCAAAAGAATACTCGTGATTCTAAACCCCCCAATGCATTTTATCTAATTTAAGTTTGAAGTAATATAGATTTCAGTATGCAGTAAGGATAAGTGTTCATTTCCTAGGTGTGAATGTACAATGGTATTTCCTGTAGATCAGGGGTTCTCAAACTTTTTTAATTTAGTATGTTGTAGTGACGCTCCTATAGCTAAAAATACAAATCACTGAAATAATCCAAAATACAGACATTTAGTTTGATTTATTTTTAATCACACAAAGGCAAAATTAAGTAATATGCTGGTTTTGCGCACACTTTGGGAGCCCCTGCTGTAGATGATACAACATTATGTTTTTAACACGACTACATCGGAGGCTTTTAAAACATTTAGTTTGTAAGTATTGGTAAATTTTTGGAGATTTGACAATGGCGCCAGTTTTTTTTTATCAAACTACATAAGAGCATTTTAATACTGTCACTATTCGTTTACGTCTCAGCTGATCAGATATTTATTTACGTAAGTTCTGCATGTGCAAATATATAAATACAATACAAGTTTTTTTTTTCTTTTCTTCATTCTCCATTCTTTGACAGTATACAAAAAGTAGACAGTATAAAATATTTTATTGCGTAATATTATTAAGAAACCGATGCTAATTTTATTATAATTAATATTATAATTTAAGTATTATAGGGATCACAAAATATGAGGGTACAAAAAGCGAATGCATCATTATCTTAGAAAATCTCACATCGGGCCGCCGTTATAATACTAACGAATATTTATTTGTTGTATTTGTGGTCTATGAGTTCCTATTACGATGGAGTTTGTTTAAATGTTAGTGTTATCTAGACTGCCAATTCTGTTAGGTAGAGACTGGTGCATTGCTATGTATGGCCAGAACATTTCATTGACTAATTACTCGAACCTGAATGTAGTGAAATCGTTTAAGTTGATAATCAAATGTTGTTTATTTTATTTTTTTCACTCAGAATGTTGTTTTTTAAAGTTGAGGTGGTAACAAAAATCATAAAATGCTCATTTATTCAGCATAGATACATGAAGTATACATTTAAAACATTGCACCGTTTGTTATACACTTTTTAAAAGGTTTGCGAGCACTTTCAATGTTTTCGTCCACCCATAGACAACAAATAAATTTATTTGAAATCTATTAGGTCAGTATTTTTATTGCGTTCCATCGCGTGGATACCTACTACCAATCCAATTCATGATCAAATTCTGATGAATTTGATCTGGAGCAGCTCAGATAAAACTGGAGCAACTCAGTTATTTTTATTTCTAATATTGTTTAAAGCTTTGATCTTGTAAGCAGCGGCGGATTTAAGTGCTAGCGGGGCTAGTGGCTTGGAGACCTTGTAGTTGAGAAGGGCCCTTTTTAAGGCCTATACAAAATTAATCTTAAGGCCCTTAACCTTACGGGGCCCGGGGCTGCAGCCGCTTTAAGCCCACACCCCGATCCGGCGCGGCTTCTAATGTTCACAGTCGATTTTATGTTGACAAAGAAGGTTGCATTCTCGATACTCTCAATTTACCAGCGGCTCGATAAAATCTGTAATTTTATCTCACAAAAGATGCGCCCGCGATGAACCTCGGAACGACAAACGTATTAGTTATGTAATTATTTGTGATATGTATAAATTGTATAGGAAATGGGTATGTTCTCTTGTTGGAGTTAATGTTATCGCATATAATCGATGTTGGTTGTTTAGTTTACGCAGGTAATACCAGTGTAATGTATTTAAGACACAATATCCAGTCGCAAATAAATATTAAATGAGATCGTTGTTTTCATTTGACAATCCCTTATATAAGTCTGTACACTATATATATTCTTAGAATAAAAATCTGCACCCTGGCAACATTAGCGATGACTAAATAAGTGTAGTGACTTGTAATGTGATAAATTTATAGGACACGGGTAGTTGGCAAATCACGCCACTATAAAAGGTCATGTTTGCCCAGAGTTGGGATGATATACATCTTTGTTATAGTATTTAAATCTATGATTTACATTCTAATCCTTGACCTGGAAGATATTCCTGCTGTAAGTTTGTTCATTTTAGTAAGTGTGAAAGTTATTGACGTCTTGTTCATGCGAGTGTTGCACATTTGAGTATTTGTAAAAGTGCTGTAGAATTGATGTCAATCCTGACTAATCATCTAAGATTGAGTTTTCTTGGTTATTCTTTTCCTCAATCAGAGAGCTATAGTTTTCCGAATAACCGGTAAAGTAAATGATATCAAGCTCACTATGCTTTTATTTCTATTTCCTACTCCTGGTCTGCTAAGAATATATATCAATCCGGTTTTGCGAGTCCGTGGAATCCTTTGTGGTATCTATAGATTGTAGATATTGAGAGAATCGACTGTCTTGGTCTAGTGGTATCCATATTCAACCAAAAATTGTAAACCCCGGGTTTAAGTGCCTAGTTTGACAATACCTTGAACCTATCAAGGTAGTTATTGGTAATTTTACTTCCTTTACAAAGAAATGCTTTGAGGAGTCAAAAATGATTATGTTGGTGTTACAAGCCTACGCCGTAGCACATCTTTGTGTACAGACACTCGCCAAAGAGCACCTCTGTGCTCGCAATTACTATTAAAGACCAAATGTAGAGTATGCACAAATAAATACCTAATGTAGAGTAGTAGTGGTACAATTCAAATTTTAATGTATTATTCGTAGACTTTGAAATTAGCAGCTGTAGTTAGATTTAGTTAGAAGTATTATAGTTGTAGTATATTAAACGATACTTCACATGACTTATTGCACTACGCGTAGTGCGCCTTAGAGTGCTTTACAAAAAAAGTACCTAAACCTAAAACTTTTTTTACCTTTATTGACAGGGGTTGTGGTTGCGTGGATATGAAAGTGGGCAAGATATAATTATTCCACATTTATTCATTAAAGGGCACCGACTAGTTAAGCATATTGTTACCTTTGTAAATAGCTATTCATTTATGAATCAAATAAAATGAATGAGCGATCATGTTATATCAGGTTATTTTGACTAGTCCATGATATAATTATGTCTATTAATAAAAAAAAATACACGTTCACGAAAAAACAATATACTTATTTAATATGATAATTTTTTTAGTTTTTATTTCGAATTGATATTCGAAATAATATAGTTGTGTAAGGTAGGTAAGTATACTTGGTCCTATTTATATTCTGTTTCGCACGTTCCATAGCTATTTATAACATGCGTAGATCAAAACTCATAGAATCTCGACAGGCACCTGAGGCGTGAAGGCCCATTACCAATAACTTCAAACTTGTTTCAAAAGCGCTTTTGTTTTGTTCATCCCGGAGGAAGAAGTCGGCGCCCGCGCTCAGCATTGGCGCCTTTCTCAGTGCGAGCGAGACGAACGCAAACGCGCACTGGTCAGAGAGGGACACGCGAATAGCATTCCGTCTCGGACTAGCCAAATGAATCCAGTTTGCTTGTATACGCCGGTAATTTGGTTGTGTGTTCCGGTAGCCGTATAATATTTCGACAGTGATGTTAATGTGTTTTAAAACAAACCAGTGTTAATGAATGTTAAATACGGAGACATAAAATTATGTGTTAAGTGTACGCTACATTTTCGTGGAAGTGATTTATGAAAAAGGTAACACATTTAGATGGAATGCAATACGATACTTCACCCTTCCCTCCATGGAAGAATGCTTAATGCACCGCCTGACTCGGGCGCACCTTGCGGCATGCACCAAAACAACTGAATCAATATAAATCGATTGTTGTACACATTATCATGAAACACATGACCCCTGCTAATATCTTTATTACAAGACATTGTATACAAACAAAACAAAACACAATCAGCTATATAGACTAAACGTTATTACAAGTAATTAATAATATTTAAAATACCTATAAATAATAATATTTATATTTGAAATTGATAATAATAAAGAGAAATACTTAATATTCTGTTGATTGTGATAATTTTTTAAAAAGTTTACCTACAAGGTATTGGCGTTACATTCGCACACCATAATAAAAAGCTCCAAAATTAGATCTATTCTCTACATATCCTAATGCTGAAACAAATTAGGTAGGAAGTTAATGGACAGAGAGCGTAGATCTCTCAAAAATTCCAGATATTATCTCGCATATAATAATCATTAATCATTATCAGGCAGTGGTATGGTTTTTTTCGGTACGTCAGATTCAATAGCTTATGCCCGATACCTTCTGGAGATCTTACCTTCATTAGCCTTTGTTACGATGCATGTGAACTTTCAGTACAAGGTAACTTACCCCACTATACGAGCTGTACAGTCTAGTGGTCTCTAGGACCATGTTTTAGTCCGTAACGACGAGGAAGGAAAAACGCCATTGTGTGTACATTATTGGGTTACATTTATATTTAAGTACATAAGACATTGAATGGGCTATTTTCCAGTATAAAAAATATAAGCTTATTTAATGTAATCTTTAATTAATATAATTTATGAAGTCATTATGTAGTGAAATAATTAGTAAATAATCAATATTTTATTTTAAAATCTATTTTTAAAAATACGTATTTTTATTCATGAGTCACGTGATACGAAACGACTTGAAATTGATTATGACGTCAGTATTGCGTGAGCTCTATGGTAGCCCATAACTGCGTAGTAACTAAGTTGTCAATTGTCATTTGTCAAAGAGTTGTAGGTCATAATTTTAATATTGGTCACTGTTAAATGTTGATACTTGGTACAAATGTTTGTTAATACAAAGAGAATACAAAATAAACAAATGCTACATATGAAATAAGTCACATACATAAGTCGTTCACTAGTTGACATTTAGAATACAGAATATCTACGTCACAGGACGCCATTTTGCTTAAAGAATCGTTTTCGCGGGTCTTTAAAGATTTGAATTTTGAATTTAAAATTTGAAAGTAAATACTTATCAGAATAAAAAATAAAAAAATGTATAAGTTCATTGATCACTGATAAACATTCTGGAGTGGTTTTTGAAAACTTGGAAAATAGCCCATTGTTATAAAATTGTTCTAATTTTAAAACAATTAAATTAATTTTATTCAAAGTTGTTTTTCTCCGTATGTAATGTATATGTAAATTCATGCCTTTGAGTCAAGTTCAAGCGCACTTTGTAAACAAGCCTCGATCAATTGAA
>LUGF01004211.1:219845-241364 GCA_001625245.1 Calycopis cecrops | reverse complement strand
ACACATGACCCCTGCTAATATCTTTATTACAAGACATTGTATACAAACAAAACAAAACACAATCAGCTATATAGACTAAACGTTATTACAAGTAATTAATAATATTTAAAATACCTTTAAATAATATTTATATTTGAAATTGATAATAATAAAGAGAAATAATATTGTATTGATTGTGATAATTTTTTAAAAAGTTTACCTACAAGGCATTGGTGTTAAATTCTGGGTAGGTACCATAATAAAAAGTTCCAAAATTAGATCTATTCTCTACATATCCTAATGCTGAAACAAATTAGGTAGGAAGTTAATGGACAGAGAGCGTAGATCTGTCAAAAATTCCAGATATTATCTCGCATATAATAATCATTAATCATTATCAGGCAGTGGTATGGTTTTTTTCGGTACGTCAGATTCAATAGCTTATGCCCGATACCTTCTGGAGACCTTACCTTCATTAGCCTTTGTTGCGACGCATCTGAACTTTCAGTACAAGGTAACTTACCCCACTATACGAGCTGTACAGTCTAGTGGTCTCTAGGACCACGTTTTAGTCCGTAACGACGAGGAAGGAAAAACGCCATTGTGTGTACATTATTGGGTTACATTTATATTTTTTTTTTTTATTCTATTTTTTTTTGAGGGGCTTTTATAGGTGGCCTATATGTCGGCCCCATGGGTTACATTTATATTTACTTATGACATTGAATTGTTATAAACTTGTTCTAATTTTAAAACAATTAAATAAATTTTATTCAAAGTTGTTTTTCTCCGTATGTAATGTATATGTAAATTCATGCCTTTGAGTCAAGTTCAAGCGCACTTTGTAAACAAGCCTCGATCAATTGAATTAAATTTATCAATGAGTTTGTTTCATTGATAAAATTATCGCCAGCTGTTAAAGTTCGCATTAGCCTACTTCGCGATTAGGTTACAAATGTATTACCCACATCCAGTAACATATATTTTTTGATTGTAATAAAACATAGTATTACGTTTATTATGTTGTCGATGTAGAGTTATGTAGAGTATTTTTTTTTTTATGGTATAGGAGGGCAAACGAGCAGTTGTAGACATTTTCATGACTACCGACGCCCGTCGCCCATAGACATCTGCATAGACTACAGATGCGCTGCCCCCCTTTCTCCTCCCACCTCCGTGGACCATCGGCTACTTACACACCGCACGAAACGCGACAGCACAGCTGTCACTTCACGCCGGTCTCGTGTAAGCGAGAGGTACCTCCCCGGTCGTGCCGGCCCAATTCGGCTGCATGCAAGCATGCAGCGTGGCACTACCTCTTACTATATAGTAATAAAGATATTTTATTTGCTTTTTAGTTAGGTTAGTTATATATCAATTGGCTTATTTTTTACTAGAGAGTGGAGTTAATAAAAACCAATTACTGTACTTACATTAAATTGAAAGTCAAATATAAAAAAACACCAATTCTATTGCGCTTTTTACAAAACAATATTCATTTAGAAATTTGTATTACAAATGTCGTCATCCGGTCTGACCACCCATCTTCCTCTTATGTTCTCCTTTTTTAATGAAATAGGTCTTTTTATGATACTACATTGCATAATCTGCTTATATATCAATGTCATGTTCAAACTGAGACTGTCTAGTATCATACTGCTCACTTGCAGTCGGATTCCTTTCACGCCAGCTATCTCTCGGAAGAATACCATCAGGCTCTCCGTACCTACTGCCTACACCGAATAACACTCCAGCTTTTTAGTCTGTGCGAGTCGGTTCGGTAGTTACGGACAACCTGTAACTACCGACACAAGTGGATGTCCAACGGATGGATAAAAAACTGTGTCCATCTTTAGAAAGTTAGAAACCACGCAGAAAATAGTGAACAGGTGTGAGTAGACAAGTGCTCTATTTCCTTGTTATCTAAAAAGGACTGCAATTTGACACGATCAGAGATATCAGAGGCCTTAGAGGATTATAAACCGTCGATTCTCGACGGTTTATAATCACGACGATGTTATTTATCGACGAACATAATTCAAGTAACAGTTAGTGGTGAGACGGTGATTGCGATCGCCGTGAAAAATCAATGTGATATTCATAAACAGCGATCGCTGTAGTGAATGCTCTATGCGCAAGCAGTGATTTCAATCACTACATGCTCACAGCGACCGGTCACTGTTATTACGCGTTCGCTGTGATCGCTGGAAGCGATGCAACGCGCTAAAGTAAAGAGTGATTAAATCACTGCTACTATTCACGGCGATTTTTTACAACTGCTCAGGGCGATCGCTGCTACTCAAATATCATTCTTAGGCACACCTCTAGTAACAGTGCCATTCTGGATTGCAGTCGAATGGGACCACCACGGCCGGGGAAATCACTTGACGTAAAAGTATTGCGGTCGTGTTTAATGCGAGTATGTGAAAAAGGATGGCAGCGCATCTGCATAATCGTACAAATGGTTCAAAAACCAAATGCTCCGAATGCTATATGTCCCCCTATGCTATTAATACAGTTACATCTACTCGGTTTATTTCGATGTTAATTATGTAATTATCCATCGGGTGATTAGGCTGACCATCTGCGTCTCACCCAATAAAAAGTTAACGTATTCAGAATATTCTTCGTCAATTAAAAAAGTTAGTGTGTGTACATTGCAGTTATTGCAGCTTTTTACTAGACAAAGTATAAGGGTTATTATATTTCAATGCCCAAATCTATCCTACAAATATGATAAAGCATTTTTGTGGGCCACCGGATACTTAACAACGCACGAAATGCGACAGCACATGTCACTTTTATCGTGTAAGAGGTACCTCCCCGATCGTTCCGGCGCAATTCGGCTGCAAGCGTAGCACTACCCCTTGCTCTGCTGCATTGAATTACCTCGCACTCAAATGCTACTGCAATAAAGAAAATTCCGAATAGTTCAAGCGTTCGAATATGAAACCTGATTCAGGTTGGGCAGTTAAAGGTTAATTTATCGTACAGCTGTAGGCACGGAGCTCGGACCTCGGTGAAACCTGTTTGTTATTCATAACGTTATGGAGATAGTGACCCTGCCCGACCCGCGCCGGGCCGGAATTCATCATCGATGATTGTGCGTCATCGTGTTTTGTCATTGAACGAGTAGATATAGGGGGGCATACGAGCAGTCGGGTCGCTTTATGACTACCGACACCCAATATATTCCACATAAAGGTCATACAGATGAATTACTTAGCTTCCCTCCTCACTTCACCCTCGATGTGCCACCAGAGATACACTGAACGAAACGCGATAGTACAGCTGGCGCTTTAGGGTCAATTCACACCAAAAGCGCGGCGAAGGGCAGCAAAGCGGAGTGCAGTTTATGTGTCATATGAATTTCAACTTTATAATAATTACTATAATACTTATTATCGCATGAGAAACTCGAACGAGACGGATTCCCGCGAAGTCGCTGGAATGCGCGAGAAGTCGCTGGAATGCTCCAGAAGTCGCGAGAATTCGATAATAATTACTATAGTAATGAAAATAAAGTTGAAATTCATATGACACATAAACTGCGCTCCGCTTCGCTGCCCTTCGCCGCGCTTTTGGTGTGAATTGACCCTTACCTCGGTATTACGTGAGCGCGAGTTACCCCCCCGGTCGTGCTGGTCTGTTTCGGCTGCAATGCAACAAGGCACTACCTCTTACTAATAGTGGTCGAACTAGTGCGCTACCGGGTAGTTCTAGATGACATTAAACTAGTAAGATCTAGGAATTGTCGGTAATGCAGTCACGTTTCGCACAAAAGAATAAGTGATACACCTACCTACTTATTCATTTCAGTTTCAGTCAGGCAGTTAGGCTACTGTCGTCTTTTTTTATGGTATGGGGGCAAAAGAGCAGTCGGGGACATTTTCATGACTACCCCATAGACATCCGCATAGATGCTATACGGATACGCTGCCCTCCTTTCTCCTCCCCCATCCATGGGCCACCGGCTACTTATACACCGCACGAAACGCGACAACACAGCTGTCACTTTACGCCGGCCTCGTGTAAGCGAGTACCTCCCCGGTCGTACCCGGCCAATTCGACTGTACAGTGTGGCTCTACCTCTTACTAAAGAAGTCTAGTAAATATTTAAGATGGAACATTCAGAGAAGACAACTGATACTAGATTCTGAGAAGTATCCACTGGCATTTTCGAGCGGCACTTCGGCACTATGTATAATTTTGCGGAATGCATTTGTCTATGTAAAAGACAAATAAAAAAACTTGTCTTGAAAGTGTTTTTGAAATGAGTTATTAATAGCGAGTACCTGTTTGGGTCGACGCTCAGTGATATAAAACAATAAACACATTAATAAAATCATCTGAGAACAGGTATTAAATATATTCACGACCCAAACAGATACTTATTGTTATTGATAACCGATTTCATTATAAAATAAACAAGCTTCCGCCCGCAGCTTCGATCGCGTGTATTTAGGACTTCAAAATGGAATTATTATACATATAAACCTTCTTGAATCACTCTGTCTATTAAAAAAACCCCATCAAAATCTGTTGCGTAATTTTAAAGATCTAAACATACGGACACACAGACGGCGAATATCAACGTTGTTTTATACGATGTAATGATTTATCTATAGATAGTAAAAACTTTTGTCTTTTGTCTGTCTGTCGAAGTCAATTAATAAAATAAGTTAAGACTAATCGACGTCGTGGGGGGTCAAAAATAAAAATTATTCAATCGTAAAATTAATTATAATATTTTGTATATATTTCCATATTATATTCTTGAATATTATTGAAAGCATCGATGTTATATAATCTGTTTGGGTTGGGCCAATAACTTCGCGTCGCGTGCTTGGCTCCAAAAATATGCAGTAGGTACCTAAGTAGTAACCAGTTTTTTTTTGTTTTTTTTTTTTATAATATTACAAGGGGGCAAACGAGCAGTCGGAGCCATTTTCATGTCTACCGACGCCCATAGACATACGCATAGTTTATACACAGATGCGTTGCCCCCCTTCTTCCCCCTCTCTCCATGGGGCCCCCCCTGTTCCACTACAGTCGCTTACAACTAGAGGTTACAGTCCAATAGCATTTGCTGTGCATAGTTTAATGTGGGAAACGAGCAGTAGGAGCCATTTTCATATCCATCTAGCAAATTATGGAATCGAGACACGATTGGAAAACGTTTTTGCACATTGAATGCGAGGCATTTGAGTGCTATTAAAAACATTGACTCCACGATTTGAAACGTTTTAATGTTATTTTCATTATAGATCGAACAAACATCCTACTTAATGTACATACCTATTAAACGTATGTATATTATTTATTCACAGATAATGAAAATAATGAAAATGTATTTTACAATTTCCAAAAAAATAGTTTGATGTAATTGGAACGAGAAAATCATTAAATTTATTTTATTGATTTTCTAACAAAAGTTTTTCCATCATATATGTACTCATACATTAGTATGAAATCACGATATATTTTATCTTTTGGACCTAAAGTTATGCTGTGCAAGCGAAACCCAATACAGCTTCATCCATATTTGAATTTAAATTGCTCGTCGTGCAACGACGTACGATACATTTTATGCTTTTATTTTTTTTTTAATGTGGTATTATATACATTTAATGTGTGTGTTATATATATAATAATGTGGCGTGTCCTTGCAGGGAACCCTACTAGTCCGGTCAAAATTTCACATTTCAAATAACGAAAATTCTCAAAAAGATAATTTTTTGTGTAGACCGTGGGGACATCAGTAGAAACAAAATGCTAATTGTCCCAATAGATCCCATGTGTGCTAAAAAAGTTATTTTAAGGTCAAAGGGTAATTTTTTCGGTTTTTTTATTTTTCTCGAAAACTGTAATTTTTTTCAAAAAACCCAAAGCCAAAGTAAAGTAAATTTTTGTTATTTAACCACTATTTTTGTCTAAATTGACCGGAACATATTTCAAAAGCATGGTATATTATTTTGGTATTGTTTTTTTAAGCCTTTCAATACAAAGTGCACACAAAAATCGTTTCCCATGTGGTGGTAACTATGTAATTAACAAGTACAGCGCATAACATCCTTTAGTTAGGTGGGACTATGACCTGAAAAATTTGTATGGACTGAAAAGTGGAGACCCCTGCGGCGTCCTAGTACGAAGGCCTACCAAGTATTTAATGGTGTCATATAGTTTTACGTCCTTAAGAAAGAAGTAGAGGACCCTCCCATGTAGTCTCCCCCCATCCAAATTGCTCCCCCTAATCCTTATACGACATCGGCGAAAGTCACAGCTGAGCTGTTGCGTTTGTGTGTAAGTAGCCGGCGGCCCATGGAGGTTGTGAGGAAGAAGGACAACGCATCTGCTTACCTCTATGCGGTTATCTATGGACGTCTGCAGTCATGAAAATGGCTCCGACTCGTTTGCCCCCCTATACTATAAAAAAAAAATTGTAGTTTCTGTCCGTTCCTGTCAGAAAAGGTGAAGAACATGTAACAGAATATATAGCCGAGGTATAAAGACGTATTGTTATCTCGGCGTGACCTCACAGCCTCCATATATGACGGTCTAATGTGCATGACGAATATTAAGATGTACAGTGGAATACATTGTTTCTAGTAATTCGTTTATAGCTTTGCGCCGTTTCACTCTAGTAATTTATAGGCCGTTTAGGAATTATTTTTAAAATGCTTTCTCTACAGCAGTGGTTAGCCTTTTAGTTCTGAGGGACCATTTGGCAAAATTTTCGTTATGCCGCGGACCACCCAGTTGCTTTATTGATCTGGAGGTAATGTTGAAGACATGTGCTTGGATAAAATTGTGTTGAAATTGTTGTGGGACCACAGAACTGGTCTACAGGATAACCTTTAAAGGATTCCCCATAAAACTATCTGTAATAAATAGATAACTCATGTACATAGATCAGGTAGCATATAAAAATCTCGTGTTTCGAAGTTTGTCGAAATTGTTTTTAACTCCTAAACCAATTTTAATTAAATTTCAAATAGATAAGTAACTTTGTCGAGCTTAATATATAAGCTATATTTTATTTCAGGAACACGTAGCCCGATCATTTAGTAAATAGTGTAATATACTACATAAATACATATTCAAAACTTATACAAAATAAATTAATTAAAATATAACCCTTAAATAACGCCGTTTCGGGGGTTTAAGATATTTCAGCTACGTGTAAATTTTATACATACGTTATACATAATGGGGAAATTTAGACCCGGCTCATGTCCGTCTCTTTGTTGGTAATACGTTTAAATCCAAAAACACAATGGGGATTCCGTTCTATTTAAATGAATAATACGCCTTCTGTGCGGATTCTGTTAATCCCAGTACAAAGAGCTTCTTAGATGTTGTACACTAAATATTGGAGTCCCAAATTGTGTATATTCTCTGGATAATGTATATACACATAATTTTGATTAATAATTATTATGTTTCTTATTTAAGAAGACTATATTGACTTCTTAAGTTTACGCGAACTTTATCTATTTAATAAACTAAATAAAACGCGATAAATCCGTCGAAATAGTTTTATTACAATTAAGAATACTATTTAAAGTTGACTAATTATTTTAATAGTAACTTAATGTGAACCATAAACAATAATATGCCGTTGAGCCGTTGTATTTATTGATTAATGATGATATTGATTGTTACTAAGATCCATAACTTTATGAACTAAGAATTGAATGTAGAATTTCAAAATTTCTGTGTTTTATAAACTGGATGTATAATTGGTTCCACAAAAACTTTATTGTTGCGAGCTTGAAATATTTATCTTAAACACAAATTTCGCAAAGCAAAAACACAGACATCTTTATTGGATGGTCAGCGAAAACGGAACAAATTCTCGGATACGGCTTACGTACGCCTCGGTAAATGTTGCCGTTGAATAATATCTTTTTATGCGCACAAGACAATACGTCATTTTGCCGTCAATCGTGTAGTGTTGCATATTAAAAAAAATAATTACCACTTAATTCAGTAATTATGATTTTCAGTATGCTCGGCATCCCTGGACCGTCCGGCTATTCTTCGTCTCGAGTATTTCAGTGTGCGTTCTTTTAATAAATGGGATTGTTAGCATACTTTGTTCTTTCGTATGCATTTCTTGCTGTTTATTTTGACTTTGACGTAGTGTGCAGTTAGGGTTGCCAATATCCAAATAAAATTAAAAGATTAAGGCCGTTCTATTATTAAATTATTTTTAAATTTGATCTATGGAATTTTAGTAGTAAAAGTAAAAGTTTGCGTCTAAGTAGAAGTTTGTTTGTTACTGCCACTAAAAAACTATTAATCAGACTAAAAAAACCATGATTCCTTTGGGATAGATATTCGCGAGAGAACCTTGGGGTACAATTATTATTTTTTTTTATAAATTTTAGAAATGCTATAAATATATGATTTTTCTCAAAACTTGTTATAATATACAAATAAATCCACTTCTTTACCAATTGAGTCTCAGTTCTGACCAACGAGGAAATAAACCAATCGTTAAAATACTTAGTATCTCGTGGTAAAGACGATATGTCTGTGGCATCACGTACGCCTCTCCTTATCAATGTAACGTCATTTATAAATAACCCATTACCACGCAAATTAGCAAATACACACAGGAGATAAAGAAAAGATGTCATCATTATCTATCATCAAAACGCACATCAAAATTTTGCTTTGCGATCTTTGCATGTCACTTTAGAAATGATTTTTTCTTTATTCACGAAGCCCAAAAATCCTTTCGATCTAATCAACCACAATCTAACTTCTCCTGGTTAGATTCTTTTCTCTCACGCCATTTCTTCCTTTTCCAGGCAATACTTACAACCATATCCTTTCCTTGGCCCTTACTCTATTACTGATTTAGTCCATCTATCTTCTAAATTTATTTTGTCGTAGCAACGACATCTTCGCTTTAGTTGCCTAAGGGAGTAGGAAGAGGAAAACGAATGCTTCTACTATATTAATTTTTATATTTATACAAAGTGCAAAAAGTTTTTCGGTTAAGAAATTACCTTTACGTCTAAATGAAATCCAAGCCATTTTTGAAGTAAAACTTCTATACGCACGCTTGACATAGGAAATAAGCTGGTAAGAGCGTTATAAGAAATCACACATCGGGCGAGGCCAATGGAATTTGTCATGAAAAATCGAAATTCGAGTGAAACTTTTTGTATTTAAAAAATAAATTTCATATGAGATGTTATGTTATTGTAACTACGGTAGTAGTTTGATAAAGTATAAATGAATTTGTGTATTACAGTTTTACTTCAGTTGTGTGGTCTAACTATAGGGTAAGATAATATCTTACATCTTATCTGTATACAATATGTGTTATATAGGGAAGGTCTTTGGAACCCAATAAGGGTCCGGATTCCGGATAGGCTATTACTTTACTCTCAATTTAATTAGTTTCAGCGCTAGCGTTTGACCGGCGCGGCGCCGGCCTCTTATTGATTTCTTAATGCAAATATCTTGATGACTGGATTATAACCTAAAAATCTTATTTATTATTAAAATTCATCTTAAACAGGATTATGGTTAGATCTCAAATGTGCATAAAAGAACGCTTCTGTGGTAAGGGATATTATAAGTTTAAATTTCACACCTCTCAGTCTGTTACTGTCCCATAATTCTGTAACATAATTATTGTAGATATATTGTATATCATTTATAATATGCGAATGTATTTGTACTTTCATATTTATATATATTTCATCACATCATGAGGCCAGCTGAGTTTGTTTAGCTGTTTCTTCTCAGGGCAGGGCTAGGGTTGGACCGGTCGCGGTGGTAGATGTGATTGTTGACGTTCAAAAAATATTTTTTATAATTTTCATTTCGTTTCATTTCATTGCTTGGTGTGCAGCTGAATTGGGATAGCCCGACTAGGATAGCACATATTTACGTACGTAGTTGTTATATCATTCTATTCATTTAATGTATCCTTTACTGTTGATTGCCACTTAACAACAATCGGCCTGTGAACATGGATCCAGGATGACAATTAAAAACGCGGTACAGACAATAATAGCTTTTTTTTATAATAATAAACGTAATTACACTGGCCCACCATATTGGATTCGATTTTAATAATCGTTCGCATGACTAAATATCTTTCAAAGTGGCAATTTGATAAATTCGTTCGGCTATTCGAGTTATATTAAAAAATACTTTGAAAATATGTTTAAATTTTAAACATAGAACCAGTTTGAGCGTAGAATTTATTTAAATATTGGATGCGTTCTTTTTATCTTTGGGAATTATGTTTGCTCGTCTAGCCACTAGTGGCAAGCACTTTTGGCAGTGATGAGATACCGGGTCCGATACACGTGTTGTGCCTTTATGCGATTGATATATCTCCGATCTTCTTGCATAGTCGTTGCAGCGAAATAGCTGTATGCTGATCCGAGGTGAGAACCCCCTCGTATCTGGCTATGCTAATTGCTAATAATAAATCCCACGGTGCTTTAGACAGTTAAAAATATCGAAATGCCAATTATTGTAACTTTACAGTTATTTTATTTCTATATGAATAACTAGCTGGACCGCGCGCACGTTGCTACGCTACCAACAGATACGTCAGCATGGACTACCATAGCGATATATAAAATTCATGGAATGACAGTGGCGCCATCTGTCAAAAATTGGTCGTACCAACTTAGAAACCTGCGCGGATGGAAATACACACAAAATTTCAAACCAATCGGTCAAGACGTTTAGTAGTTAATCGAAAGCAGCGCCACCTACCGGATCCAATTGTGTTTTTAAGCATACAATCTGTTTAGTCGTTTAAAAGTTTACCCGTTTTCCCATGGGAATGAAGCATTTTCCCGTTGTAAAATATAGCCTATGTTGATCTGTGATAAGGGAGCATTTAAATGGTGAAATAATTTTTGAAATAGGTTCAGTACTTTCGGAGCCTATTTGTTACCTACAAACACACACACACACACACACAAACAAATCTTTCCTCTTTATAATATTAGTATAGATTTATATCTATGCTTCTAAATCTGAACATGCAAAAGCCTCGAAATCCAGTAGGAGTTGGGGTGAACACCTTGATATAAAAGTTATCAACCTCGCCCTTCGGACGTGACATTACAAACGCCTGTGGGGTGGAGTCAAAACTCCGTCCTAATCAAACAGAAAAATGTGTTCAACTTTTTTATGTTAATAACGACAAAAGTTATATTAAAGCGGGATAAAGTTGCGGGCAAGCAGCGCGTGAGCTGTTTGCCCGTGCAATATATTTTATTTATCACCATTGAGTTATATTAAAGTTAAGTTAAGTTATAATATATATTTAAGTTATATATTTAAGTTTTGGTCAAAGAAATAAATAACTTATTATTATTATTATTATATGTAGTACGTAGTAATAATAACTCAATGTTTATCACATTTATTTTGGTCAGCTGTGTGTCGATGTGTCAGAGAGTAATAGTGTCATAGCTAGGGTTGCCAGGCCCAAAAATCAAAAAGTCTGACACAGGCTTAAATTTAGACGGACATTTTGCCATGACACCCTGACACACTGGGTTTTTAAAGAAAAAAATAGTAGTCTTGTATTATGAACTTATTTTATTTATTTTTTTTATAATTTTACTCTAACAATCAAATTTGGTTTGTTTCTTTTTTTGAAGTGTTAGGTTGGAAAACAAGCAGTCGGAGCCATTTTCATGACTACCGACGCCCATAGACATCCGCATAGAGATTATACAGATGCGCTGCTCTTCTTTCTCCTCACATCTTTTTTTTGGTTCGCAACTTTAAACTTAAAGTGACCAAAAGCTAACAAAAGCTGGAAGGGCCGGACTTGTGTAAATTTAGCCTGACACAACTGTAAAAATCCTGACACCTGGCAACCGTAGTCAGAGCTATTTGTTCTGTGCAATCTTTACTTCATAACTATTTTCGTATTCACTTATAGTTACTCATAGAACCGTGAGTATATATTGTCTCTCCTAGTGGCTGTAACATGAACTTTCCGGTAATAATGTTATCATTAGTATCCAAGCAAGTACATAACACGTCAGACGTCCCGTCCGATGTCTAAATTTAACACTAGAGCAATTGATATACCAGTATAAGTGCTACCTCTATATTACCCAGTGGCGTAATGCCAATGGGTAATATACAGGCAAAATCCCACGGGCCCCCAGCAAGAAGCGGCCCCCGGTTAGAGGAGAAGCCCAACTCTCAACATTTAGTATGTTGGGGGGTCCATATCCGTTAAATTTACCACGAGCCTGGAGTGGTATAGTTACGCCACTGATCTTACCTTTATATAATACTAGCAGTGCCCCGCGGTTTCACCCGCGTTTAATTTCTAAAAAATCCATATAAACTTCAACACCCTATTTCACCCCCTTAGGGGTTGAATTTCTACAAATCTTTTCTTAGCGGGAGCCTACGTCGTAACATCTACCTGGATGCCAAATTTCAGCTTGATCCGTCCAGTGGTTTGGGCTGTGCGTTGATAGCTGGCTATGTCACGTTTGAGTTTTATATATATAGATTGCAGTTGCACATAGATTTTATGTACAAGTAGGTATAATGCGTTTTCACCTCAGGAATAATAGAACCACTGTTGCAATACAGTAGAAGTGCCGGCACTACTGTTAACCTGTACGCCTGATATTGCAGTGCAGTAATGCAGACCCATGGATTACAGCACTGTAGTAATCCAGTGAAGGTGCGGGCTCGCTTACATGATGCCATCTTATGATCGCTGCACACTTATCAACTCGGAAAGGGATCGTAAACGCCTCGACTAGAAAAGCGAAGACGATACAATTACGTTACGTTTCCCATTGCGTTGCAGTATGAAGTTTCATACAAAGAATACTGACCGGCTCGAGGTGATACGGTTACGTTCCTTTTCCGAATTGTTAAGTATGCTGCGACCATTAAACTGCGGGTTGTGACTTTCAGTTGCCCTACTGTCGGGAAGAAGAGAAAGATGATGAAAGATGGAAGATAATGAGATGCGCCAAAAACACCTAGTACTCTTTTAAAACGTACTTAATGCAGTATATATTATATACTTCCCGTATCCCGCCAGCCCCATTCGCATGGTACTCATCAAAGTATTATGCAGCGAATATATCTCCTCACGTACCCGCACTTACCCGCGCCAATCAACCATTTGTCCAACAAACTATACACGTGTGGATGGCTCTTAAGCACGTGCTGGAAAAAAGCTTCGCTAATCTCACGTCTATACGCCATTTAAGACTTTAACCCGTCGCGTTAAAGTTTAAAATATATTAACCCGTTTCCCTTCACGGTGGTCTTGATGAACCAGGAAAAGTCGAAAATGGCTCGGAGTGTAGGGGGTTTTGTGATGGAGTGATAAGAACGACGCGGTAGGCCGGAAAATTATGTTTTTTAGCTTCTTAGTGGTGCTTAAAATAATCACTATTTATCTAGTGGCGTGATACGTTTTTGACGCTTTAGTATAAGCGGAAATTCTATTAATAATGACCGAATGAATTGTTTTATTCTAATCTAAAACGGGTTAGATTAAATATTTATGTACATAATTTAAGTGCTTTTTAAATAAACTAGCAATGCCTCGCGGTTTCACCCACATAAATATATCTCACGGAAATTATTAGCTACTACTATTACTACTTAATACTAGCTGGTAGTGATGTAACGAATATCCTTTTTTGAACATTCGGGAACCGGAATGCGAATACGATATCAGCTACCGACATTCACGAATGCGAATATTCAGTTTTCGTTCGGCGCCAATTGTCCATGGTTTGGTGACAAGTCTCTTTCGAACGAAAAAGAATTACTAAGTATATTTTGTTTCTATTAACCTACTACTAATCTTGAAATTTTTTTTTCTTCTGACATTCACATTCGTAAAAATTGCAAAAATTTTGAGAATGCGAATATGAATATGCAAAAATATGCGAATATTCGCGAATACGAATATGCAAAAATATGCGAATATTCGCGAATTCGAATGCGAAAATTCGTTGCATTACTACTAGATAGTTTATTATTATTACACTTGCGATAATACTCATTCTTATTTTATGCTATAAGCAAGCTAGAGAATACGGAGTAACAATACCTCACGTATTTTAAATTTACCGAGCGACTGTGCTTACCGCGTTCTTTTCAAATTTCCAACAATAAACGCAAATTTCCACTGTAATATTGGCCAGTCAATGTCGGATAAAGGAATGCAAAATAGAATGAAACTTTTGACAGAATTTATCAAGAAGATCTAACGTAAGCGTTTTCGGTGTAATGTTAGCAATTTTGCTGCACAATATGCTTGTAGGAGGTTAATTTATGCAAAGCGCAAAAGAAAATGGAGGTCCATACACTTTTCAGCACACGCTGTATATAGGCAACGCTTTATAGTTTACTAGGTTAATACTTGCTGCTATACACCAGTTTAGCTACTTAGTTTAGCAAAATAAGTTTTTATAATGTAAGTGGCAAGTATTCCTTCTACAGAAACTTTAAATTACTACAATGGGTAATATTAAACATTCCTTCTACAGAAACTTTAAATTACTACAATGGGTAATATTAAGCATTCCTTCTACAGAAACTTTAAATTACTACAATGGGGAATATTCTAAGCACATTTTCTTACCCTTTTTTACATGAAGTTTCAATTAAACATTTTTTCCATAATAAAGCTCCTATAAATACCTACTACATGGAAGAAAACATGAATGATGAAGTGGTGTCTGCTGTGTTGTCGTGCCTCGTGAGATGTGCAAGTTTCTGGTGGCCCAAGGAGTGGAAAAGAGGAACACATCTGTATAAAGTTTATATAAACGAAATGTCGGTTGTTATCAAAAGCTCCGACTGCTCGTTTGCTCCATTGTACTATAAATAAAGTCCAATTCTTGTTTAGCTTGCTCTTTATATCATGTTCATATTGTAGGGTAGCTGAAAATGAATTGCCTTGCCATGAATTTGTACACTACAAGGAACAAGAGATTTTCTTCACGCAACGACGCGTACACCGTTGTTTTGATACAATTTGAACTTTGCACCTTGGAAATTAAATTGAAAATGTCAATTGAGGCAACGGGTATCTTGTACGCTCACTGCCATTGATCCTAAGATGCATTCGAGAAGAGAATAAAACATTAGCGTAAACCTTCGAAAATCAGAGAGAGGAAACAGTAAGTACCTATTTATACCTATAGTTAATTTCTTAAGAAACGAAGCAAAATCGCGGGGGTTTAGAAAAAATAAAAGGTATTAAATAGTGTGAAAAAATAACATGCTAGTTTTCTTGCGCACATTGTCGCCCTTCACTCCATCTAATTCCTAAAATCATCTATAAGACTTAGGACAGTTGATATTGCACCAATAGGCACTCGTTAATAGAGGATTAGCACCCCTTTTAATGAATTAATGGAAGCGATAACAACCGGTCCCCCGTGCCTATTCTCGTCTTTTTATTTTTGCCAATGTAGCATTACATCTGTATACTAGATGATTAATTGTATGACAATTAATTTTAAATTAATAAAATGTATATTATTTAATCAAGATGTAGCGTTACATCGTAATGGCAAAATGTGGCCGGTATAAATTTCGAAGCCAATATACAGTAGGCACTTTAGTGTAAAAAGCTGACTAATCTAAATTCTAATATAAAATGAAGCCGCCTGCGTAATTTTTACGCGCCAGCCATAAACCGAGCACAATATTACAATGTATTAAGCGACATACTTTGCGCATAATTTATGTAATAATAACATATATTTTTTCATTTTGAAATATATATTTTTTTATGAAAATCGGCACAACAATATAATATATTTAAATAAACAGATTCTGTACTGAATTTTTTTTTTTGCTTTTCGTTAGTCGTCGTTCGTAGTAGTAGTAGTTGTTAAATGTACACAATAGAGTACATTTCATTTACTTATAATTATTAAACTAGCCGAGAAATTCCATTGTATATAGCAGCTGCCGCTCCGCTCTCTCCTCCACGTTTTTCTGCCTGTCCGAGAGAGATATTTTTGAAAAATGTTCCTATATGTCTACTCGGGTAAGATTTAACATATAAATAAAAAAAAATACTGTTTTAAGTGAAAATATGTAGTCAAACATTATATTTTTTTATAATAATTTGTTAAAAAAAAAAAAAAATGGAAAGCACAAAATAATATTGGGTAAACATTGCAATTTATAGTTTAAAAAACAATATCCCACATCGATCATATTAATCCATTCACTGTAACTCAATTCCGAGGTTTGACGGTTTTATATGCTCCAGGCACTCCACTATAGAGATATAAAGAAAGAATCTGATATCTATGGGCATTGTATTACGATGGCTCTTATGCATTCTTTTTTAATTTACTTTTATTTTTTTTAATTCAAATTTTAAATTACTCTTTGCTTGTAAAAAGCAATTAGTTTACGAAATAATTCGCCTTTAATTATGAGCTGCAAAATAGTGTTTTCATTTGTAAGTTCAGTTAGGGAAAATGTAAAGCCAGAATCTCAACACACAATTCCAACTCATTCATCCGTTTATTTATTCATTCATCCCGCCCAACGCTTAAGTCCTCTGAAAAACATCTCTAATTCTACCATAAAAATAATCTCCAGTAACAGAGGCCATTCCAGGGTGAAGTAATCATAAATAGCTCGCTAAATACCTTGGACCCTCACCAAACTCCATGGTGTCATGCATAATTAGACACGCGGCCTGCTTGAATATACAATAACCTTCCAACTTCTGCCAACCTTGTTTTCCTTTTATATCCCCTTCAAAAAGTGACAATTAGATTTTGTTGCTTAGCTTTTTTTTATTTAAATATCGTCCTTTTGAAAATGCAGATCTCCAACATCATCAGGGCTCTCTTTTGTTCTATGACAGATAATTATGTATAATCTATGAGGCAAAGAGAGATTGATATATATATATATATATATAGACACGGCAATTCTATTTATATCTGGCTCGGCGGAAGGATCGGCAGAGGATGCGGCAATATCTTTCGATCATATTATGTCAGTTAGATTTCTTAGTTCCGTGCTATATCACCGTCTTGACGGGAACTAACATATTATAACGATTACATGAATGATGATTACAATTTAGAAAGATATTTCAAATAGAATATAATGCTCTAAAAGGAAAAGTTTTATTGTACAAAAGGTAACAAGAAAGGATAAGTATGGACACTAGACTGTCAAACTCTTCGAGTAGATCGAGTTTAATATTCCAGCAATAAATTCCAATTTCGATGCTCTGACACAAAGTTGTAAATTTGATAGTCACTTTCAAGTGTCCGAGTGGCATTAAGTATCGATTTCCTTGCCAGGTCCCGGTACAAGAGATTTATATCAAGTGCAATTTTGTCAGTATTTACCAAGTCTATACTAATATTATAAAGATACCTATATTTTTTGTAAATTTCTTTGTAGGGGATAACTTATGAAATTTACTGAATCGATCATGAAAATTTTCTCTCGAAAAGAGTTACACTATTTAGAAGTGACATAGGCTATATTTAACTAGCTAGTCACTAGGCAATGATTAAATAGTGTTTTTAAGACTCGTCTTTTTATTGCTACTCATGATTTAATTAATTGACTTATTTCGATGATTTTCTCGTTCGTATCATAGTAAAAAGTTGATTTGTAAAGATCGAAGAATTAATCTTTATTATACTGCCTATGAAGGTACTATGAATGTGTATAGACTAGAGGTATGATAATAAAAAACAGAATAGCAATAGAAATAGTAGTAAAGTTATTAATTTCATAAGTAACATTAATGGATGCAATGGCAGGACTTTTAGGCAAATTTGCGTTGAGGCGAAATCCGCAGATAGCATAGTCACAGCACATAATATATGGATATATTATGTACTGTGGCAGTTCATTTAAGGGTTTCGTTCAATGAATCAATAAACAATTGTAAAGCGTAGCGGCAATGCGATACGTGGCACCGTACACCTTCCTGCTGCTCGGGTTACAACGATCGATATACGAGTTTCGATTAAATCATTTAATTGAATATCATCATCGATCACATTGTAACAAATATAGATGTAAACATCATCATAATAACAGAATTACCTCAGTAAGTAGGTTCTAAGAAAGCAATGTTTAAAAACCCTGTATGTAAAAGAATTTTACTAACAGAGTTAAAGGATAAAGGGTTTTGAAGGATGGACGGTGGAAGATGAAGGATGAAAAATTATAAATTATAAAGAAAGAAGTACAGAACAAGGAAAACTAATATTTAAAAAGGTGCGATGCTCTGCAAAATTACAGGTTATATGGCATTTATAGATATATTTATAGTGTCATACATTAGTGCGATGTATTTGTAATAGTATAATTTCATGTTGTATGTTTTGAATGGCACTGGTGTGAGTGCCGTTTAATTGTCCAAGATGAATACTAGTCATTGGATTAAAAACCTTTAGAATAGCTTTGCACATCGACTAGAAAAGGGCCTAGAAAATATATATTTAATGAAGAAGCTCAAGCAGTAAAGATCGTGATCCAAAGCTTTCATTTAAATGCTAAAGCCCTTTTAACGGCAGCGCGTGAAATAAAACGCAATGCGGGCACACACAATTTAAAACGACCATAACACGTTTTATGGAAAAACTCGAGAGCGGCGAACATGCATATTGTTAAGAATGCTTTGATCGTTCAAGTCGGGTTGTAATGTTTTACGACAGAGCAGGCATTGTATAATAAAATGGTAATAGTGGATATGTAATTATAAATGTTGAATAATAATTATGTGACTAATAACGGATATAGTGTAGTGCATCTAACTAGCGTTTGTAAGTACTCTCTATTCCATCATTCTTTTGTGCAGTGCGTATCTACAGGGTGGCAAGTCGGCAAAACGCCACAGTCCTCCATCAGGAAGTGGCCCCCGGACAGAGGAGAACCCAAACTAAAAAAAAGTTTCTTCATGTTTCCCATCCTTAGATCATTCCCCATCCGATGAATTTGCGACGGGCCTCGAGCAGTATAGTTACGCCACTGCTTTTGTGTGAAGTCTAGACTCTTGTGGGATATTAAGGCAATCTGAATACTGGTAAGACCGTGTACCTATAACATCGATGACACTACACCCCTGAAGAGCACGGTTTGGACTTAAACATTACTTCAAGTGTAAAAGACCTGTTGTCTATATTTAGATATATACCGATCCTCTAGCGAACTCTCATGGCATGAATTGTGACAGATCTTATACTGAAACATCTCATCAAATCTTCGGAACACAGCACACACGTTTTCAAATATCTTATTAATATTATAAATGTGAAAGTTTGTCTGTTTGTTTCTTTGTTTGTTTGTTACTTCTTCACGTAAAAACTGGTGAACCGATTTTCATGAAATTTTGCACACACATAGAGGGTAACTTGGATTAACACATAGGGTAGTTTTTATCCCGATAAAATGTTCTAGTGGGATTCTATGGGATAATTTTCCACGGGATCGAAATTTACGCGGGTGAAACCGCGGGGCGCAGCTAGTTAAATTATATATACGAAAATGCATCGATCTGAATTACATTACACGTTTCATTTACATATTTTAACTTTACAATCTAAGTTCTCTGAAGTTGATAACGGAGTTGGAGCTATTAAACTTTGTGCGGCTTCATCCGCACCACGTGCGAGATTCATCCCGCGACGAATCTTTTCCATCCGTCCTTCCATGTCGAGGTAAAAAACTCTACGATCAAATACTGTGTTATGTGTATAATATCGTGCATTTACATTACGTAGCTTAGCAGGACAGCCTTCAGTCTCTTGTTGCCATTACACTGAATATTGTTTATTATCAGATTTGATCTGTACATATAATAAAATAGTAAGAGAGTCGAAACTGTACATTGAATATTTTTTTAAAAGAATACTTGGGGCGTGATCTACAATCGATATTGAAGCAAAAAATATAATCTTTACAATTTTTGTCAGAATATTTGTTTTTTTTATTTAAACTCGAAAAGTACTGCATGGATTAACTTCAAATGTTGCTGAATATTACTACATAATATAGGTTACATATTATCACGCTATCACCTATATATGAAGTCTTCGTCCGCGATAACTTAGATAAACGCGAACGAAGTCGCGGATAGTAGGTGTATTTATAAATTCTCATTGCTATATTGCAGAATTTGATATCACGCTTATGAAAGTAACTCATGCTAACTGTACTGATAGTGTTGTCGGGTTTCGTGTGGCTTATAACAGTTGAAAATCATATGAGAGATGAGGTTAGGGAGAAAAATAAACACAGACTTGACTGTAACTAGTTGACTTTGGAATTATTACTTTGTTACTTTAGTTACAATGTGTTATTATACGTTATAACGTATATGGTTTTTGTTGGTTTTATTATAGAACTTCAACGCAACCCTCGATTTTAACTTGGACTAATTTAATGTTACACGTTATTTATTTAACTGAACGCTATTCAGCGAACCTATTTTATGTTACCAATGATTTTTTAAATTAAATCTAGTTATTGTAATTTAAAGTATCTGATGTGTGGCGTAAATCATGGACCTCTTTAAATCTAGTCATAAGAGGTGCTCGTTCTCTTCCTATGAAATAAAACAATTATGCAAAATGAAGCGGTGATCAGCGATGTTTTTTACATAATTTTATACGATTTAGCCCTCATATTGTGTGATTATTTTCTAAATTAATTTAATTATTCTGTTGTTAATATATCTAACAAAATAAGGTTTTCCAACCAAACAACACTTTCCATCAGTTTAGGAATACATTGCTAACTCTTTATCAAACTAAGTTCACCTATTCTCCACTCTTATTCCATTTTTATGTTTCCATCCATTTAATTTACAACAATAACATATTACCCACATCATTCTATCAAAGCCCTACGTACATTAAACGCATGCACCTATTTAACGGGTATACAACCACTTAGTCGCTGATCTCCAATTTGCATGAACAGCACGGCGCTTCCATTAGTTTCCTAGATTTTCCTCTGTTTAATCTGCCTAATTTAGTGCGGTTGAACAGTGTGTAACTAACTAGCACATATAATGGATGATGCACTTTTGTTATTCCGGTTTTTAGCTCAGGCTACAATAATTTTAGTTTCCAAAAACGAAAACGTATAAGCTGTAATGTTAAACTTAAAATCGTTGTTATCTAACACAGTAGATAATATTTTAATGACAGATAAAAGAAACAAACAATAAATCCTTTCCTTTTGAATATTATGAAAACGGAAAATTGGAACCTCCTCCTCCTTTTATTTCTTCTGATTAAATTCTCGGGTGCCCTGAGATCATTTCAATCGTTGTGGCTGCCGCTGTTGATCCTGGCAACACAGGAGTAGCAGCGGTGGGAAAGAGTTGTGGGCCAAACGGAAATATACGGGAGTATTGACGCATTAGTAAGAGGTAGTGCCACACTGCATGCTTGCATGCAGCCGAATTGGGCCGGCACGACCGGGGAGGTACCTCTCGCTTACGTAAGACCGGCGTAAAGTGACAGCTGTGCTGTCGCG
>LUGF01004211.1:197006-214964 GCA_001625245.1 Calycopis cecrops | reverse complement strand
AGGGCCGTTGCGGGCCGCGAGCCGGAATGGTATGGCTCGCGGGCCGTACCTTTAACATCCCTGACTTAAACGATCGCAAACAGATGGTACTGTAGTTTAATGTGTTAGCGTTTAGGTAAAATATAACGTTTATTTACCTAAATATTGTAATTGTATTTTGGTTTACGAGTTTATTATGTCAATTAATTATATGTATTTACGAAAACTGTTTGAGTTCCTTATAAAGTAAAATAAAATACATATTATGCTATATTTTAATTTAGGAAAGGTTAGCCGAAGATCGAGGCCAGTGACGTGCTATGGGAGAGGCCGCGATCCAACAGTGGACTGCAATAGGCTTATGATGATGATGATGATGATGATGATGATGATGATGATATTTTAATGGTTTATGAATATTGATCCGTCGAGACTAGTATTAATGTAAATTGAAGCCTCGCAACAGATGTTAAAGTCCCTATCTGCACGTGTCATAAAAACATGTAAATTTTCCTAGTAGTAGATAAACGTGAACGCGAGTGTGAGCTATAACTGTAGGACAGTATTTTATTTTAGTATAATAGGTCAAACGAGCAGTTGGAGCCATTTCCATGACAATAAACGCTCATAGACATCCGCATAGAGATTATGCAGATGCGTTGCCCTCATTTCTCCTACCATATACACGGACCACCGGCTACTTGCACACCGCACGAAACGCGACAGCACAGCTGTCACTTTAAGCCGGTAACGTGTAAGCGAGAGGTAACTCCCTGGTCGTGCCGGCCCAATTCGTCTGCACGCCACTACCTCTAACTAAAGCTTATTTTTGTGTGAAACTTTTTGTCTGATGACTAACTCGAGCTTCAATTACAGTTAGTGAATCAGTCAGCGTTTGTTGCCCACGCAAAATTACTCGACAACTTCTATTTCGTAATAGTGCCACGCTGCATGCATGCATGTAGACGGATTGGGCCTCCACGACCGGGGAGGTACATCTCGATTACACGAAAGCGGCATGAAGTGAGCCCTTTAATGTAATTCATCAAATAATTTATCTACAGAGGTAGGTATTATTGAAAACTGCCTAGAGATTAAACAAAAAAATATTCTAGATATCTCAGAATTAAATTAATATATGTATATTGTATACATTGAGTCTAACCTAAGTCTAATTTATAATTGGTTAGAAGAATTATTCTTCACAAAATTAATTTTGATTTCATTCCCGAATTTCCCAAATTTCCCTAAAGAAATATCGGTGAAGTCTAGAAAGCGTCGTGCCCCAAAAATTATGAAACATCTTTATCTTCCGAGATTTAATTAAATACAAACAGTAATTCCTAGAGGCGTACGCTTCCTCTCAATATTTTATGTTTCGCAATCAATTATGACCGTATTAAAGTTTAATTTGAGCTGTATTCTGGAGAATATTCCAGAATACCGATGTAATATTAAATACTTAATATTGCGGATTGTACATGTAATTAAGTATTCAATATTATACATTCAAGTGCGGTAACACGTATCTTGTCGACAATAATTGCTTTATTAAATTACTTGCCATCCCGTGCGGAACATCTTGATCTTAAATCAAACGGTTCCTAAGATGAATCAATAATGGCTTCTTGGGTGAATGGTGATTCCATAAGAGTATAATCATCTATAATGCAGCTCTTTTATTACTCACTAGTTTTTCCCCGCGGCTTCGCTCGCCTTGAAAACCTCCAATAAACATGAAAAACCAATGCAGGTCTCAGGCCTAGACTGGATAATCTAAAGTTTTGAAAAACACTGTTTTCCACACAAAACGTCGTGTTTTCTGATACCCACAATGAAATTTAATTACTGTATATAGTATCGTTAATTAGGTCTTATGATGTAATAATAAAACCGGTCAAGTGCGAGTCGGACTCGCGCAAGTAGAGTTTCGTACCCGTACCTATAAAAATAACTTGGTTTTTCATAGCGTAGAAACGACAAAGTTGTATTTGCGTTTTTTGAAAATGTATTATTTCTTAAAAACTAATATTACCATATCTCGCTCAAACTAATTTTCGTTGAAAGTTTCCATTGAGATGTACAGCATAGGTATATTTTTTTTTAATTTCTCGCTCTTATTTTAAAAGGGGACGACGGTCGACGACACTCCTTTTCCACGTTGGAAGCGTCTTTCAAACAATTGATTTCGACGAAAAATGGTTGTTGTAACCTCAATGTAATTATTAAAGACTAATTCATAGACACCCATCACACACAAGTTGAATGAAAAAAAATAAGATTCAGTTCTATCCGTAGACAGCGTAGACAGAGAATACAAAATATTTATGTAGTTATAAGTAATATATAAGTATAATAGACAGAGGAATTTTCTCTATCTATGGTTCTATCTTAGATAAAGAATCGTAGACGTATTCTCTGTCTACGTCGTAGACGTATCGTAGACAGAGTTCTACTATTCTTATTATCTATGCTATACTTATCATATCTCTATGTCAAGAATGTTATAATCCATTGAGTTATATGTACTACGTACTAATAATAACTCAATGTTATAATCACATATTATTTTGTTGTATTCTCTGTCTACGGTATTTTGGCTGTTATAATAATCTGTCATTTATGACGTAAATATGTTTTGAATGTTCTATATCTTTTTTATTACATTATTATATTATTTATAATTCACTTTGTAATTTTTATATGCGTTTGTAAGTGTTAATCATCTCATGGAGATATTATATCAAATATTCATGGTTACGTTAGTCGATGACTTGGATAACTTTGACAAAGTCCTGTCTTGCTGTAAATTTATAAAGGTTGTTGAATACAGATACCTGATAATCTATACAAGGTGAATTATTAATAAATTCGAATTACATAATATTTTTTTCAGGTAAACAAAAAAAGCTAGGCTAGGGCTACATACGCGTATGAAGCAAAGGTCATGAACTAGTGAGCATATTTGAATAGAGAATTCCGGAACTTCGGGTGGAGATTTATTCAGATTCAAAGATCTAACCTCAACTGCATTATAGAACGATCTGAGCCAAAAAAAACATAAATAAAGCATTTTCATCGAAAACTACAAATGCTATGTATGACATTGTAAATTGGCTTGATACAAACAGTTCGGGTAGCTTTGATAGGAAAGAAATTCCTCACACGTCTGCTCCGTGGCAACACTGGCAACGAGCCTATGCTACGCAGCAACGTCACAATGTATTACAAAATCCACTTGACAACGTGAATTCATACCTAAAGAAATCGCCCAGTAGATCACCATACTGCCAAGATCTGTGTAATGTCGTTACGCCTCCTTGTGACAGAATGAATAAATCCCGAAAGAAATTCAAAACACGAACGGTTACTGCCCGCTTATCGCCCTGTATACCACGAAACTGGCATGATCAGTTTACTGACGTTACGCCTCGTGACGGAATAAAGATATCCCGAAAGAAACTCAAAACAAGAGCGGTTACTGCCCTCTTATCGCCCTGTAGACCACGAAACTGCCAAGATCAGTATACTAACGTTATGCCTCCTCGTGACGTAAAGATATCCCAAAAGAAACTCAAAACACGAGGGGTTAGTGCCTGTATGTCGCTTTGTAGATCACTAAACCTCCAAGATCAGTATACTGACGCTACGTCTCCTTATGACGCCATAAATGCATGCCAAAAAAAACTCAAAACACGAGGGATTTCTGCCCGTACGCCGCCCAGTAAATCAGTTCAATTGTGTATTAGAGGGGCAGGTGATGCATCAATTTCTGCATTACATAAAGGTTTTATGTGCGTGACATTAATGGATGAAAAAACAGAAAAAAATCCTAAATATGAATACGAGCTGTATCATACAAAAAGAAGAGGATGGGTATTGAAACGTTATAACTCACAGAAGAGAATAGAGATTAATTCCCAACGTACTAGTAAAGTAAGAAAGTGTGGAGAACCTCACCGGAACTATCCCGAATGCAATTGTTCTAAAGTAAAAAGAGATTATGGAGATGGTAGCCGAGAGAAAGTAATTGATGAGAAGTGTATAGGTGGTGGTAGCCGAGAAAGAAGAGGATGGGTATTGAAACGTTTAAACTCACAGAAGAGAACAGAGATTAATTCCCAATGTACTAGTAAAGTAAGGAGTGGAGAGCCTCACCGGAACCATTCCCAATGTAATTCTAGTAAAGTAAGAAAAGAATATGGAGATGGTAGCCGAGAAAGAAGAGGATGTGTATTGAAACTTTTAAACTCACAGGAGAGAACAGATATTAATTCCCAATGTACTAGTAAAGTAAGGTGTGAAGAACCTCACCGGAAACATTCCCAATGCAATTCTTGTAAGGTAAGAAGAGATAATGGAGATGGTAGCCGAGAGAAAGTATGTAGGGAGAAGTGTATAGGTGGTGGTAGCCGAGAAATAAGAGGATGGATATCGAAATGTTTAAACTCACAGGAGAGAACAGATATTAATTCCCAATGTACTAGTAAAGTAAGGTGTGGAGAGCCTCACCGGAACCATTCTCAATGCAATTATTGTAAGGTAAGAAGAGATAATGGAGATGGTAGCCGAGAGAAAGTATGTAGGGAGAAGTGTATAGGCGGTGGTAGCCGAGAGAAAGTAATTAGGGAAATGAGTATAGGAGGTGGTAGCCCACAGACAGTAGTTAGGGAGAAGATAATAAAAAATAAAAGAATAATACTGTGTCCGATTAAATGGTTTTGCAAATTACGTAAAAGAGAAAAAATAAAAAACGAACCTATTTCTGTTAATTGTAATGATATATTCCTACATTCCTTAAGAGAAAAACCATGTATGAATATATACACGTGTTGTCCTTCCTTTTATCCATACTTTTTAGTTCTGCGCAGCTTTTGTTGTGGTATGTGTCGCACATTATCTTGTTTATTTTTATCATGTGTTTGTTTTCCTTTTTATTTATGTTTCTATTTATGTTTGAATCTGCTGAAATGCATAATATAAATAAACCTATCGCAAAATTAATGTTTCTTTTAAATGATTTTTATTTGAGGTCGTGGAAGGTTGTATCGCAAAGCGTACCGCTTTACGAAACATAAACGACGAAAAGATGCATATTTAGTTAAATTATTAATTCCATATTACAATATTAATTATAAATAATGATTACAGGGCCAAATGACAGAGACTACCGACAAGACTCTTATTTAAAAAACTGGTCAAGTTCGTGTCGGGCCACGCGCAGTATAAGGTTCCGTAGCTGCGTATGACAACTTTGAGTTCACATTCAAAAAAATTATATGAATCTTTACTTTTACGAGTACATTTTATAAGCCCACTAGCTGCGCCCCGCGGTTCCACCCGCGTAACTTTCGATCCCGTGGGAATATCGGGATGAAAAATAGATGTTGGCCGATTCTCAGACCTACTCAATATGCTCACAAAATTTCATGAGAATCGGTCAAGCCGTTTCGGAGAAGTATGGCAACGAAAACTGTGACACGAGAATTTTATATATTAGATAACTTTCAGCTTATACTTCCTACTCAGCTCTGATGAAAATTTCATTATATATGTATACTACTGTATTTTTTTCACGTGTCGATATTTAACCGTTGGGAAGATATAGGAGGGAGGGGGGAGAGACACCTCTAACAAAAAATCGTACTTTAAAACCAAATATTTCAGAAACGAAATTCTAAATCGAAAAATAGTGTGCTCAATCTCATAATCTTTTTCAAATACCTATTCAACTATACCCTACACAATACCTATTCAACTATACCCTATATAAAAAAAAATTTAAAAATTTTTTGCCATGAGTAATCTACGTACCCATACCAAATTACAGCTTTCTAGTACTTATAGTCTTTGAGTAAAACCGCGGACAGAGAGACGGACATGACGAAACCATAACTTCCTCGTTTATTACGGAACCCTAAAAAATGATTACTTAAGTTTACTAACTTTACTTACTAGCAACGCCCTGTTGTTTCAAACCCTGTAACTACCTACTCAACTCCCACTAGTCGTAGTTTAATGGTACACAGCCTAACGTCGGCCACGATAAATGTAATGTTTAACACTATTACAACCAAACAAACACACTGAAGAATCTGCAAACTACAGATACCCACAGACCCAATAACAGATTTAAAAAAAAAGGGTTGTAAGGTTGGGGCCCATATAAAACCGTCCGCGCAGGTATGGACGCGGTATACTTAAAGTAAAATTAAATAATTAAACATTCATTTAAAAAAAAAAAACACTCTTTATATAATCGATTATACAAACAAGTTATTGTACAAATAAGTATCTTGCATCTTTGAGGTGATACATTTGGTTTTTGAATTGATTATATTTAACAGTGCAGAAGTACCCAGCCATCTTTTCCGTACCCGGGGTTCCGTACCTCAAGTAGCAACGCCGAACCTTTTTTTTTGTTGATCTATCTGTATGGAAATGCGTGGAAGGCGTAGTAGTAGACCTCGTAGTTGAGGTAGTTTTCGAAACGAAAATTCTGAAATGTATATCAATAACAGGACCTAAGTATATATTTAATACCCAAGGAGTAATGTGACAGCTGTGTTGTCGTGTTTCGTAAGGTGTGTAAGTAGCCGGTGGCTCACGGAGGGAGGAGGAGGGAGGGGAACGCATCAATATAACCACTATGAGGATGTAGTTTTGAAAAAATACAGAAACACCATTGAGTTATTATTAGTACGTAGTACATATAACTCAATGAGAAACACGTATTTTTTTCTAGCAGAGAAATATGATATATTTTTAAGTAACTTGATACTATTTTTAGGAATAATATACCCTATATTCCCAACAAATCTTGAAAAGTGTATTTTTATTTACAAAAAAGAGTATGTCTCCCAATTTTCAGCTTTCTATCTTGAAAATTGTAAGACCCATACAATCTTTCACCTTCTTTTTAAAGGGGTCGAAGGTTAATTTCCAGAAAAGTCTGACACACGTATTCATCAATTCGTAGTAAACAACTAATATCCAAATTTTCGAATCTCCATCTTCAATGGCGTAGAATTTTAATATAAAACCTTTTCACCCCATTCACCCCCGTAGGAGTTGAATTTCTAAAAATCCTGAGTGCTCACCTACAATGTAAAAGAAATTTAGTACCTACACGGGGTACTAAATTTCAAGTTTATAGGTACCTATTGTAGTTTCGTCTGAGCGTTGTCTGTCAGTCACTCATTATCAAGGAGTTTCATAAATATATTACTTATTATATTATTATCTATGTAGCAATCTTAGAATTATCTGTGATTTCTGACGTCTAGATAGACATATTTTGAAAATGTCTCTTTTATATATCTAGAATATTATTTTCTTATTTTTATTGTATTTTTTTATATTTTTTACAAGTGTTGGTTATCTTATGGAGAATTATAATAATATATCAAGTATCTATGGGTTACACCCTTTGACTTTTGGAGACAATGTTACCGCGAAAAATGAAGACATAAGCAAGGAAAGAAACGCAGAATTACCTGAATCCTATAAATATCCTTTCCCTGCCGATATTAGAAAGGAAACATCAAGAATGTATCATTCAAGTAATAAGAAGAATCTCAATCTTAAAGCCAGGAATAAAATTAAAAGAATACACTCAAAAGAAAAGAAAAATGCAGGTTACTAACTATGTATTATTGTTAGTATGTTGTATAGCCACTTTTGGTGGTGTGGTCATCGTGGTTGAGGTCTTCGTCATTCGTGTGGCCTAAATTTCTCTTTAGACACGGCCGGGTCACACACTCACACCAGCCATGACCAAGGCTAGTGTAACCCAGCCGAAACATCGAGCAAGGGTAATCAATGTCTTAGCTAAGATAAATTTTAGTACAGGTTAATAAATATTTTGGTTAAGGTCTTAAAACGAGTCGCCTGAATTTGATAATTTTATGAATTGGGGGAGCTAGAGGAGGCTAATGTAAAGTGGAATCATGCAATTTTGGCTGCCGGAGATGCGCCGAATTGAAAAAAACGGTTTTTAGGTAAGAATTACTAAGCCGTATTTTTTCACAAATAACCTGAAATCGAGTATTCCGTGAGTGTGGGAGGCTTAAGGGTGTTAATATCTATCAACATAATACAGTTTTAGTCGCCAGAGATCCGCCAAATATTTTGTATTTACATAAACAAAAATTTTTTATGACTTGCTGACTGCATATGACACACGTAAAATGGCCTGAAGGCGAGAGATGCGCAACACTCCGTTCGAAATAAGCCAAATAGGATTTGCCAATCCACTGGACTCGCTCGCTTCGCTCGCTCGTTGTGTATAAACATAGTCTAACATAACCTAACCCATCCAAGTGTGATTCTAAAAATCACACTTTGGCAACATCAATTTTTTTATCGTTTATCGTTTTCTATTTTGCGACATTTGAATCGGTTATCTTGAGAGAAATAATTACCTGCAGATTCTTATGCATTCAACTTCGAATCCGTGGAAGGCGACACATAAAAATCAAACACAAAATTAACAGAGAAAATCACACGCGTAAACTTGGCAGAAGTTAAATAGCGCGTATTTTTTAATTTGTTTCGTACATAGTAAAATGGCGCCAAAAAAAACTTTTAAAATTCATATTAGACACAGGTCTGCCAGACATCATGCCTAAAAAAAAATATATGTGGTTACATTAGAATTTTTTTATAAATTAAATTTTACAGTTTAAGTATATTATACAATTCAATCATTTAATTTAAAGTTAAATCAAATTTTTTTTTCATTATTTTATCAATATTGTACAGTGAAACAACAACTTTTTATCTATATATGAATTTAAAAAGTTATTTGGCGCCATTTTTCTATGTGCAAAATGCAAATGACAAATAAAAATTTCGTCTGTGTTTACGTGTAGTGTTTTCGAGTGATATTTCTGTGATTTATTTTTTACCTATATAGTTTGTGATTTATTTCTACATGTGTGACCCCAAACCTTCCACGGATTTGAAGTTTATTGCAATAGAATGTGCAGGTAGCTTTCTTATTAATTTTTTTTCTTAAGACGACCGATTAAAAATGTAATGTCGCTAAAAGGTAATTTTTGTAGAGAAACAAGTAAATTCACGGATCATTGGCGACTAAAATTGTCTTATGCCAATGACTATTACCCTTGGCCCTTAATCCTCCCACACTCACGAAATACTCGATTTCAGGTCATTTGTGAAAAAAATACTGCTTATTGTCTCATACCTTTGAAGCGTTTTTTTTTTCAATTCGGCGCATCTCCGGCAGCCAAAATTGCATGATTCCACTTTAGATGAGCCCCCTCTAGCTCCCCCAATTCCCAGAATCTTCAAATTCAGGCGACTCGTTTTAAGACCGCAGCCAATATTTTGTTGTATATTAATTTTTTAAACCCATAAAGTAATTACAAAATTCGGTTTATATAATTAAGAAAATATTGGTCTTTTAATCTGGCCGGGAATTTCTATACAGCTTGGTGAAAATTGGATAAAAATATGTCCAACCGTTTTCGTGTGATTACAAATAATCAAATGAATAGACAAATGGACAAAAAATCCAAAAACTGTTGGAATGTGTTCTGTTAATAATTTTAAATATGTCCAAACGTTTTTCTAATATCTTCTATGTAGGTACCTACAGACTTTCGGCCCCATGAGTTTGTCGTATTTTATAAGTTGTAATGCTTGTTACTTCCTGTTTTAAACACATACCAATGTTTACTCAGGAGAAATGGCATTTACTCTCCCCCTTATTAATAAACATGGAATAACTATATCCAAGTAGTAACCTGGTAATAAACTGACATCTGTCAAATTCCATACTTTTTTGTGTTTTTTTATTATGGAATTTGACAGATGTCAGTTTATTACAAAGTTATTCCTTGGATAGAGTTATTCTATGTTTATTAATAAGGGGGTCTGAGTTTAATTGGTGTGCGCGAAAAATATATTTATTTTTTGTCATTTAGACGTAGGAAATTGGTGCTATAAATGTTATTAAATTTTATTTAAAAAAATTAAATTGCATTATATAAATACTTCAAATTTAAGCCTCGTCAAATAAATGGTCAATTTCAGTTGATATGTTGCAAAATAGCTCTACACTAAAATATGAAAACGGCGCCTCCCTGACGGCCAAGAACAAACTTTAGATTAGCTACCTCTACATCCCCATTTTACAGTATCTTCAAATTTAGGCGACTCGATTTAAGACCGCGCCCGAAATATAAATATTTAGCAAAAAAAAATTACTTAATGTTTTATTTGTCAGGTAAACAGAAAATAGTTAATAGTACTAGATCACATACCGATACGGGGCAAACGACAAGATTGAAACCATATTTGAATACAAGTTTGCGTATTTGCCCGGCCACAGCACAAGAAGAAGATTTATTTGAGCGAAAATCAGAAGGATCTTTGCGCTCGAAACCTTCATATATGATTTGTGACATTCTCAATTGGCTTTATAACAAACGTCTGTGCTCTACTTGCGTGTACAATAATTGGAATGACACAACTAAGACTCGTACTTCTAGGCAATGTGTCTGTGGTTCACATCATCATTACAAGATAATGAAATTTGTTGTAACGTCCAGTAGTTCAGTAAACAGCCTCAATGTCCATGTTAGTGAAGATAACTGTACTACCGTTACTCTTCCATGTGGCAGTACACATTTAACAAAAGACTCGTGCACTCGTGTTGATATTAAATTTGAAAAAAAAAAAATATGCCGGAAGAAACGCAAACCACGAGAGAAGTCTCTCCGATTAAAACCCCTTTCAAATTACTGCCATACCAAGCATACAGGTAAAGGTCAGTGCACTGGACATCCACCATGTGGCCCTAAAGCGGTCACTAGATCAGTATGCTGCCAAACTAAGCATGTATGTTGTAAAGATGAATGTGTCGGCGTAGATTTAAACCGAAATAAGTGTCGTTCACGTGGGGTTTGTGCACGGATAGAATCGAGACCGGTATACTGCCAGAATAAACCTATTGGTAAAGATAAGTGTACTGCTGCTAGTCCTCCATGTATTATTAGTGGCGCAGGTGATGCATCAGTTTCTGCAATACAATGTCAATGTTATGATCATTTAAAGCCTAATTCAAGAAAGTCGAAAAGAAAATGTGAAGAAAAATCAAATTTGCAAGGACTGATCCATTGGGTCAAAGGAACGTTACAGTGCCACAAACGTTCGTGCAAAAAATCATTGAAGCCAAAAAGAGAAAAGTGTCACAATTGTAAAAATCTATTTATAATTAGGCCAATCCACCCAAGAAAAGAAACGCAACCAAATCCTAAATATAAATATGGGCTGTATCGGACAAAAACAAAAGGATGGATATTAACACGTTTAGAATCACATGAGATTCATCACAAATGCTGCGGCTGCTGTAATAAAACAAGAGATCATGGATTATGTAGGAACGAAAGCAAACCTAAGGGATGGATAAAAACCATTATAAAAAAACTAGTGAAATCTTAAGTTTACGCGAATGTTGCTCGTTACAATAAAACCGTACACTCATGACCATTGTTTCAGTAAATATGAAACGTCGGGCTTCTTAAATAATTTTATGAACTGCAATAACATTCCTACCGTTTGAGTAATTAATGGTATTGTTGTAAATTATAGAAATGTAGAAATGGGACTAATTGGGTTGATAGAAAATTGGTGCCATGAATCTTTTTAAATTTTAATAAAAAAGTGAAATAATTTGTTATGTAAATACTTCAAAATCCCCTTAGGCCTCTTTGCTTAGCCAATAAATGCTCAATTTCAGTTGATATGTTGCAAAATAGCTCTATACTAAAATATGAAAATTTCTTTATGAATTCTATATGGTTATTAGGTATCGCTGTATATTTTTAAATGAATGTTTGCCATCTTTTTATCCATATTTTAGGATTCCGTATCTGAAAAAGAAAAAACGGAATAGAAGCGTTCCGTTTTTTTCTTTTCCGTGGATCTCTTTGTTGTCCGTCTGTCAAAATCTTTTTAATTTTACGGGAAAGGTACAATTTGAAATTTGTCCTATAATGAAGTATGCTACTTCCTGAAGCACAAAAAAAACATACTTCTTAGTGAACGCAATAAAAAGTTACAACGGTTTATGAAAATGATTTTTAAGGAATCTCACGATTCTGAAAACTATAAAGTACTCCAATTGACCTAGAATTATGAAATTTGGCAAGAAGTAGCACTTACAAGAAGCACAAAATATATAAGAATAAACCCGAAAACTAATAAATTGTAATTATCTGAAAAAATAATTAATTATTATTAATATGTGTAGTTTTCTTACAAAATATATGCAAACCGCAAATATTTAAAGTATGTCAATATATATAAGTTGATTATTATAGCTCGTATAGATCACGCAGCTAAATAATGGAGAATATTAGTAGGAATGCCAAATCGCTTGACAGTTTGTCCTAGAAAGGCCCATGAGTAAATAAAAATATACTACTCTTTGTTTAATTAAAAAATACCTAGTAGTTTTGATTTTACAGACATTTAAACTTTCGAGTTCCGCTAAAGGTCACGTGACCGCCTACAAATTACTTATCAAAAATCAAAAAAAAATCTATAAAATGCTACAAAAAAGTCAGCAATAACATATCTCTATCTCTTACAGTTTACTTACAATAGCCACTTTTATGTTCAAATTTTTAATTAAAACATTGTTTTTTTCAAAGTTAGCTTAGGCATTTAATGCAGATTAAAATTGCTCTTTACACTATATCAATAAGATGTATAGTTTTTGAGACATCGTCGTTACAAATAATTATTATGGACGCGCGACTGCGAGCGCCCTGAGCGTGTTGCGTTGTGTCGTTACATCGTCACGGGCAGCCCGCGTCGCGCGATACAACTTGTTTTACTTATAAATCGGAAACTAATTGACGTATCGAACTATTTTTTTCACTAGTATTTTTTATTTTTGACAGACAATATGGAGAGCTATTTATCAAAATTAGGTAACATTATCCATTAGAGCTAATAAAGCATTTAGAACACCTTGAGCACAATACTCACTAACACAGGTATAAAATTTATAGAATGTATATTTTTGTTCTATCTAATAATAATTCTTTAATAACCGACCTCAGTGAAAAAAGTAGGTTATCAATCTACGTTATAAACAGTAGTACCTACAGTCTACACCTTCCTAACATAATTTGACCTGTGTAAAAGTACGAGGTATTTACATTGTATGGTTTTTATATGTATTTATATCGTATTGAAAAGCTATACGCGACCTCATAAATAATTATTTCTCTAATCTAAAAGCTAATGGCTTAAGCAGCTTGACTTCACTTGATATCTGATGACTGCCAGAGAGATTGATATTAGGACTCTTCGCATTGTTTTAGATCGATTTCAGATCAAAATATCATATTATTACACCGTTACACAATAGCTGTACCCTGCGTGCTACGCCACCAACAAATACGTCAGCATGGACTATCATAATAATATATAAAAATCATTGGAATGACAGTGGCGCCATCTGTCGAAAATTGGTCGTACCAACTATGAAACCTTTGTGCCTTTGAACAACTTCACTAAAGATCATCACATTCTCAAATGCACTATGCATGATGATGATGCTAGACATACATACATTCATTTTTATATAAATAGATCATACATTCGTGTCTGTGAAATAATGGAAACACACACACAAAATTTGAATCCAATCGGTCAAGACGTTTAGTATTTGACATACCGACAGCGCGCCACCTACCGGATGCAATTGTATTTTTTAAGAATCCAGGAAACCATCGAAATACCCATATAAAATTTAGTTTAGAATTTTACACATTTTCCCATGGGAATAAAGCATTTTCCCGTGGTATAAAATAGCCTATGTTAATCTGTGATAATGTAGCTATCAATTAGTGAAAGAATTTTTGAAATTAGTCAAGTATTTTCGGAGCCTATTCGTTACATACAAACACATACACACACACTAAAAACTTTTCTCTTTATAATATTAAATATTGTATAGATTCATAACAATCATTTTGAGCGTTTATTGGATATAATTTTCTTTTTCAATCAACGCCAAAACCGCTGCTATCTATCTGATAGCTACTCGTATCTTCATTTGATCACCTATTACTTGACTACTTTGTTTTTTCAAACATCTATTTCGGAAAAGTTACCCAGAACTTATAACTACTTCTGAAAAAAAATTGGATTCCAAATCTCGATGCCCTGTTGCTAACAGAGCACTTCATGATAGGCGGCCAAATGCGCCCGCGGGCTTTTAGTAGGTATTACACGGGTCAGACATACCCATTGGATTCCCACCCGGCGCCGAAGGCAGAATCTTTTTGTTTCGCGAGGATTTATCCTCGCGAAACAAAAAAAAGGATTTGGAACCTCGAAAGTAAAAATTATTAGTTATAAAACACACGTTATCATAAGTGCACGTAAAAGCCAAAAATAAATTATAGATCATTCAAGTTGACTCTATTTCTGGGCTGAAGAATAAACTATGTGCTTTTTATTATAATATTTGATTGTAAAAAATTGTGGGTAGCTGGAACAGGAAAGACTGCGTATAACTTGATGAGAAATCAAGTTAAGTTTAAGCGTTTGTCGTTACAATTTTTGATTGTGTCAAAATACTTTGTTTTACTCGCGTCATCAAAAAGTTCAGTATCGAATACGTCCGGCTCCATTTCGAAGCAAATACGTGAAATCGTCATGGACTCACGTCTTCTGGACTGGTTCTGGAGTATCTCGTCACGCCGTGCCGACAGGCGACATCTCGAGCGCGAGTCGAGAGTCGCACAGCAACATTTGGATGGGATATAGGTACTACTTATGCGCGATAAGTTGGGATCTGGTTGGAATATGGATCTACGCGATTCACTGGTGCTTCACGCAGCGAGCGGGGAGTCGGATTCCTGCTTGCCAGCAACTTATCGCGCAAGAGTACTGGCTCTAGTATCTCGCGAGTCCACTCGCGCGTAAATCGCTCAATCTGAGTAGCCTCTTACATCGTTGTCCATCTGTCTGTACATCTGTCACGGAAATCAAGAGCTTATTTCCCGGCGGCTTAGTATCATTAACTTTGGTAAGAGGCCCTTCATAGTTATCATGTATAAAAGCTATTACAAACTTGTAATAAATAATTCTGATTCGCAACGTCATGGCTATACCGTCTGAGGCTTGTGGTAAATTTGTGATGGGGTCTCTGTCCCAATGTGAAGAAGCTTATCCAATTAATATTATATAGCAACCAGGGCCTTAGACAGGGGACTGGGGCATCATTTTTTATAGTATAATAGGGAAAACGTGCATTTGGAGCCAATTAATGACTACCTATGATCATGTGCATGATTGTTATGCAGATGCGTTGCCACCAGCTACTCACATACCACACGAAACTCCAACATAGCTGTCACTGGATGGCGTCGTAATGTAAGCAAGAGGTACCTCTGATCGTGTTGCCGTTTCTGGCTTGCACGGTATTGCTACAGCACTGCTAATTATGTAACACTTCGATTTCATAACATTTATATTGAACTTCATTCACAGGTTCCACCATGGGCTCCAAGCTTCTCATACACGTGATGATAGGAGTCGTTCTTCCTGTGATGGCTGGTGAGTAGAGAATTATATATGAATGGGGATTTATAACCGGGCCTGGGTCAGAAAAGTTTTTATTTTTTATAGTATAAGGGGGTATTTTTATAGTAAAACGAGCAATCGGAGCCATTTTCATGGCTACCAACTCCCATAGACATCCGCATAAATACAGGCTATACAGATGCGCTGCCCTCCTTTCTCCTCCCACCTCCATGGGCCACCGGCATCTTACACACTGCACGGAACGCAACAGCACAGCTGTCACTTTACGCCGGTCTCGTATAAGCGAGAGGTACCTTTCCGGTCGTGTCCAATTCGGCTACATGAATCAGCGTGGCACTACCTCTTACAAAGTCACCTTGGTAGGTCGACCATAACATAATAACATTATAAAACGGGTAGGATGCCAACTGCAGTTTACCCAATGACAATACGATACCACTGATTGTTTTGTGTCAATATTAATATAGATCCGCTCACTGGCTTGGTTAAAGAACATAGGGATTAGGGACCAAAAATGTTTAGTTAAAAATCAAAAAGCTCTTTTGCTTTCTTTCAAATAAAATGCCCAAAAATCAAAGGAAACTGTTTTTATTTCTAAGAAGTTGGCCATAATAAAAACAGCTATGCCGTTCATATTTTATATTAATCCAGAGTAGCCGGTGGCCCATTGGAAGGGAGCAGAAAAGAAGGGGAAAGCACCTGCGTAACAATTATTTTTATGTCCATGAACGCAGGTCATTGAAGGTTCATTGATGACGCTCCCAAACATCCTCTTTGACATTACACAGATCCGTTGCTCTCCTTCCACCTTAGGAGAAACTTCAGTACCGCACGCAAAGCGACAGCACAACTGTCACTTCAAGCCGATGCACGATGTCGTGAAGATGTGCCATATTTGGCTGAAATACAGCATGTCACCTTTTACAAACTACAGCAGTAGTTAAGTAAACTTGCGGCTTGTAGCGATAATAATGCCGTATGTGCTTCTTTAATGTATTTTATGCTACATAAATTGAATTAAAAAAAGAACATTTAATAAACAAATGAAAAATAAACAGAATCTTAAGTGCACTTTATCACTTAACATTACATAATACGTGCCACATACTACAACAGAAAGCGCTTTCCTTATTAAAAATAATTGCCAACATAATAATCTCTTCAAGTCAAAATTGATGGGGCTGCCTGTTATCTACTTTTTTCTTTGTCCATCGTGACTGTCAAATAATTCCTTATCCAATGCGGCGTGAAAGGAGCTGTTCTTTGAAGTGATGATAACGAACGCAGTAATGTATGGTTTGAGTGATAAATTTGGGGAACGTGTATTTATTTCGGTTTTTTGTGTGCCGACCCGTAACGGTCAGGGTTGTTACTTTTTATCGAGTGCTAAGTTAATATTATGTATGTTCGTCTGTTAATAAATAATTTAGTTAGTAGATTTAAAGGAATTAACATTACATCATGAATCTGAATATGTACAATAATGTGTAAGTTGCTAATCGCATGAAGCGATGGTGTGGCCATCATTTTACGGTAATCAGTGAGCGAAAGATACCTCATCGAAATTGCCTGCACAAATCGGCAGCAAAGTAGAAACGGGAATACTTCTTGCTAGGTAATATCTCAAAATCCCTGCATTTGTGCTGCAGCAGTGAAGAGAAGCCGTATAAAGTTTCTATGGATTGCAAACACCTTACCGTTAGTAAAATCTTTTATACAATATTGCAATTGTCAGATGTCTTTTTTTCATATTCGGCTCAAATTGAAATTGGTTTTACTTTTTAGTGTTTAATTAATAATGATTGGTTTGTAATTGTCATGGCAAGTTAATATACTAATAAAAATCTCACCAACAATTCGATAAAATTTGTAAAATAATTTTCAACGTTTTAAATGTATTTACAAATTTGTAAAGAGCTTTGCAATATCATTTCTACTAAGTAGGGTTTTTGTTTTTACCCTCTTATGTTAAACCACCTACAAGATATTATGATGTTAACACAATATGGCTTTAAAACTACGCTTGTTATTCAAATAAACACAACAAAACTGTCCGATACGAACTCAAAAGACGAGAAGCGGGAAAGAGAGCAAGTTTCTTACTCAATTTAATATTATACAAAAAAGAAATGTCAAGCGTCAAAACAGGGATTACACAAGTGTCAAATTAAAATTGTGACGTGACAGCCCTGGGACGGCCGGATGTGCAGGTAGCCACTCACACATCGACACACGGTTCATTGTATAAATAAAAAGGCACTAATCCAGTAGCGGGCCCGGGAGATAAATATGGCGGGTACAACAATAAAAACTAGTCCCACTCTTGAAGTTATGATGTGAAATGTTTCAAGTATCTCTTACCGGACGTTCATAAAGTATAATTTC
>LUGF01004211.1:146262-178872 GCA_001625245.1 Calycopis cecrops | reverse complement strand
CGCGCTACTGACCGTAGTGTCACTGAAGATATCTTACCAAGTAAGTGCAGATATCTGACCAGGTCAGTGCAGTGCAACGAGTTGTACTGCGCGTACGACGCCACGCTACTGACCGTAGTGCCGCTGAAGATATCTTACCAAGTAAGTGCAGATATCTGACCAGGTCAGTGCAGTGCAACGAGCTGGGCTGCGCGTACGACGCCGCGCTACTGACCGTGGTGCCGCTGCAGATATCTGACCAGGTCAGTGCAGTGCAACGAGCTGGGCTGCGCGTACGACGCTGCGCTACTGACCGTGGTGCCACTGCAGATATCTGACCAGGTGAGTGCAGATATCTGACCAGGTCAGTGCAGTGCAACGAGCTGGGCTGCACGTACGACGCCGCGCTACTGACCGTGGTGCCGCTGCAGATATCTGACCAGGTCAGTGCAGTGCAACGACCGGGGCTGTGCGTACGACGCCGCGCTACTGACCGTGGTGCCGCTGCAGATATCTGACCAGGTGAGTGCAGATATCTGTCCAGGTTAGTGCAGTGCACTGTGCAACGAGCTGGGCTGCGAGTACGACGCCGCGCTACTGACCATGATGCCGCTGCAGTTACTTATCAGGTTAGTTCAGTGCAACGAGCAAAAAACATTATATTCGATTCAATAATGCCGTTGAAAGTGAGTAAGCTGTCGTAAGCATTGTCAGTCGGCTCACAACCTCGCGATGTATCACACAAACAGCACAAAAAGCATAGGTGTCCATTTTCGGCGACTCTTACTGATATCAATTTTGTTACTAGTGTTATTAAATCTAATCTAATGACACTTCATACGTTAAGATCCGACCATGACCTCACGAAGCTGACATGCTTGTTTGTTTTCACGCAACATTATTCTTTTTGAAGTGTCTTATCATCACCATTATGTGCAGGAGTTCTCCGTGGAAGCGCCTAGGACGTCACACGTCTCCTCGCAGCCGCCGAAACGACATAACAGGAAAAATTCAAGGAAGCACAAAGGCAAGTTACTTTTTACTTGCTTATGTGTATCGAATATCCAGCTATCTTCTAATGTGGAATATTACCCTACTCGTAGTTTGTTAGAGTAAAAAGTTGACCAGGTATTTACCTATAAATTGTTAGGGTTCCGTAGCCAAATGACAAAAAAAGGAACCCTTATAGATTCGTCATGTCTGTCTGTCCGTCCGCCCGTCCGTATGTATGTCACAGTAACTTTTTTTTTGAAACTATTAGGCCTTCGTAGTTGAAGCTTTGTAAGTTGGTGTGTTTTGTGAATCACTATTCGATTTTTGAATAAAAATAAATAAATTAAAAAATAACTCCCTACATAGAACTTAATTTAAAAGTATTTTTTTTCAACCTATATGTGAGGGGTGTACATGAATAGGTCTTTAAAAATTACATAAACCATTTATCGCCAAAATCCATTGTTTGAAAGATAGACGTCTCCGAAGTCGAAACATGAGTGTCCCCCCCTTTAACTTTTAAAATAAAAGAGTGAGAAATCTAAAAATAAAAAAGTATATGTGCTGTAGATCTCAATGGAAACTATCAACTATAATTGATTAGTGCGAGATATCATTATTAGTTTTTGAGAAATAATACATTTTCAAAAAACGCAAATACAACTTTGTCGTTCATACAAATGCTATGAAAAACCAAGTTATTTTATTTTCTGGTAAAAAATGTCGCTCTGTACCTTTCGTTTGTACGGAACCCTCGGCCTATGTGCGAGTTCGACTCACACTCCACAAAAGCTGTTGGAAATATTAACAATTTTAATATTATGTAGAGTGATGTTGGCAGACTTTATTTATTTATTTATTTCAATTACAAAAACTTGTATTAACAGCTAAATAGCCAACACATACAGAGTCGAATAAAGACTTACCTACTTATGTTTGATATTTAATTAATATTGTTTTGTTTCTATTTTTTTCAAACTCGTTCAGCTATACTGGTGCCGCCGTCTCGGCCCAACGTGACCCGTCTGTCCAGCGAGAGTGTGATGGTCTCCTGGACGCACGCCAACCACGGCCTGCCCATCTCCTTCTATAAGGTAAGCACCATTATCTAGATGTACATATAATAAAGCTGAAGAAGACGAAAAGACGAAATGTGCACATAGTAGATAAAATCGATACAACAAGGTTTTAGAATTATTGCCTGTTTATTTGACCGCGCATCAAGTGAAAATGGCTTCACTGATTTTGATGTAAGTTTACTAGTGTGTCGAGAAAATTCCTGGCCGGTTGTAAGACTATAAGAATATGTATTGATTTTATGCTACTGCTGTCTCATGCCTACTTCGAAGCGCTTAAACATTTGCACATAAAATAATGCCTTTTCCACTAATTGGCCTTTGGAATAATAAATAAATAATAAATAAATAAATTACTTCCTTTAAACAAACAAACTCACAAACTATACCTCTTTTTATTTTAACTATGTATTAAACTGTTTTTTAACAACGCCCAATGTTTTTGATGTATCAAATGCATACCATGTTATAATAGCTACATTAGTGTAGCAGATATGTATTTTAACAATTAACGTCTCTTCCCTCAGCTAGTCTTACAGTCTGTATTTTCTTGCAATCTATATATATATATAAAACTCAAACGTGACATAGCCATCTATCAACGCACAGCCCAAACCACTGGACGGATCGGGCTGAAATTTGCCGGTAGATGTTATGACGTAGGCTTCCGCTAAGGATTTTTAGAAATTCAACCTCTAAGGGGGTGAAATAGGATGTTGAAGTTTATATTAGAAATTAAAGGCGGGTGAAACCGCGGGGCACAGCTAGTTGATAATATTATGCGACACAAGGTCCATGTAATGTAATTTGTGTTACGCTATGTTTTGTACAGTCATGGCATAGCAGTGTACGGCACGACATTAATATAATGTGACGTACATATGTAACGTACAAAAAGGGATTTCCTGCTATTTTATAGCAAGATAATATCTCGAGTAGGTAAGTGATTACCCGCGCATATGGCCATGCGGATTACTTGTTGGGATTTTCGCTTTGTAAAAATAAATACAAGTATTCTTCTTCTTCGTGTTGATGGCACAAGATATATTTTTTTAACAGAGGTTTAAAACATGATAATGTGTGATACTTAAGTTATATGTGCCTGCTCCAGTGCTGCGCCAGATTTACGCCCTTGGCGTTAGCGTCGATGATGTCATGGAGCGTGCGTGGTTGAGGACTGGAGGGGCAGATCAGGATATCCATGGTTTGTTCCGGAATTCCGCAGTATACAATATAATATATGTATTACAAAAAACAAACGTGGTACCTATAATATTCTCGTGCAAATTACTATCGGAATGCATTGCAAATTACTAAAGTCCTCTTTAAACTCTCTAAAATTACAAATATCTTAGATTAAATTGTGAATATTAAATACGGTAATTTTCTATGTATAGGCTTTCGTGTTACTTTTTTACGCGAGGCATGTATTTACGCCACGTCAGCACACACTGGGTGGGTTGCTGACTAGATTTGTGGGATTGTCCAACATTGGTGAGGACGTATGGCAGAACCCTACCCCAGTAAAATCCACAGAAGCGTCTTAGAGGATGAGGCAACCTCGGATCTGTAAGCATACTGTATAGTCACTTAAACTTCGATTCTGTCTCTACCCGCAGGTTCAATACAAAGAGGTGTCTAACAACACCAACGCGGCGTGGAACACGGCCAACAACGACATCGCCTCCTACATACACTCCTTCCAGATAGACGGGCTCACGGCCGACCGGTATTACAAGTGAGTTTAATCAGAGTACAATATAGTATAATGTATTCCTAGTTGAATTTCCGCTACGACGGTTTCTTAGAATATAGCCCTTTTGCTCAGGACATATTAACAATAACAATAATGTTTATTTCCAAAATATTCAAATAATATATTTTCCATCTGAAACTGGACAATTAAAGAACCATAATATGAGGTCTAACTGTATTACATTAATTGAGATAGAATGAACGTCTGTGTCTGTGCTGGTATGAATTGTGTTACAGACACCGGTGCCCTTTAATAATACGCAAGCGTGTACGCAAACACATACAGCAAAAGCAAAGTTCACTCTATTTTAATTGGATGGCAGACCATCACTTACGGAGAGGAATAAGAAAAACCAACAAAACACCATTTCAGGCTTGTCATAAGAAACAGAAAATCCTAATAACATTTTTGGCCTTCCACGTAACTCGAACTTGGCAACAACAATTCACAATCTGTGGTTAGACATGATTACCACTTAACTACGAGTCCATTTACATACCATGCGTCTAGAAAAAACATTTATTAGTTTCTATGAATCCCCAGCGAGCAGAGCTCATGTTTGCAAAACTGGCATGCGCTGTACTAGACCATATCATCAATTACACTACACAAGTACTGTTTCAATGACAGGTTCCGTATAGCGGCAGTGTACTCGAACCAGGACAACAAGCTCGGCCGCAGCAGCAACAAGTTCTTTCTACAGCGCGAGAGCTCCTCGCGTCCTCGTACCCCTGTCCTCGAGACTGTCACTGCGCTCTCTCCCCACACCGTACAGCTCAACTGGACTGTGAGTATATTGATTACATACACAGGCCCAGATTTTCACACATACGTCATGCACAAAGACATACGGATATAATTTAGAAAATTCCGACCATTTAACGGTATTAAAACCTAATCTGGTGGAAACTTGATATTCGAAAATCTGATCTGTCAGACAAAATAACAGAACAGAATGCCCCTTTATAAATTATATTTTTTCATTTTAATTAATATAGAATTAAACATTTTCTTTTCGAAAACGATTTAAAAATCACCGCGTTCTTTAATCTATATATATAAAACTCAAACGTGACATAGCCATCTATCAACGCACAGCCCAAACCACTGGACGGATCAAATTGAAATTTGGCATCCAGGCAGATGTTACAACGTAGGCATCCGCTAAGAAAGGATTTTCAGAAATTCAACCCCTAAGGGGGTGAAATGGGGTGTTGAAGTTTATATAGATTTCTTCGAAACTGAACGCGGGTGAAACCGCGGGGCAAAGCTATTGTAATATAAAGTACCAAAAGCATCGTTCAATTCAACTTTGGAAGCAAATTGATCCGCAATGTTAGGGCTGTGAGTTGATCCGATCATTTGTCGCGCAGTGGTCTCGAGATGGCGGCGTGGAAGTGGACGGGTTCTACGTAAACTTCCGCGCGGTATCTTCCGCGGGCCACTACGAGCAGGTGACGGTGGGCGGCGGCGCGCGCAGCATGGTGCTGCAGCACCTCGCGCCCGAGACCTTCTACGAGCTGAAGATACAGGCGTACACGGCGCAGGCGGCCTCCGACTTCAGCAGCATAAAGGTAACATTAGAACTTCTAAGGGTGACAGCACACATGCTACTTTTAACAGCTGCGAACGGCGATTTTGCGACTGCATCAATGCTGCATCACGATTCGACTCTCCGCGTCCAGTCGCATCGGCATCGGAATCGCGCGATTTAGCGACTGCTTCAATTTCTCCGATCACCACCGACTTGCGACTAAAGCGCCGCATCCCGCGATTATCTAGGTGGTATCTCTCGTTAACATGATACTCGTGCAAATTAATAGCTATAATGTAGTTTCTCGTAAGGTTTGTAAGTTTTCGATAAAGATTTGTGTGCATGCGTGCGTCTGCGTTTGCGTGCATGAGTCTATGCGTTTGCGTGCACGCGTCTATGCTATTTCGTGTTTTCTTAAGAAATATGAATGAATTCTATGATTATAGAGGTCTTATTGTTTTTGCCAACTTTAATATTTATCCAGCACTTCACCTGAAAGTGCTGGATATTAAAGTGACAGGTGATTTCTCATTAACTATTGATTATACAATAGGTCTCTAATAAATGTACTAACTTTTTATTGTTCGCGATAACCTATCAGTGGCCTTTAATCAACCAACAGTTTCTGATATAAATAATAATTAATACAATAGTTGTAAGTTTTGTAAAGTATAATTTAATAATAAATATAAAATCAAATGTTTTTTATTAAGTTTACTCTCTTTATGGAAGAGATACGGAACCATTCATGTGAAAATTTAATTCACTTTTTGCCCTTGTCAGTTTCATTTATAGTTGGCGTATTCGTTTCATATTCGAATATTTTATTCACATTTTTCATTTCCATAAGCTTTTTGGATCCGTGAAGTTGCGAGGTAACGAAGTTGACCGTTGAATATATATTTCCAGTTCGTTGGTACAATCGGGTCTGGAATGTTATTCAACAGTTCACTGATATTATATTTTACTTTTTAACTATCATTGTCATCATTTTCCTTTTTTTTTATTAATAATTTGTTTCGTGCAATAAATGCTAAGACAGCATAGTGCTGTATGACAATATTGTTTATGGTTTCATTTTCACTCATTCGTTTTACAGCTTGTCAGAATTAAATAGTCCATGTTAGGGCCTCTTCGACCCGTGAAAGAATAATGAAAGTTACACTTCTTTGACTCAATTAATAAACAGCAGGCGGGTATTTGCCGAAGTATTTTTCTGAAGACGAAAGCAAGCGCAGATTAAGTTGTCAATAGAAACCATCTTGTCCAACACACTGTAAATTTAATTTTGTATTTGAACGGTTATTATACAGGGTTAAATGTAATTAACGCAAGACTTCTTGCAGGCAGCATGTCTACATCAATACTAACAACGTTATTGTTCTACGACTTTTGAAAATTAATAGTTTTTAAAATTTTAATATTCCCATACAAAATTAATATATTGCCTCTGAACTATAATTTAGTCTGCGTGCGGCTAAGAAAATAGCGCGGGAAACGCACGCGGCAAGATAGGGGCTCCCGCGCGTCATTCTTACAAGATACAGAGTAATAAATATCAGAGGGTGCAAACATTTTTTGTTTTAATTTTTTTTGTGCTATTTATCTAGATTCGTAAAAAGTCGTAGAACAAATGTTGTTGGTATTGATGTAGACATGCTGCCAGCAAGAAGTCTTGCGTTAATTACATTTAACCCTGTATAATAGTCTTATGGCCTGCTGATCTGTAAACCTCCCGCTGATCGAATACTGTTTCCTCTCTAGGGTTCATTTTCATCAATTATTAGTCGATGTATGAGCCCTAGAGATGACGAGTGTGTATGCGATGTTATATGTTATCTTGTATCTCCAAACCAGACTGCAAAGACTTTGCGTGCGGCTGTGAGCGGCGGCGGAGCGGTCGGCGGAGCGCCCGNNNNGCCGCTGAGCGCTCGCCCAGCGCGCTGCTGACGGCCGGCGTGGCGGGCGTGCTGGCGCTTCTGCTGCTACTTGCTTTGGCGCTGCTGCTGTGCCGCCGTGCGCGCCGCCCCACCTCGCACAGTGAGTGTCACGTGCTACAGTTTTTTATGGTATAGGGGGACAAACGGGCATTAGGTGCCATTTTCATGGCTACCGACGACCATAGACAATCTCTAGAGGCTATACAGATGCGCTGTCGTCCTTCTCCCACCTCCATGGACCACCGGTTTCTTACACGCCGCACGAAACGCGATAGCACAGCTGTCGCTTTACGGCGGTCTCGTGTAGGCGAGAGGTACCGCCCCGGTCGTGCCGGTCCAATTCGGCTGCACGCGAGTATGCAGTGTGGCACTACCTCTTACTGTTATTATGTCGCTGCAGACTCGGTCATAATAGGTGAGAGGAGTGCTGCATACATGAATACTTATAAGTATAATAATCGAGTGTTATATTATATACAAATCACAAACAAATTACAAAGTATTATGTACAAATCTCTTTAACATTTTTCTAAAGTCTTTGTAAACGTGTTCTGTTATCGATTCTAAATATGCCTATAATACGAATGCTCTAGACAAGATATTTGTTATAGATTCTGAAGAAACTAAAATTGCCACGCGTTCGCACTAAACTCCGATAGCGAAACGTTAAAACTTTTGCTTTTGTTGTGGGACACGAAAATATCACAATTAAAATGTCTCCCCACGTATTCTGTGGTCTCTAAAAAGCGTTGCAGCGCGGAACGTCTTCTCACTGAAACTGAAACAACTGCAGTTCCACTAGTCTAAATGTTCATCCTAATGTTGAAATTAGTTTTATAAAGTATAGATTGGATTAAGCATCATCAGAAATCAATTTAATATTGGTGATCGCCCATCGATCGAAATTCAATCTCAGTGATAAGAAAAATCCACATAAATAAGAAGGTTTCGTTGATTAAACGTACTTCATATTTCATAAACAGAGAAGCGAATCGACTGGATGTATAAGCTACAGATATTGGGCAATAAACGTCGAGGGGAACGAATGAGTATCGATAAACGGCCGATTGAAACGACTAACAAATGTTAAATGTGCTGTTTTTTATTCGCTCAGATTTGTTTGATTCATTTGAATTTTTGAAGTTATTTATTCAATTATCTGCTCAAGCTGCTACTTAAAAAATGACGTACCATCTCTTAAAATGTATGATTTCAAAGATGTAGGTAGATACTCTCACTCATAAGGGAACATTGCAAATTTTCGTTTTTTAATCTTTATTGCAATCTTTGTTTGTATATTGTGTACGTACTATATATGTATATACTCGTCTTGTTTGTCACAAATTATATGATTCAGTAGTTTTGAAATAATACTAAACACAATTTCGCAATTAGAATAGTAAGTTTTAGTTTCTTTCGGCGGTTCTCAGATCAGTCATAGTTAAACCGATAGAAGAATATTGACGTCCCAAAAGAGATTTTATGCTATTTTGTTTGTGACTTTGTTATTTGAAGATGTTTTGCCTTATTGAAACGTATGAATGTGCTTACCCCTAGTGCACGGGGTAGTCGCTGTCGTATTAGGTAGCAGTCAGTAGAGACAACTGGTCGCTCTCACGCGACATTATACTGTTTTGCAACAACGCAATCTGTTGGAAATGGGTCGTACTAACTGAGAAGCCTTCGTGGGTTCTTGCACAACAACTTTTCTCACGATTATATACAGGTTGTCTAAGAAAAGGGACACCTGTGTATTAATGGGGGATAGAGTACATTAGTAGTATTCAAATGCAAAAAGAATTTTTGAAAAAATCATAAGCTTTGCGGAGATATGCGGGTCCATAGTTTTAAAAATATTAAACCTTTTTCATAAAAAAACACATAAAACGTGTAAAGTAAATGATTTTAAACTAGACGTGTTTGTTAATTTTTTGTTATATGCGCGAAATATTTAAATAAAGAACATTTAAAGCATCGCAACAGTACTGCAACGTTGATTCACTTTGCCTTAAAATGTATATAGATATACATACTGAAATAAAATGAAATAAAAAGTTTTTATTCAAAATAGAATTACAGGAATTACTTTTTGAACGTCAACAATTAAATCTACAACCGGTTCATCAACCTTAGCCCTACCCTGAGAAGAACCGGCGAAACAAACTCAGCGGGCCTTATGATGTGAAGAGATGTAAAAGTGAAAAAATTAAAAATACATAAATATACTACGTAAAGGATTTTAACATGATGTACTGACGATGATCCCAGAGAATCAACGCTTTAGAACAAAGCCCTCTTGTTACCCGCCGTCCAAATCGATTTGTAGCTTTCAATTTTCGTATATTCTAATTGGAATACGAACTCACAGTTTTTGTAGGCTCACTCGATACCTTTTATTTCAGTTTTCCTATCGAATAAAAACTCGCCAGTTTAAAAATAGACGAAGCTGTTGTATTTTTTTGCATATAGCAAACTATCGATCTATGTGAAATTAATAAAAAACCGCAATGCAATTAGCATTAGATATTTTTTAATGTATATCTATATAAATATAAAATTCGCATTTCACGATCTTATTTACCATATACCTCCGAAACGGCAGGACCGATTCTCATGAAATTTTTTGTGCACATCGGGTAGGTCTTTTATCTCGATACTTCCATGGAATTAAATATTACGCGAGTGAAACCACGTAGCGCAGCTAATGAGACTATAAAGATTTTTAGACTTTATCAGAGAAAATGCATGTAACCAAACCGGAATAACGCGATCGCGAAAGGACCATGCGCATATGCAAGCGACAGTGCCTTATCAATGATCATCGTATTATACCGACGCCGAAGTCATCCCATAAGGAATTGATTTTTAATTTTGCGTTACCATCCATAAAAATACTTCCTTTGAATTCTCACACTGTGACTATTTAAAAGAATAAAGTACTTATACAAAGTTTGCCTTGCCTCATAGCGACCATCTTGAAAAATTAAATGATGATAAATGAATTCCATAAGTGCACGTTTAAATTATCACTGCAAGGTACTTTTACGAACTTGAAAACTGGTAAATTCTTTTCGACCGACTTCGTTCAATTTGCATTTATCTCTGTCAACGTCACTTGCAAAGCGGTGAACCGACGAAACCAGACGAGGAAAAATTACTGTGTGTGGAGTTTCACAACTGCATTGGCAGCGCACTCCTTTATACCCGTCGCGCCTGATTACAGGGAAAAAACCAACGCTCTATATTTGTTTTTGCGATATTGACTATAATTTAATTAGGACCTAGATTTTAGGTCATTATGTTCATCACAATGACCTAAAATCTAAGTAATTACGACACACTCACTAAATCTAAAGTTTAAACAATTAAAATATGCATGTAAAGGCACATTTGTAAAACATAGAGTGAGTGTGAGAGTATAAAATGAAGAATTCTTTGAAGGCTGCAAAATAATAAAAACTTACAGAAAGAGTAGAGCAGAGTAGAGTAAGAAATAGCTCTACGCTATTGAAACTTGCTGATTGACTTAAGCTTGGCTTTTCCGGCACGGTATATGACACTTTAGCTCAGGTTTAAACAAAGCTTTTATGCATTGTTACCGAGAGCTTAAAAAGCTATTGTGTTATAGTTAGGTACTTCAGAAGCTGAATACTCTCTGTTTGCTTAAAAAACCCACGACTAATCCCGGTTTTTATTAGCGGCACACTCATCGCTATCTCTCAAAAAGTAATATTATGTACTATTTTAAATAAAAACATTTTCGTTTGCTTTTCATCCCTATTTCCTACATTTGCCATGCCAACCCGATCAGAATGCAATACATCAATGATATTACTTCTTAATAGGAGATCAACAAACTCTCGTCTATGTTTAATCTCCAGACGTTTACTTTCTCATCCAAAGCTTCAATAAGATGGTCGTAAACATAATATTTTTGCAGTTGGGGCTTTAAAGCGACTAAATCTGAATAATTTATGACTAAAGTGACCATTTTCGGCTTATAACGGGACACCGGTTCGTTCACGTCAGTTAGGATTGGTTTGGAACCGTATTTTTTACTAGCTGTACTCTGCGTGCGTTGCTAAGCCACCAACAGATACGTCAGCATGGGCTATCATAGAAATAATATATAAAATTCATTGGAATTACAGTGGTGCCATCTGTCGAAAATCGATCTTACCAACTTAGAAACCTTCGTAAGCGCATTTAGAATAACTTTGCTAAAGATCATCACATTCTCAAATGCACTATACATCACGATTCTAGAAAGGACATATCAAAATCAAAATCAAAAAATCAAAATCAAAATCAAAATATTTTTATTCAAAATAGAATTTGAAAAATTGCTTTTTGAACGTCAAAAATTTAGTCTACCACATACAGACAAACATACATTTTTATATAAATAGATAATATACATTCATGTCTGTGAAACAATGGAAATACACATACAAAATTTCAACCCAATCGGTTTAGACGTTTAGTAGTTGACATATCGACAGCAGCGCCACCTACCGGATCCAATTGTATTTTTTAAGCATCCAGGAATCCATCGAAATAACCATAAAAAATTTAACCCAGTCGGTTCAGCCGTTTAGAAGTTTTTCCGTTTTCCCATGGGAATGAAGCATTCTCCCATGGTAAGAAATAGCCTATGTTAATCTGTGATAATGTAGCATTTAAATAGTGAAAGAATTTTTGAAATCGGTCTAGTGCTTTCGTTGTTACATACAAACAACACACAATCAAATCTTTCCTCTTTATAATATAAGTATAGATTAGTATAGATTACTAGATATGTGCTGATATGTGTTTTTATCCGTACATAATCCACTATGGTATCCAAGAAAGGAAGATGCATATTTTCCATATTATTCAAAATATATGTATTTGTGCTGAATTTCATTCAAATCAATTTATAAATTTTTGCTTTGAACAAACATAAATATTAATTAATATATTTGAATTAAAATATAATTTAATCAATATTAATATTAGTAGAATTTATAACATAAAATTACCTATAGTATTCGTGAAAATTTTGGATGAATTATTTTTATACTTTTTAGATTTTAGGATAACACTGGAAAATCAGAGTTTGTTGTGAACACTGTGCTGTTTTAAAAGATGAATTAAATTAACAAATATTTTCACACTATCTATTTTTGGAATACAACAAACTATTTTGTCCACAATATTCCACACACCGGGAAAAAAAGTGCAAAAAGAGGACTGTCCCGTTCAATAACGGACATGTGGTCACATGTTTAGTCTTGTGTGTTGTTACAGAGGAGAAAGGGTCAGCGCCGGAAAGCGGAGGAAACAACGGCTACATCCCGGCCAAAGTGCCCATCACGATAACTGCCAATCCAATGCACGCTGAGGTAAGGATTAATTAAGATTTCGGTTATAAAAGAAGCGATGTATAGGGTGTTAATAGTGTCATTTACTGTTACATACACATGCCAAGTGGAAGTAGAACAAGTCTGACAGATCAGTGTTGACAGCTGATGCCTAAGTTCATCATTACTAGTAATCCGCAGCTCTCTGCCATCTACCACCTACGTCGTAATGTCCGACATCCCTCTTTCTCTTGTCATCTGTACCTCCATAGGCATTATCTATGGTATGAATATTCAGTGTACGGTCTATGACTAAACATAGACAACTAATAAACTAACCATTTACTATTAAATATTATTTTATTGTATCAGTTTATGCCATCATAGCATATTATATGCTTTGTTTCAACAATAACGATTTCTTACGCCCATCACACCATTGGTAATAAAAACTATGATTGTTTACAGGGAAGCGATGGAGGCGTCGAAATGTCGTTTTTACATAACAACAACGCAAGCAACGACGACACTCTACCGCACCCGCGGAAGAACGGACCAACGCGACAATACGTATAATAACGCCCAGTATACAAGAAATAAGTGTAAGACATTCTGTGGAGATCTATTCTAGACTATTCGATGTGATAAAATGAAAAAAACTTAGTTTTAAAACGGCGACTTACCGGCATTACGTCAAAATGGCAACGATTTCACACGTTTAAACAGCTATCGTTGTACGCTTCATATAATTGTGTAATTAGTTAAATCAATAAAGAACACGCGTTCGGATGCCACATCAGATATGCTCACGTGCTGTTAATGTGATTATTTTTAAATGAAGCATTGATGTTTGGGATTATGAAGTGTGGATATGACAGAAACTAGAAAAAGGAACAACTTAAGTGAGGGAGCTCAATGAAATCCGATAAAAAGCTGTAGGTAACAGATTTACGTACTTTTAGAGGATTTGGAGAAATGACTAGAGTGGACCGGTTGATATTGGTATTATATATTATAATAGTAGTGCTGCTTTATTAATGATTTTATTGGACGTATAGTGAAAAGTTAAATTTTGAAACTCATTTGAGAAGGTACGTTTTTGGCATTAAAATGACAAAATACTTACAGCAAATCTTATGAGCCCTTGCACTTGTGATAAATAAGTCGTCATGATTATTCTAATTCCGGACGGACGACAGTACAAAATGGTATTTATTTATATTTAGATCGCAGATAATATAATCTGCTCCTACTCACTAAGCATTTATTTGTGTTTAAGATAACATACATTTACTTTTGACGCTTTGCATTATGAATTCATTTCATTAAAAAAAAAAAGAAGTATTTCGGTTTAAAAATTGAACATAATTTAGTACACGGAACAGTAAAAAGAGTGAAAATTGTCAACGTCATAATATTCTTTAGTGTCACACGTGCCATATGAATTCACAGTCAATCACATTATAAAATAATCATAGAGTTGACATTTCCGTGTGAACTCTATGACAAGGAGTCTGACGCCAAGCACATGCCAACTAAGCGTAACTCCGCATACTTGTGGCACGCGTGCCACACCCACTTAGCGCCTCTACTCTTTTTTACTGTTCGGTGATTTATTGTGCAACTTGTTTGACAATCATAAAAGTATGAAAATATCAAACCATTGATCAATGAATAATGAACAAATGTAAAAGAGAGGTAATTAATAATTTCAATAAAGGGGCGCCATTTTAAAATTTGTTCACGACTGTGTGTGTGTGTGTATTGTAAACATATTAAATTCCATCCCCTATTGTGTTTCCTATATACGTGGCGTGCGTCAATTAGATCTGCAATTATACGAATTACTTTAGTAAGGACCTACTAATATGTAAATATGTGGCAATTTTTGTGTTGCGTGGAATGTAGGCACATGAATAACTTTAAGACTAATCTAACAAGACTTATTTAGATATGAAATATTGAATATTTAACTCGACTTAATAGTTTATAAAGACATTATACGAATAAGATGTATAAACGCTTAATAGTTATAGTATAATATTTAGCTTATCTATAGATGTTATAGACTTTCAAATAGCTCAAGGAAATTAATGACGAAAAAGTAGTGAATAACATTGCGCTGTCCACGGCATTTTTATTCTAAAGTTCATTTAATTCAATTCAATCGAGCCTTGTTTAATACAGATATGTATTAAACAAGAGTTATGAGATTCTTAAACAATTAATATTATAAATTGTTTACGTTGAATTCTTTTTAATCTTTTACCTATATTAAAACTAATGTTTAACCTAATAGAAATACCCATATAAATATCAGGAAACATGCATGGGAAGGGAATATGCACAATGTTGTGAAATATTTTCCCTTCCACTTTCACGCGCAATGAAATGAGAACCCATACCAGGCTATTGTATGGCTATGTTAATATAGCACATATATTATAGCAGTATATAATGATTTACATAAAACTAGAACAAAGACTACCATGAAAGGTTTATTCCTTTGTATCAAAGCAAAAATGTTCGATAAGACATTCAAGGCATTCAAATACATACAGCTAGTGCTTTTGATATTAAAAAGAATACAATGATACTCTATAGTTGGAATTTCATTTCGACACTCTTATTCCAAATATAAAATATTTACGACTCTGTTATTATATATTAACTGTGCATGTATCTGAAATGCAAAATAAGTTCGAAATGGAACTGTAAAATTGCTCCTTTTTGAGTGTCTTATTGGATTTTTTTGCGCAATTACGACTTATTTGTCATTATTGATTTAATGAATAATTAAAGTTTCTAAAATGAATTATGTAAAGTGTGAATATTAAAATATTTTATAGTTGATAAAACGATTTTGTATAGCTAGTTATAGTGCACTTGTAAATTAGTAAAAAGTGTTTAGCAAATGTGTTTTGTAATGGTTTTTCTGTCCGACATTGTACCTAAGTCGTTTGATATTAGTTAGGGATAACGTGACACATAAAATTTCTTTGAAGATTATTCCATACTAAGATTAAGGACATGAAAAAAACTGATAGAAATTGAAGAACTAAAGTATCTTAGATAGATAACATGGTTACAGATCGACGATAGAAATTAGAAACTATTAAACGATAACATTTTGTGGTTTGTTTCTTGTTATATAACTTCATTTGCTCAAACTAACACTTTTTAGACAAGTAAGTAATTAATTTACATCGCTTGATTAATAGGTAATAAGAAGTATCTTTATTATTTATACATACAATTAAATATAAATGCAATGATCTTTTATATATGAGCCTGTGACTATCAGGCTTACCTTATTTTATAACAACAGAGTATTAAAAGCGTGCCTGGAAAGACTTGTAACTGTTTGGTTACCGTGAAATCAGTTTATCAAATAATATTAATTCAGCTTGTGTCATGCAAAGTACAGTTATAATTTTTAAAGTTTCAAGATAATTTTGAATTGACTACCGGAAGATTTGAAGAGTTTCGTCAGTTTCAAACATTGCTAGAAGTTTTGTGAGCCGAATGGAACACATATCATCATTCACATCTTGAAATTAGCAAGATCCTAGACGGTTTTTAATTCGCTTTTAGTAATAAGCAAGGTCTGCCAGACACTGGCTCTAGTACTATAAATGTCGAGGGTTAAAATATTTTAAATATATTGTGTTGGCGAGTACTTAATACTGTTTGGTGGTTGTACTTTCAATATATCAGTCGTAATGTTTAGATAACGGTGTATGGTTGTGAAGGATGGTTATTTATTTATTATCTATATTTATGTATTGCCAGGCATAAAAAATAAGGATAATATTTTATGTTATAATTTTACTATGAAACAAAATATTATTTGTATAAATCTACAATAAGGCAATAAAACATCTATCTTTTATTTGTAATCTTTATTTTCTTGGTCTTCACCCCCCGCCTATAGATTTTTGTACCACTAGAGGTTATGAACACTTGTTGTGTTACCTGTGACGCCCTCTGGGCAAGGCCTATGTCCTGCAGTAGGTATATTCTGCTTGTTGTTAATATTCACCTAATATTTACTTAATCAGACCGTTATAGATTTAGAATGTACAAGATACACAATGTCAGAACAGAGGCGAGTCAAAAAAAAATATTTGACAAATGTCAGAATTACTACAAACACCTGTCTACGACAAACACACATATATGACTTTGTCATTAGTATGTAATCGAGCCGCTATGGCCTCTTACAAGCGTAAAATAATTGTCTCATATGTACTTCATCTACTGTCTCTTGTCTTTTCCGATGATTGGAAGTTCATTTGAATGTCTCGCTCCCACGCTTTGTACATTTTTCACGTATTGAGAACAATTCTAAACCTATGGTTCGGACATCGCTTCAGGTAGTTATAATGTGAGCGAGAGTTATCGACTTCTCTGGCCAGTCACGCCGGCACAGTTCACCTTTATGACCTGCGCAGACTAGGGATTTTAGTCAGCGGAATTTTATACAACTGTATGGAGTATAACGCAAATGAAGGATTAAAAGTACCGCGTACAAAAAGTCCCCCGAATAAGCGAGGACATGCGGACCGGACTAAAATACGCGGGAGCCCCCGAAAGTAATAAAACTAATGACTAGGCGAAGCAAGGCACACGGAGGATTTTCTTCCGCGTTGTGTGCTCGAGAGTAAGGTACGTGCCGGGCAACAAATGTTCCCATTAGTATTATATATGCTCTAGATTTTATTATTAATAGACAGTTTAAATAGTTGGAATTATCCAACGTCCTCTCTTTTTCCCTTTTTACGTTATTAAATATTTCCTATTGAGAAATCAATTTTCATAAACATCTCAAGACTGTTGTATCCCTATGCAATGTTATGTTTAATCATAGACTTAATAAAAAGTATGTTTAATGTGGTAATAATTGAATGCGTTCGATCGAAGTTTTTTTCGTAAAGTGACATTGGCGAATCATTGTTCGTACAACAATGGCGGCGGTGAAAATGTCAAATCATCCACAATGACACAGATTTTATTAAGCGACGTTATATTTTTCTTCACAATATCGTCTTCGCATTGTCTACCGATTGTGTACGTCGTTGATATAAAGGCAGTAACGTTTTTAAAGGAAGCACTTAGAAGCAAAGTCAAACATGATTTAATAAAGTCACGCGCAAAATTCATTGAAAATTCGAAAAATATAATTGTACCTGTTGTGTACAGGCTATAATCCTACTAATATTATAAATGCGAAAGTTTGTAAACATGTTTGGTTACTCTTTCATACAAAAACTACTGAACAGATTTTCACGAAACTTTACAGTAATATAGCTTTCATATCAGAATAATATAATAAGTTAAAATTTTGTATCATTGAAGTCCGAAAATCACGCGGGCGAAGCCACGGGCGGAAGTTAGTAAGTAAATAAATATATAGAATAGAATAGAATAGAATAGAATAATATCTTTATTTGCAAGAATATGGTACATAGTTGTTCGAATCTGTTATTACATCCACATATTCCACCGGTTAGTGTGCAAATATTTGTTACAATTTTATACATTTACTAGTTTATACATTTACACCAGCTATTTGTTAAATATTACTTTTTCAAGAATAATTGTTATGAATGCGAGAAAAAAAAAAAATTAAACATAAATATAAGTCACCAAATACGTTATCACAAAATATATTTTTTTTTTATTCTTATCCGATAGGTACCTACATAACATAACAAAATAATTAATTTTAGATATTTTTTTTATTACACTTATACATGTTATTTATCTAGAAAGAATTCATTTATCGAATAATACATTTTCTCCAATAGATATTTGTACAATTCTTTTTGAAATTTTTTGTCATTCATTCCTTTTAAATATTCTGGTAATTTATTGTAAGTTGATATAGCCATACAGTAGGCATTTTTACTATATATTTTAAGTCGTTGTTGAGGGATTAATAATTTATATTTATACTTGTCTCTGCAACTTCTTGTGGTAACATCGGAGCATTTAGTGAAGTATAGATTTATATTTTTATGAACATATTTAGACATTTCGAAAATATAAAGACAAGGGAGAGGTAGTATTTTAAGTTCTTTGAATAGTGGCTTACAAGTGTCGAGGTATTTCGCGTTACATAAACACCTTATACATCTTTTTTGTATACGGAATACTCTCATTACATCTACAGAATTACCCCATATTATAATCCCATATCTTAAGATAGATGCGACATAGCCATGGTAAGTCAAGAGTGCGGCTTTCGTGGAGATGACCTGTTTTATATTATATAATTCAAATATGTATCTATCTAATTTTAGACATATATTATTTATATGCTCTTTCCAGGTAAAGAGATGATCAATTGTTAAGCCTAAAAATTGGACTGTTTGTACTTCCTTAATTGTAGTTCCTTTGTAATTTACTTTTAATTCGAAGTCCCTACTGTTTCGTGTTTTAAAGTGTATTATTTGAGTTTTATTTGTGTTTATGTTCAGATTATTGTGTTCCAACCATTCTACAGCATTTTTTAATGTGTTATTTATTTCTAAATTGTATTCAGATGTGTTTTTACCCTTTACTAGTATCGTTGTGTATAGTTGTTCATATTCGTCGTATGATATATTGTATGTATAATGTATTATTATTTATATTCTGTCGTCTTGCTGAACGCATACGCAGAATGAGACCAATGAGAGTCATTGGAAGATGAGTGAGTCAAATGATGATCTATACAGATCGTTTGCCGAGAGCAGAGCAAACTACAGACGAAACTCTTGACATGTGGGGTCAGGAAGCCGATATTAGTTTATTACATTCTATATATTTTAGAAATTATGTTTACGGATATATTATACTATTTTATCAATATTAGTTAATCAGTAAGTATGCACTACAGTATCTTTTAGCAACAATGAAGTTCGTGAACTATTTTATACCCACGGCGTAATAAAACACTACATAAGCCACGGTTGAAGCGTCGATTTAGTCCAAGCTGTAGAATTTGTAGTTCGTTTAAACGGTAATATGGTTGTGAGTTTATCCTGTAAACGTGTGAGTAGCTGTGGTAAAGGTAATATCACATAGCATCACTATCGTAAATTCTAGAAGAATCAATTTGGCGCGACGCCCAACAATTAAACCGAGCCTGGGGCCAAATTAGTCGGACATTAACAACTTGTACAACAGAATTTACTTCCAAATTATACGATTACGCTCCTGGTGGTACTAAGTGCTCTTAACACGGCCATTTATGTAGGTACTGCTCACGTATACTAGTTTCTCTATGTAGATACTGCGGTTGTGTAGCAGCTAAATTAGGTAACCACGAGTGGAGAAGTGAAGTATGATCGTGCTTCAGAGACAGTGCACGAAATGCAGAGCACTTTCAGATCTTTTTTTTTTTTTAATTTNNNCTACCTATAAGTTACCTGAAGTAACCGGTGGCCTATGGAGTTGGGAAGAGGTAGGAGGGCACCGTATCTGTATAGCCTCTATGCGGATGTCTATGGGTGTCGGTAGTCATGAAAATATCTTCGACTGCTCGTTTGCCCCCTGTACCATAAAAAATAATTAATTTAATAAGTGAGCTAAAACATAAAACAGTACATAATATGTAAACGAGGCTAAATGTACATATATGTGTTGTTATGTAAATTTGCTAGCGCCGCTTTATCCGCAAATAAGTTTTTACGATATCCGCGGTGTAATGTTTTTATTTTACACCAACATAAATGGTAGGGATTATTTAGTTGCGTGGATACAGTTTTTGTGTATTTCTGTGTACATCTACACAACCATGGGTGAAATAATGATGGGGTGACTTGGTAGAATTTATTCTATGTTGAACTTTTGATCAGATAAATTACTTGTTCATCAAAAACAGCCTGTTATTGAACAAATTAATTTTTACTACAAAGTCTTAATCTATAATCTTTAATTCTTTAATTTATATATTACTAGCATCCGCCCGTATCTTCGCCGCGTGGATTTCGGCCTTCAAATATGGAGTTATTATACATACCTATAAACCTTCACCTTGAATCACTCTATCTATTTAATAAACCCTATCAAAATCGGTTGCGTAATTTTGAAGATCTAAGCATACAGACACACAGATGGCGGAAGGCGACTTTGTTTTATACTATGTAGTGATGTCACTTTTTTAAAATCACCACTTGCACTGTAACGTCAACCGAACTATACAACCGCACGAATTGCGACAGCACAGCCATCACTAGGTCTAAAGCCTGGTTCGCATTGGTCGAGTAATTTAGTCTAGTAGAGTATCGATTTAGTAGCTAAACTACTCGACTCGACCAAATATCGTTCGCACCTTGAGCGAGTACAGTTCATAAGTAATTTGAGATCAGCAAGATGAACAACGTAAAACGCAACGGTTATCATAATTAAAAATAATGTTGTTAATGCTTTGAAATAAAATTAATTACCTACTTACTAACCTGATGTTTTTTATTTCAATTTAATTTCTTTTTCTCCGGGTATATTAAATTCTTTTTCTAAATTTAAATATGCAATTTGTTTTATTTGTTTATTTTTATAAAGTGGCGACTTCATGTTCCATAAACATTCGTTTTCCAAATATTTGGAACACGACACTTATAATTGAGGAGTATAATAATAATAATAAATAGTATAATAGTAATAATAATATATTAATAGCGGAACAGCTTTGACAGCTCAACTCGACCTTTGGACTCGTCACTCGACAGCCTTGTTCGCATTGGTCGAGTAGTTTAGTCGAGTAGCGAGTAATTTAGTAGCTAAACGTGTCTGAACACCAAAAATTTAGTCGAGTAATTAGTCAAGTAATTTAGTCAAGTCGATAGATTTCACTCTATTTTTTCGGGCGAGTAGCGACCCCCACCATGCGTCCGCGCTCACTCGATCGCCGGGTCCGAACGCGTCGATTAATAGTCGAGTGACGAGTTGAGCTGTCAAAGTATCCATCTATTAATATTATTATTATAATAATGTATCTATTTATATTATTATACTCTTTAAATATAAGTGTCGAGTTCCAAATATTTGGAAAACGAATATTTATGTAACATGAAATCGCCACTTTATAAAAATAAACAAATAAAACAAATTGCATATTTAAATTTAGAAAAAGAAATAAATATACCTGGAGAAAAAGAAATTAAATTGACAATAAAAATTATCAGGTTAGTAGGTAATCAATTTTATTTCAAAAGCATATTATTTTTAATTATGATAACCGTTGCGTTTTACGTTGTTCATCTTGCTGATCTCAAATTACTTATGAACTGTACTCGCTCAAGGTGCGAACGACATTTGGTCGAGTCGAGTAGTTTAGCTACTAAATCGATACTCTACTAGACTAAATTACTCGACCAATGCGAACCAGGCTTTAATCGACGTGTTCGGAGTGAGCGCGGACGCACGGTGGGGGGTGCTACTCGCCCGAAAAAATAGAGTGAAATCTATCGACTTGACTAAACTACTTGACTAATTACTCGACTAAATTTTTGGTGTTCAGACACGTTTAGCTACTAAATTACTCGCTACTCGACTAAATTACTCGACCAATGCGAACAAGGCTTAAGTCCGATTCATGAAATAAAACCTCTTCGGCTACAATGAACAAAATATTATTTTAAATTAACTTGTTGCGGCCCACAAACCCACCATTGACACATGTTTAGCGGGTTGTGGTTTGTGTTCACGTTCACGGCTTCACTCGCGTTGAAGCTCTTCAATAAATATCAAGGAACATTACATTCCAATAGAACTGCAATAGAATTTCAACACTTGTAACAATATTTTTTGATCCTTTTAATAATATTTTTTTTAATTAAAAGTATGCTATATCATTTCTAATACCTCTAGGAATATATTATGTACAAGGTTTCATGATGATCAGTTGAGTAGTTATGGCGTGAAAGTGTAACAAACAAACTGATATTCATATTTATAATATTATTAGGATTGTAATAAACATAATAAAGCAGACGAATAGGGTCGGTCGAAAATGTCTCGCACTCACTCAATTCGATCGTGAAATGATGGTATCTGCAAGTTTAAGAATAAAAAGGTACTGAGCAAGTAAATATAAAAACAAGATCAATTTCTATTCCTAGTATTTCAAACTCAAACTGGAATGTAGATTGTAAAAGAAGTATTCATCAGTGCGTGGCCTAAGTTACAGGCGATTCACTCTTTGATTCGTTCGTTTATGTTTAGTAACAGGTGATGACATTTCTATTGCAGGAGGCTACCGTCGCGTTTCGTTTTGAGTAGCAGGTGGCCCATTGGAAGGGAAGGGGAAAGGAGGGCAACGCATGTGTAAAAATGATGTGGATATCCGAGAGCGTTGATAGTCATTAACTCACTTTTTAACCTACTCATTTGCACCCTTATATTATAACAAGATGCTGTGGCTCAAAGACGTCACAACTCACAGGTTTACTAGGTGCTCCATAGGTTTACTAGGTTGTCGCGAGCCACACCTAACAACTATTACAGCTCATCAAATAGCCGTTACAAAGATTGACTCAAACAGCAGAAGCTGGGCTAATAGTATGCATTACTCATAACTTTTTAACAAATAAATAAATCCTTTATTTACTAAAACTCATTTGCATGAATAATATTAAACAACATAGTATAACAGAAACATATTTTCAATCTATTAATTAATCATCATCATCAGCCTATTTGCTGTCCACTGTTGGATGGCGCGGCGGCCTCTCCTATAGCACGCCACTGGCCTCGATCTTCGGCTATTAATATTGCTTTGTATATATGTGGATGTATCAAGCGCAAATTCACCTCAAACTTTGAGGTTTTAAAGTAGTTTAAGAAGAGGTAATGCCACGCTGCATGCATGTGCTGGAGCTAGATTGGGCCGGCACGACCGGGGAGGTACCTCTCGCTCTTACGAGATCGGCGTAAAGTGACAGCTGTGCTGTCGAGTTTTATGCGGTGTGTAAGTAGCCGGTGGCGCAAGGAGGCGGGAGGAGGGAAGAGGGAAAGATATGTGTTTATCTCTATGCGGATTCCTATGGGCGTCGGTAGTCATCAAAATGGCTCTAATTGCTCGTTTTGCCCCCCTATACCACAAAAATTAATAATATAAGGACTATACCATAAAAATTAATAATATATAGCTCTCCGCTGATCGCATCTGTTTGTACTCCACGAAGTGAAATAAATTATAGAACCGTGAAAGAAAAATCGTAACAATTTATTTGGTGCGGCCGGCGCTGTAGGAATGGAGTGAATTTTGCTGTCCCGCCATTAACACCCTTCACTACCCCGACTACAGCCGGAATACAACCTAACACTTCTACATACCTGACAAATGATTTGTGACCTCTCTTGAAGAAACTGAAGCAAAAATATATATACTCTCCAGAAGTCTGAAAAATACAGAAAAAGCTTCTGCATAAAGTCTGAAACTTGGTACTCGTTCATAAAACTCGACAGGGCGATTGTGATTTACATTTTCTATCAGATTTAAAACACAAGTAACAGTTGAAGATAAATATCAGCTGCACCATTGATTCTTCAATTTATAAAAACGGTGGCCGAAGTTTAGATTATTATTTTTGTCAGATAGATATACTCATATTTTTATTTTATTGATTGTCAATTCCACAACTAATTGGTTACAATTTTTCAATTCACCTACTCGACTACTTAATTATCCGAGCAACAACAGTGTAACAAACAAAATCATGTAAATACAATGTGACGACACACAGCCACTAGCTGTTGAAGCAATCAGCTAATACATTAAGCACGTGTCCTCCGGAGTCGCCCGCTGTCACACCCGTGTCAGAGCTCCACATGTCTGCGGCGCGCCTCCAGGGCGCAGGTTGCGACAGCTACGGGTTAAAGGTCAAATACTTTCAGTAAATACTTAAAACTCAGCCTCTGAGGTTTCCTTTGAGACACCAATGCCCCTTAAAACTTTTAAAGGTCAAAAATAATGAATGTAGAAACTTCAAAATTACTTGAAGTAATCTTATGCTCAATGTTCTGAACTAAATACTGAACATGGAAGTTAGGCGTTTGGTTATAAATAGTTTAATTAGAACTGACGTGATGTAAGTAGGTTTGTTACTTTAATTCCAGGGTCCAGGATAAAATCGTTGTTGTTCTTGGGCATAGCGGGCTTTGGAGTAGATGCTCCATAGACTGGACGATCCCCGTATTCGCATTGCTCCCCCGAGCAAGGTAAATAATAATTCTAAACTATATCTAATATATAAAATTCTCGTGTCACACTTTTCGTTGCCATACTCCTCCGAAACGGCTTGACCGATTCTCATGAAATTTTGTGAGCATATTGAGTAGGTCTGAGAATCGATTTTTCATCCCGATATTCCCACGGGATCGAAAGTTACGCGGGTGAAACCGCGGGGCGCAGCTAGTACGATATACAAATATAATACAAAATTCTCGAACCTGCGGCGCGGATAGATAAAATGGCTTCCGCTCACGTCTAAAGTTACTTCACGCTTTTCAGAATAAATTTATTGTGTGGAAAGTTTTTTGTGCCGAATGCACATGTCACAGTGAATAAGCCTCTAACTTCAAGTCAATTTCTGTGAGCAGATGTTACAGGTGCTCGGACAGTGATAAACTATTCGGGAATTTATAGTATTGCACGTTATTATTTTAAGTTTAAGTTTTACTCATTTTAATAAAACTAACGAACTAATCGATGTTTATTTTACATCTGTGCACCGAGAACATAACTGCGTAATAGCTTTCCCATTTGAATAATATTTTGTTTTAGGTTATTAAGTTTAAATTATTGTTACTCGATATTAAAATAATATGTCCATTCATCTTTAAAATTAAATTCTGTCAGTTGTTCTTGCGTGAAAGAGTCAGGAACAAACTTTGGTATTTTTAGTCTCAGTTATATTTTCTACTTCATTAGTCATGTTATCACACAGTACATGTTTAAATTTTGTATTATTATTTTGATTAACGTAGAAGTATCAAATGTGTGTTGTGTCCATTGTAAAAAGCTTTCGCTGAGGCATTTGTCTCTTACAGCTCTATATTTAGCCGGAGTCAGAGCTACAAGCACGAGCTCCGTTATGGTGCTAATTCCTGATTGGTCAGCCAAACGGACTAATTTTCGCTCAATTGTATGGTAACAAGTAAAAGATAACTGGTGTAACATACGAATATTGACGAGCAATATTCGGGATTCCAATTTACTCGCGCTTTAATATGCCTACAATCGCTGTATGTAGATTACATTGCAAAATGTAAATTCACAGCATATATTTACACAATGTAAGGCTAACTGTTGATTTAGGAAACAATAAAGTGAATAACAACGAATATCGACTGATAATACGATTTTAGGTCACGTGTTGTTTATGTTAATTTGCATATTTTTATTCGGATAATGGCCCATAGACATCCTAGAGCATCTCTTTGCTCTAGGATGTATCTCTATAAGCAGATGCGTTGCCCTCCTTTCTCCTTCCACCGCCATGGGCCACCGCACGAAACATGAAAGCACAGCTGTCACTTTACGCCGGTGTCGTGTAAGCGAGAGGTACCATTCCGGTCGTGCCGGCCCAATTCGGTTACATGCGTGTATGCAGTGTGGAACTACCTCTTACTAAAATGTTTAGTTTAAGTGTGAGGAGCAAAATGATGTCATAGTATTTTAATTATAGGACTGAAATGAGTAGTCGGAGCCATTTACATGCCCATTACGATATTGACTGACTGACCGATAGACGATGCACAGCCGAAACTACTGAAAGCTGAAATGTGCAAGAGTTCCTTTCATGATGTAAGTCACAGGTACCCAAATTTATTACGTCAAATGTCCACTTTGATGACCAGTTATTTTTTAGCGCCCCCCCGTTTCTATACCTTAAAGTCATATGTAGCATTTAGGTCGTTTTCTAGGCCCTTTACCGTCCCCATCTAAGCCTCCAGCGCCTACAGGGAGGCGTCAATGCTAACTTTGGTGAAGACTAATGTAAGTGAACACTAAGAAAGGATTTTTGGAAATTCCACCCCTAAGGGGATGAAATAGGGGGTGAAATTTATATGGAATATCAGTGATATTGCTAAAATTAAACGCGGATGAAATGGGTACTGCTAGTACCATATAAATGTACAAGTAATAATACTCTAAAATCCAGGACGCTGCTGAAAATTATTCAGGACATTCCAAGACACTGAAAAACTAGCAAATGTTGCGGATAAGTCGCTTGTTTGTACGCAAATTGCTCTAATAACTCACAGTCGCATTTGAGATTTCACTCCGTCAACATGTATTTGTCCTGGAAACTTCGCTAGGCAAAAACCAAATGTTCACCGCATAATTAGCAGTTCGTTTATAGTTGTAAAAGTTTTAATGAGATGGCGGAAGTGTTGCCAGATTTAACGTCGGTCGATAGTGTTTGACTCGTTCTCGTTTAAGTTTTAACTTAACATTTATCATTACTACACGGGTTTATTCTGTGATAAATGATGTAAAGCCCGTGTAAAACAGTAGACAAATACTAACAGAATGTAACACTTACATAAGGTCGATAATATTAATTGTGTTATTGATTTGTGTCAAATGATTTCAACGTATTGTTTTACTTTGTAGTTTATAACGAACTATTAATATTTAATATAAGACGCAAGCAAAGTATAAATGCGTGGATGTGTGTTTAAAGCTTGTGGATAATGCATAAACTCCGCGTTACGTGATTTAACTGATCTATCAAATAAAAAAAATGTTACCCATTAATTAATTGAGGCAGTTAGTTATGAGTTAAAACTAAAAGCCCTCTTAAAATCAAAAACGTATCGAGTAAACACTCACATCACACACGTGTCACATACTCCACCCTATCAGTATTAAGACGCTAAACAAACTAATAAGCAACTCCTATTCCGTAACTAATATTAGGAAATTCACTAGGAGGCCTGAATAATGTAGGGATGCCTCACAACTACAATACTGTCTAATTTGTGAAAGACCTACGCCCGGGTTTATTCAAGTTTTAATTAAAAGTTATGACTGTGTGAGTGTCTCCCCCGAAATTTCGAGTACAATTTTAAGCAATTATTACACCAACATATTTTCTAAAAAGTACATTTTCAAAAAGAGTGTCTTATTACCTTTATTTTTGTCTTTTTATTAATTAATTATTTTTTTTAAACGAGCAGTCGGAGTCATATTCACGAGTTCTGACGCCCATAGACATCCCAAAGAGCCCAAAGAGGTTATACACATGCACTGACCTCATTTCTCCTTCCACCTCCATGGGCCACCAGCTGCTTTCGCACCGCACGAAACGCGACAGCACAGCTGTCACTTTACGGTCTCGTCTATAGGCCGTCTCATACATGCGTCAGTGTCGCGCAGTGTACATCTCGCTTATCACAGCTATTAAGAGGTAGAGCTACGTATCTATAGTGTAAGCGAGAGGTACCTCCTCGTACGTGGCTGCCCAATTTGGTATTGCAGCAGTCACTAACTTCTATTACTAGAATTTGCTGTAAAAAATTAAAACTAAGTGCTACATTTTTAGAGGTACTTCTAAGCCGTGATGATATATTATTTCTTTATATTTTGTTGTTCCAATAATAAAATACTGCTAACTCCCTTTTTATTGAAGAGAGTGATTAATGTTGAGGAATAAGTGAGAAAGATAAGGGAGAATGATAAGGAGCGATATGTCTATTATGATAATGCTGTGTGGTTGTTCTCGTTGTATAAGATTACTTAGGACAAAATATTTTAAGTTTTTACATTTTATATTATAAGTTTCAGGTCAAAATATTATAAAGACAATTTATTTATTCTTAAGCAACTAATTTGAACAGAATGTTAAAGAACATTAAAATTTAATGTCTACCTAGAAGTCTTCTCAGTGGTATCAGTCTTGTTAAGAAGTCAAAGTTCTTGTGAACTGCCCCACGCAGCGACACTTTTACGTTCACGCAAGTTTCTTTAGAGCGTATTTCCTAACACTTATCTAAATGGATTCAAATGAATAAAGTTACTAAGTTCGCTAACTTTTGTCATGATTCGGTTTAGGCGACGCGGTAATTTTCGGCTTAGAGGGGAGACAAACTTTATGATATATACTTGTTTAGACGTGGAATTGTATGGTTTGAGTTAAATAAACACACAACGTAAACAATGACTTTCCAAAATATTATAAAATTATTACCCTATAAATAACAGTGTTTATATTGTAAAGGTGAAATAACTTATCATATTCAAAAACAAAGACTCCGATTACTTAAAATGTGGTTTAATCCACCTAATGCTGCTTGGGTTATAAGAATAACCAAAATACACCCCATATAGTAAAATTTTTCAAGTCATGGCTCTAACAGGGTATATAGAAAACTGACGGCGACGACGCAACCGGATTAAAGAATAGTTTAGTTTAGTAACAGTTATCATGCAAAGATGATATAATTCATTATTTATATATAAAATGTACATTGATATAATATGTTCACAGAAACTCAGCTGTATATAGTGAGTTGGTACTACTACGTTAGTAATATAATTCAATGGCTGTATATAGGTACTTATATTTTAGCTTATGAAAAAATCGATCTTAGTTTACCGTTTCAGTATTTAAAAAATATTCAAAGCAATTGAGCTACTTACCCTTCTTTCAAAAGAGTTATAAAAATACTGTTCGTAGCGTTAACCCGACCCGGCGAGGATGTGGTGAAAATAGTTACATAGAAGATGTCGAGGGTCTATTTGACCCTGTATCTCAAAACGTTTTTTTTTTTTATGGTATAGGAGGGCAAACGAGCAGTTGTAGCCATTTTCATGACTACCGACGCCCATAGACATCTGCATAGACTACAGATGCGCTGCCCCCCTTTCTCCTCCCACCTCCGTGGATCACCGGCTACTTACACACCGCACGAAACGCGACAGCACAGCTGTCATTTCACGCCGGTCTCGTGTAAGCGAGAGGTACCTCCCCGGTCATGCCGGCCCAATTCGGCTGCATGCAAGCATGCAGCGTGGCACTACCTCTTACTAAAAGTAAAAGTAAGTTTTAAATAACATTTTTTTTTATTTTTTCAAGTAAAGTTAATAAGTTTTATGTAAATTAGTAGCTGTATTTATGATTTGATAAATAAAACATGCATATGGTAATACAAAATGTTATATTTAAATACATATTGGCAAACTACAAAAAAAGATAAACATTTTTAACAAAATTATTTCACTAACACTAAAATAACAAAAAAAGAGAAAATTTCTCTTATCAATTAGTTTAATTTGGCACAAGTAATGCACATATCTATCAGTTTCATGTTCAGTCTTATAATGATTTTTATTCCACCATGTCCATAATATCTGCGAATGGAGCACAATTTTGGCAAAACTAAACAGGGTGTCCCAGACAAATATATTTGTGGCATTCGCTACAAACATTTGCTGTCTTACGATGGCGAGTATATGGACACACTTGGCACATTTTTCGAACACCTGCAACTCTGGCTGGTGCTTCTGGTTCAGCTTCTCCATTGAATTCCCTGATCCTCTTGCGTAGATGTATTGACAGTCAAGGTGTATCTTTACGGCTCTTCAAATGTTCGCTAACAAGAGACCTGCCTAATGTTTTTTTTTTAATTACGACGGCTTTGGTTTGTCGCTATGTTAGCTCCGTGTATAATATAGGCATTAATTAAGATAAAAAACATTTCTGAAATATCGCATAAAATGTAACGCCGTGGTTGTGGCGGGGTCATATTTACCCTTTTTGACTACACACACGTGTAACTCCACTCCCGTCACTGGCGGCGGGCGACTAAATATCGGCGCTCGTCGTACGCGCAGGTTCCTTAGCAACAGCTACTGAGACGCCCAAAACCCTAATCGCGGAAAAAAAAACTGCACACGAATAAAATTTCTTAGGGTCAAATTGACCCCTCCACAGCCTCGCCGGGTTAATATATGCCAGCTCCTTCGTATATAAACCGAGTTCATTTATCCAATGTTATAACATCTCGTGAAAGCCAGACCACGAAGTGAGAGGTAATAAGCTAAATAATTGTATATACCTTTATTTTGGCGTTCTACAAGCTGTCTACAAAGAAAGAAAGAAAGAAAATATTCTATATTTGCTCACAATGAATATATGTACAACAGTAATACAAACTTAAAGATTAGAGGAAACAGGCGGTCTTATCGCTAAGGAAGCGATTTCTTCCAGACAACCGGGAAAAGGAAAAAAAAAACAAAAATACAATATCAATACGTACAATTTCACAACGTTCACATATGTATAATTTGTATTCCTCGATGTTTTGTCCTAGATAAATGACTAACTAAATTGGAGATAGTACGACTAATCTCATAAATGTAAGTTTATCCATAAGCTTATGTTAATAAAATATAAGTCAAACTATTATGGCGGGCGGCGTGGTTCATACTCTTGCTGCATAGTTATGAGTTAATCAGCCAGTGCAGCTGCTCCACACAGCACATTACCGTTCCACAGACAGGCTGTAGTGTACGTCTTACATCGCACACCTCCAGTTTGATACGACGGAGTTTCAAGATCATTATGAATAAAATACAGCTTCTTTATGTTCCAAAACAAAACGAAGACTTTCATACCACTAACATACTTAGTTAATTTTTACGTAAGATTTTAATTTTAAATTTTAAATAATGAGTTGGTGTCTTTTTATAAGAGGAAAGCTTTCGCATTGGTATTTGGTATGTAGGGGCATACTCTTGTAATTGGAGCGACTGTAGCTTTTTAAGTCCACCAAAAAAAAAAGAATACTACTTGATTGAATAACTCAACATAGCGTTGAACTATATATTAATACGTGAACCAAAACCTCGGGTACAATTATACGAAAATTGCGCGGACGGAGTGCACTTATAGTTTACGTGTTAGAGAAGTGCAGAACGCTAATACAGTTTAATAATAATGTTTATAAAGTACTTTAATTTCTTAAATAAAACTTTACACATACAATGCATTTGAAACACACGTAATACACACGTAATTATTGATGAAGTTACTATGTGACTTTTGCAAGTGTTGAAAATTTTACATAAATTGTTTGCCTTAGTTACGACGACTTAAAGTTTGCTAAACTTCGTGCTCTATGTGGAGCCACCTTTTTAGACAGCTGTAAGCCTTTGTTTCGGACTCACAACTTCCTTCCTCTTCCTAGTTTGTACCTATATTATGAGATGTGTCTATTTGTCAGAAATAACTTACCAGACTTTGAATCAAAGGATCACAATGCAAGGAGTTGTAGACGTCCCTATAAATTATCGGTTCCAAAACAAAGAGTTAAAATGTGTAGTCGAAATGCCTATTGTATGGCTGTATCTATATACAATAAGCCGCCAAAGAATATTGTAGACTTACAGGGAAATAAATTTAAGAATGAGTTATTTAAATGGCTAATCAATAAATAATTTATTTTATTATATTATATAGTATATAGTGTTTTATTATAGTGTAATTGAATTTATCAATGATAATTAATTAGTAATTAAATACTGAATAAATTGATATTTTAAAAAGACATTCTACCTATACTTATTTATTTATCATTATTATTGTATTGTACTGCTTTTCTATTAATAAGTCGTAAATGAATTCAATTTTGTAATTGCTGTTTTATATTTGCATGCTTATAACGCAGAATATGTGAACTATGTAAAATAATGTAACACCTTTTCAAGTTATTTAAATGGCTAATCAATAAATAATTTATTTTATTATTATACTATATAGTATACAGGGTTATTTTTTGGTCACCGGCCAAATTTTAAAATAAGGAAGTAAACATCATTTCAAGGGTGTGTATTAATTTTAACGTCTTATTACAAATATTTTGTCACCTTAAACATCGATTTGAAACAGTCCCATAATATACGTACGCGCATTAGCACCCGAAGAGTGCGTTGACCTCAACTGCTGATTGTGTTTCGTATCCACTTTAATTATTGTAACTGTTTTTAATT
>LUGF01004211.1:106478-132310 GCA_001625245.1 Calycopis cecrops | reverse complement strand
ACCCACAGACCTACCGATACAAAGTTAGAGGATGATTTATAAACAAACTTAAGTGATAATTTATTTTAATGAAGTTAAAAGTTTTATGGTTATTGTATACACTCCCGTTAAGCAGGTTTGTTTAGTAATATATTGTATTATACAACCGTATTATATAATAGATGTAAAGGTGACTAACGAATAATCGGAGCCTTTTAGTGCCTACCGACGCCCATAAACATCCGAATAATTGATTTACCCTCCTCTTTCCTTCCTCCAATAAGCCACTGAAAACTTATGAATAGCATGATATAAGAGGGCGTAGCGGTTTTCGTGTGGTAAGGGATATTATAAGGTAGCAGATTATATGTCAGACACCACACCTTATAATATATATAATAAGAATAGTACCCTCCTCCCAGGCTGATTTTGTACAATAATTATAGTAATTTGATTGTATATCTTATATAATTTGATAATGCATTTGTATTTTTATATTTTTAGATAAGTACTTCCTCATGAGACCTGCTGAGTTGGTTTCGCCGGTTCATCTCAGTACAGGGTAGGGTTGAACCGGTGGTAATTATATTTTTTATCGTTCAAAAAGTGATGATAAAATCATTTCATTCAATCATTTTGAATTTTTTTTAATTTTCATTTCATTTTCTAGAGAAATATTAATAAAAAAAGCACACGTACTTTAAATTCTCGTTAAAATATCGTCCAATGGCAATATATCTTCATTTCGCGGCGCGCTCGCCGCGTGATGTTGCTTCGTAACTTATGAATATAAAGTGTCTGTTGCTGCATCGTGAAACAAATTGTATTCTATTGAAGGCAGTTGTGTCCGACTGAAAATAATATAAATCACAAATGATAAGAATCAAAACATGCAAAGCAAGCATGCATGTTATTAAGCAGACAACCTGTGAGTTGTATCTGCTGAATAACAGTAGAATTTTTCTCAATCCATCCATCCGAATTCCAGAGGGTCTCCAAGAAAATAGCTTATTCGTTTTGATGCGCCAGCAACGCATCTAATAGACCTCTGGTGTTGCGGATATCTGTGGGCGTTTGTGATTACATCTGGTGAGTGGTGGTGGTAATATAAAAAAAGTTGCTCACAATCGCTTTCCAAATAGTTTACAATTTTTGACATTTGCCACTATCCGCTATTTTTGCAATTGTGTCCAATATACATACCTACCCTAATTGAATATTAGACACTCACTGCGTGGCTTAGTTTCATTCGCTCAATTACTTTATCACTTGTTAACTATAGCATACAGCATCCCTTGCATGCCAAGGCATGTAATAGATAGTTATGGTGATTCATTTCATCCAAATCGATATGGCACACCAGGGAAAGTAACTCACGCTTGTCGCCGCACGTGCATTATGGTCATATCGTCGCGTTGCCACACATCTACCTATATAATTTTTGATTTTTGATTTTGAGATTTTCACTTTACTCAAGATCTCACTACTTATTCCTATTGTTATATAGTCAGTCTGTCGTCTTATAGTCAGCCAGATCACTCGTAACCATGGTTTTTTTTTTTTGGTATAGGTGGGCAAACGAGCAGTCGGAGACATTTTCATGACAACCGACGCCCACAAACATCCGCATAGAGGCTATACAGAGGCGCTGCCCTCCTTTCTCCTCCCACCTCCATGGGCCACCGGCTACTTACACACCGCACGAAACGCAGCACAGCTGTCACTTTACGCCGGTCTCGTGTAAGCGAGAGGTACCTCCCCGGTCGTGCCGGCACAATTCCACTGCATGCAAGCACGTAGTGTGGCACTACCTCTTCCTAGATGGTTGCTGTGAAGCTTCTGAAACGTCGTGCTTGTAAAATATTTAAATAAACCGCGATAAAATCCATTAACTTTGTTCTGTTGTAATACTTATTATTCAATATAAATAATTCCATTAAAGGTGTTTGAATTCCTACAAATCCTTTAAGCCCACGCCAGCCAGACAACAAACTCGAACAAATTTTGTTGATCTTAGTAAAGACGTGCATTCCGCACACGGTGATCCCTGCGGAATTTATAAACGTTTCCTCCGACCCACGCAAAATAAACCCGCGCCTGTAAATAGACCATCGTGCTACAGCCGACAAGGCTTAACTTCGACCTGTACTTTGTATTTTAGTGCGGTTGCACCATGACTTCTTTTTGAAGTAAAACTTTTTGACGCGCGCTTGACTTGGAGATTAAGCTGATGAATGCTTGACGAGAGCGTTACGAAAAGTGTCATCGGCCGAGGCGAACGGAAGTTGAGAGGGAGACAAAAGTTAGTGAAGACACAAAGAGAGAGAAAGTTACGTTTCTTATAGTACCTACAGCTACACTAAGCTGATGAATGCGTGACGAGAGCGTTACGAAAAGTGTCATCGAGCGAGGCGAACGGAAGTTGAGAGGGAGATAAAAGTTAGTGAAGACAAAAAGAGAGAGAGTTACGTTTCTTATAGTACCTACAGCTACACTAAGCTGATGAATGCGTGACGAGAGCGTTACGAAAAGTGTCATCGGGCGAGGCGAACGGAAGTTGAGAGGGAGATAAATGTTAGTGAAGACAAAAAGAGAGAGAGAAAGTTACGTTTCTTATAGTACCTACAGCAAGATGTGAGAGTGCGCGCGCACATTTTCTATCTCACTCTTTATCTCATAGCCGTTATGTTTCGAGTATGAAGCTTAACTATAGTCTGTGTGTGCTGTAAGTAGGTACACACATTTTTTTATTCCATGTTATAACTATGTAGTATGTACAGTGTTTTAACTTTTCTTTTAATAAATATGCCTGCCCCTCTAGTAATACACAATCGCATTTATATTTATGTGTAAGTACTGTTGTGTAGTAATGTGAGCGAGAGGTATTTTACAGTGGTAAATTGTTTGTCGCGTTTCGTGCGGCTAACGAGTTTCACGTGTCCCATTGGAGCCCGGAGAGGAAGCAAAAACAAACAACACAACATTAGAATCGCCATTATGATGATATCTATATTCAGTAAAGTCCTGACTGCTCGTTTGTGGTAGCAATCACTGAGCTACACAATAAATAAAAAAATAACTAAAAAATAAAGTAACCCGACAGCGTAAAATCCATACTAATATTATAAATGCGAAAGTGTTTTTGTTGGTCTTTCTTTTACATCAAATAGGATCAACGAATCGATGTGATATTTAATATGGAGATAGTTGACGGACTGAAGAGTGCCATCTTCAATTTTTTTACTACCACGCGAACGAAGCCGCAGGTAAAATAATAAACTTCAACTGCTGTAGATTCTTCAACAATCAGGCCTACATTACTCCAAAACGGCTGACTGAACTAAAAAAAATGACGAAAAAAAAATAAAGTTATCTATTCGGCGAAATCCCTCGCCGCGCCGTCTAGTTTGTTGCCTTCATTGTTTTTTTTCCTACAAAATGGCAGCGTCAGATGTCATAAATGTTTTTTTAATACATATAATAGATTTACGAACGAGTTGTAGATATTAGTTTAAAATATATGCAAGTGTTTTTTTAAGTATGTTATTTATAAACTATGAAAATCATAGAAATATTTCACCAACATGTATCAATACATAATATAATAAAACAGTAAAATTCGTGTATCTGTACATTGAATATACTTACAAAAAACTAATTGGGGGCGATGTTAAAATAGTATTAGAACACTTTTAAATGTTTTTTTAATTTTTTTGTCTGTCTGTCCGGGCTAATCTCCTAAAGTACTGGACGGATGCTAATGAACCTTTTTGTGCTGTATAGATACTAAGCCTGATCAACAACGAAAATACTTTTTAATATGGTAAAATCGCTCATTACTACGGGAAATCGGAATTTCGGCACACTACAAGCAAACAATAACAAATTACTTTGTAATATTACTAATAACATTGGAATAAATTATTTCAATAGTAATTACTGTACCACTGAATAATATATTATTATTTGACGGTTAGCATATGAAAGGTTTTAAGGTACCTATATAGTAGTTGTTATTAATAAATGGCTTGGGTTATAAATTACTGCTTAGTGAAGTGTAGGCTTATGGGCTATGCGGAGGCTTTGACATCTAACGTGCGGCTGAGTTCGATCGGGTAAGAATATTTATGAGCCTGGAAAACCTGTAGCGAAGCGGGAACTAAATTTTATTAGACAAAAGCAATTACATCAAAATGATGTCAAGAATGCAGCAATAGTTTTATAGAAAGCCTCAAAAATTGTCGTACATAATGATATACATTTTATATAATTAAAAACCCTGTATATTCAACTTTAAATATTTTTATTATACGTACGTCTACTAATAAAAGTATGCCTATAAATGTTTGTATATGATAATATTCATAAAGTATACTTCTTCATTTTCCACAAAAACCCTTTATGAAATAGACATTTATTTACATTACAATGGGTAACGTTTTGTAAAATGTTTGTGCTGAAATTGTCAATACAGTGGAGCACTCGCGAGAGTCAAAGGCAAGTCGAGAGGAAACCTCACGTGATCTCGAAACGATCTCATGTGACTTTGATCTTTTGTGTTTTAAACAGATTCGTGCATGACGTATAAGAGAGATAAGTTCTCTGCGAGAGGATAACAGATAATGATTAAACCTTTTCATAGCCTTTCATTTATATTCAACTAAGATATTCCAGGATATTAGAAGTTTAACAGGTTGTCTATTTAGTAATTTAGTAGTTGTAATAATAGTAATATTTCTTTCTTACGTTAAAAATGACTTATTTGGAACAAGTTGACCCGACAGCCGTTGTCTTGTCAAATATGCTATCATGGTAACGTGTAATTTAAACTAACAAAAAGTTGCATTAAAATCCGTCCAGTAGTTTTTGCTTGAAAGCTGCTCAAGCTGACAGAATGACATCTTATACACTATATATGTACAGATATTATAGTACCTATATATAATATGTACTTACTTTTATGTAAATGTTCTATGTAGCCTAGCTTATAAATTAATAGCAATGAATGAATGGTATTTCAAGAGAGTATAGTAACTGCTAAAAAATACAAGACTATTGTATAAAACTCCTATTTACAAAAAAATCATCGAATAATTGTAATAATTATAATTTGAATTTTTTTTTATTTATTATATTTATTTATTTTATTACAATTTAATTTAACATTGTACAAGAACATTGTTAGTCCATAGTGGTCGCTAATAACCCTAGTTGTTAAGTGCGACCTTAAAAAATATAAAAAAATCATCTTTAACTTTACGATCAGACATCTACTTATCGATCTATATTTTGTCCTTGAGAAAAATATGCGCGTACGTCGTAAATACTCGGAAGTAATCGTAAGTTAGTTGGCTGGCCGACCACCTGCCAAAGTCTAAGGGTGATATATGCGCGAACTTCATCAAGGTCACCATTTTGAAACTTCGCGATGTTCAGACCAGTGCGCTTGCGTCAGTCAACTTGTGAAGTCGTGTATTTCTGTGCTTAGTGTTATTCGGAATGTAAGTATTAATTCAATAAATATAAACATTGAAGGTGTAGTTTATGTTATGTTTCAATAAATAAATAATTGTTATGAATATAAAAAAATAAATAATGAACAAACGCTCAAAAATACTCATAAGTTTCACGTTTTATTAAAATCTATTTTATAAAATTTAGCAATCCGAATATTTAAACCAACAAAACAAAGAAACTTAGACAAAAATTATAGGTAAAATGTTTAACTTTTCTGTTTTTGTTTGAGTTTTGTGTTTTAGTTTTTGTATTGTTTTTGTTTTGACGTATACCTGACATAAGCCGCTGTCACGTTTAAAACAACATCAAGGACTTAAATGTTCATTTCAGGGACGGATCAAGAATATTTTTGATATTACTATTTTTATTTACTATCTTGACTCCTTCAGTTTGTGAACGTGTTGATATTTTTTTTAAGATGTAGTGTAGTGTGTGCCGGCCTGAGTATGCTGCATTACAGCGTAATTGGGCCGGCACGGTATACCTCCGGCGCATATGACGTCGCCTCCAAACCTTTACTGTCATATTTCGTGCGCTTTGTGAGATTCCGGTGGCCTATTGTAGGTGTGGTGGGAAGGAAACAACACTTCTAAATAACAATACTGCAGATATACACGTTTGTGTCCAATGTTCCGAATGCGGTTTAGCCGTCTTATACAATATAACAAAAATATGTTTGCTTATCCTTTGTTTAGGTCCAACAGTGTCGTGCATGCAAATAATTAACGAAGATAAATTGACCCTTACATTACCAATCTACTTCTACGTATGGGACTGGGGTGCCCGCACACACGTACTAAGCAAAACGTGAGTAAACAATAATACCAACTTAATATTTTATTTCATCATCAACATCATCATCATCATCAACTGCTCAGAACATAGAATGGACGGAGGAAAGAAAGGAAGGAATTAAGGAGGTCCTTTCCAGCAATGGACGTCCATTGCTGGAAAGGACCTCCTTAACAAAGCACCACAGGTTACGGTCACAAGCTGCTGCTTTCATTTCTCGATAGTGGAGTCGATATGAAAGTAGGAGGAATGTTAAATTGGGTAATCACTATGTATGTGCAGGTTGAGGCGCCCGATCCGTGGCCACAATATCTTGAGCGTATACTGAAGTAGCTGCGTAGAAACTGAGTATTTTCTCGTATTATTGTAAGAACATACAAGATGAAAAGCGTGCAATAACACCTTTTCTATTTTAGGAGACAGTTCGATGAATAGTGAGGACGACTCCGATGACAATTGGGAGCCGGAGCCGTCTGCGCCTATGGACAAGCAGCCGGGGAGGTCTGCAGCTTGTAACGATGGAGTATCACGTCACTCCTCGGGTAAGATATTTTTGACAATTGTAATGTACCCCTAATAAAATGATTCAAGACGCTTGGTATGAAAAAACAAGTGTTATCGTGAAACGGTTTCGTGGAAAATCAAGCGTACCTTTTACCCTTTTACCTTAAGTTACAAAATAAACAAAATGCATAATAAATTCCAATTTACAATTAAATTGTATAAGATTATTTATAAATTTCTGGCTTATTGAATTTTATTGTTGAAAAACTGTAAATCTCGTTAATATTTATATTTAAGTAATTTTGAGGAACACACGAGTATAAACAACTGTTCAACATTCACACATGTACAACATTCAACACGGTGCCTTCAAGCCAATTGATTGGAACGTTGTCAAAGTTATATAAGAATATTTTTTCGAATTAAATGAATTAATTGATTTATTATTATATCAACGCAAAGCCGAAATAACTATGACCAGAAACTATAAATTTTAGCACTGGGGTTACTAAGAACAATTTTTTTGAAATTTTACCCCTAAAAGGGTGCAATAGGGGGATGAAGTTTATACGGACATTTTCTCTTTTATTATTTTTGATACCCAACGAAATCAGCACGAAACATCTAGATTTTTAAAAGTAATTATTAAAAACACGGGCATGCGGCATCTCTGTTTGTGTCTCTTCGTTTCATCGATGATATCCAAAATGGTGAGGCATTTAACACGTGACCTTGTGCGAGGCTTTATTATTATTTGAAAGTATTAGCACCGATAACAACTGCTATTGTTTAATTATTCCGCATTTATAGAATTGAATATAGACAACAAACAAACAAAGCACGGAAGATAAGAGTAATTTAACTCAGGTACAAGAAGTCCTTAAAAGGTCTACTAATAGTCAGGCAGATTACAAAGTATACCTTAAGCTTTTTATTTGTTCTTTCTTTAACAATTTCATATTCCTAAAATTTCTTGTGAAATGACCAACCAGGCTTTTTTTTAAATGAACACTACGAACTTTAAGAAAGTTATAATCTTTGATTATATAATGTCTAGATGGAGCGTTGTCCTACAATCATAAAAGAATACAAGTCAAAAATTATATGACAGTGTGCGTGCAAGCGTTGTTGCACACTGTGCATTTATGTCTGTGTGTGTGAATACAAGCTATGTAAAAATCTCCCATTAATCATATAAAAAAAAAGACTATTTAATATGATATTTTTAGGTGATTGTATGTAATATTAATAAGTTTTAGTATATTTTATTAAGTAGTTACTTTCTTAAATTAATAAAAAAATCAGAAAAAAATGTGTGTGAATATCGTATTAAATGAATTAGATTTATTAAATTACTATTAAATCACTTATTTAACATTTTAGACAGTTTGAAATCATGTGGTATAAAATTTTTATTCCAAATAAACATGTTCCATAAGAGGTAGTGCCATGCAGCGGCATTGGGCCGGCACGACCGGGGATGTATCTTTCGCTTACACGATACCGGTGTAAAGTAAAGGCTGTGCTGTCGCATTTCGTGCGGTGTGTAAGTAGCCGGTGGCCCAAGGAAGAGAACTTGAATGACAACTTCCATTGGCCTCGCCCGATGTGTGCTTTTAACGCTCGCGCCAGCTTACTCTCTATGTCAAGTGCGCGTATAGAAGTTTTATTTCAAAAATACAGACTAATTGAAAATCTCCACCATTTTTTGATAAAATACGTCAATAAAATAAAATAAATGTAATAAATATATATAAACCAACTAATATACCCATAAAAATGAGAGAACAAAAAAAAAGAAACTGGAAATACTGATAAAATATGTCGTAATTTGGTAAATAAAAAATAAATAATTATAAAGTAAAATATACACTTTCTTACCGATGATAGGTGATCTGTTTGGTATTTTTTACCCTTCTTTATAATTTCGGCACAGTTTAATTGTACATACCGTCATTTTATCCCTATTATTCGTTTAATTTTTAACGTATTTAATACGTATTGACACTTAAGCGTGAAGATTCGTACTAATCCGCCGAAAAGAACTTATCATCCAACAATTGGCTGATATTTTTTGGCACATATGCGTGCATTTAACACTCCATCTAGACATTATTTATTCAAAGGCTTTTTTTTTATTCCAGCTGTGAACGACGACAGTGACAAGGATACAGAAGATGAGCTGGGCTCAATGGACAGCGACGCAGACTCTGAGTTGGATGAGGAGTACTTCCCTGCCTCTACTGCATGTGGTCGTGATGCAGCGGCCGAACCCGCTAGCCCTCTTGACATGAATGAATTTCAAACGGAATTATTGCAGAGTGAGGATTCCGCTAATGACCACGCGTTACGTGAAATTGTGCCCGAAGATTGTCAAACATTCTCTTGGAGTGACGATCACAAAATGTTTCTTGGCGAGCGAGAGACGTTCACGGGTACTTCTGGGCCCACTTTTAACGTGACCGATACGACTAGACCGATTGACGTGTTTCACAAGATGTTCGACGATGGATTTGTTGATGGACTAGTAACTGAGACAAATCGTCATGCAGTACAAAGATTTGCCATGCTGCACAAGCAAAACAAACTTGGTCAACAATTGGCATCTGATATTTGGACTAACACGGATAGGAGCGAAATGATAAGTTTTTTAGCAATAATAATCCTACAAGGACTATATCCGTTGGAGGACGAGAAGTCATATTTCAATTTTTACGGAATTCTGGCTATGCCATATTTCGCCCGCATTATGCCGTTTAATAGATATTTATTATTGAAATCTTTTATAAACTTCGCCGACACTTCATCTGTACGTCCTATAAGTAGACTTAGTAAAATACAACCAATAATTGAGTATTTTAATTGTAAGTTTTCTAGCCTCTATATGCCTTCCCAAGAGATAATAATTGACGAGTCGCTCCTGGAAAGGTGCGGGAGAAAGAGCTTTGCTCAAAAGATTATGCCAAAGACCCTGAAGACATATGAACTGTGCGAATCGTCTAGTGGATATCTCTGGAAGTTTTTCGTGTGCGACAAAAAAGAAAATGCAACTACAAATACCCAGACAATAAATTGTAACCGACGTGTTGGAGACGGAGCCCAAATGCAAGAAGATAACGAAGATCGGTTCACGAAGCCCACTACCAGAATTATTAACGAATTAATGGAGCCTCTCCTTCATCGTGGGCATACACTAATAATGGACAATTTTTACAATTGTCCATTATTATTGAGAAATCTGAAACGTCAAAAAACTGACTGCTATGGCACCCTACGATTAAATCGAGAATTTGTTCCTGATTCACTCGGGGATTTAACTCAAGAAAATCTTCGCTATGGTGAAGTAGTGGTAAAGTATAGCAACGATTTGGTGATTATGGTATGGCGAAAGGTTAAGTTAGTTGGAATGATATCTACATATCACAAACTCAAATCATCAGACATAAATAGTGTGCCAAGCATTGTAGTCGACTATAACAAGTCCAGGGGCGGATTTGATAGAGAAGACCAACTCTTATCGTCTCAACCTGTGGAATGTGTGAGGAAGAACAATGCTTGGTATAAGAAACTCTTTCGCCAAATGTATAACGCGGCAGTGTCCAACTGCTATGTGATATTTTCCAGTTACCACCGGCGTATATCACATCGGCAGTTTCGTACTGAATTGGCGGAAGAGTTGTTGTCAGGATATCGACAGATCGACTTGCCGCATAAACACAGAGTTCTAAATGCTCGAAGTACTTCAGCTGGACCGGTGGCAACTACAGCGCTACAACGTAAACCAGGTCTACCTGTAGAAGACAACCATTTCCTCATCCGCACTGGGTCAAAATCCTCCGTTTGCTTTCTATGCCCCGAGATTACGAAATACAAATGTGAAGAATGCGATGTAAATCTTTGTATCGGCTGTTTTAAGCCTTACCATAAGCCATCCTCGAAGAAGTCATAGAATAAACTGCTATTTAAGAAATACTGTCGTTTTTGTTACTTTTTGCACTTTTCTTTTAATTAAAAAATTCAATGATATAATAGCTTTTATGTATTACTAGCTGCGCCCTGCGGTTTCACCCGCATAAGTTTCGATTCCGTGGAAATATTGAGATAATATGTAGCCTATACAGGGTTATTTTTGGTCACCGGCGAAATTTTAACATAAGAATGTAAACATAATTCCAAGGCCAAGGGTGTATTTTAAATTTTGTCGTCTAATTGTATATTCTGTTTAATCGTCTAATTGTATATTGTGTATATTCTGTTAAATAAAAATCGATTTGAAATGGTCCTTAAAAATACATCGATTGTTGTTCTTACACGAAATGTATCGACTTCAAGGTCAGTGCCGTCAGCCTACCGTGAGTCGCGAGTGTGATGCACGTGGTAACCAAGAAATGTGTTTTACAACATGGGACAAAGTAATTGTATATAATATTTTTTATTTCATAAATCGAATGTATTATTGATTCTGAACCAAACCTAAAAATTTGGCCGGTGACCTAAAAATAACCCTGTATATTGACCCGACTTGTTAGTGATATTCATGTAAAATTTGAAGTAAATTCATGCAGTACTTTTTGAGTTTAGCCCGGACATACCTACAGACGAAAACAAAAATTCTGAGAACTATTTTCTTGGCCTCTATATTGATTGTAGATCACGCCCCAAGTATTCTTTAAAAAAAATTTATATACAGTTTTGACTTTCTTACGACTTTATTATAAGTAAGATGAATACTCGCCTCATTTACTTTTCTAATCGTTCTCAGGTCTGTGCTACATCATACATTAGTATTTAGTAGGTACTGGTTAGAACGAATACTAGATACCATTAAGAAAACATAAAATCTTGTAATGAGTAATGTGATATCGTAATAGTTATAGCCGAGCATTTACAACACTGTTGTTATCTGTAATATACCTACACATTTTGTTTTTTTTGCATAAATAACACGGATGAAAGCAAAATGTTTTGTAGATATAAATTTACAATACGACAGCAGTAGATAAGATTTAAATAAAAGGTTAAGCCTCACTTGACAGTAATTTCTTTAAGAGACAAAAAAGGACGAAAAGTTCTGCAAAAGTTGGACGGTTATTGTTTATTCAAGTAGGGTGCGTTTCTATTTATCCGAGACATCATAGTTTAGTGATGTTCCAAGGAATTTAGTGTGATCTATTTAAGGTTATCTTACTGTGGAAATGCGTTTTTACTATCTACCATCATCTTATGATGAAATTTGTTTTTTCGCAGGAAAAACACACAAAAACACAAAATAGTCTCTAGGACATGAAAATCTATATGTGCTGCGTATATTGATGATTATTGTTTTGTTATATGTATAGATGGATATTAAATTAAACTTTTTTTTGGTAGTTAGTAAATTTTTTTTTTGCATTGTAGAAATGAATCTCCTTTTATCGATATTTTAGAGTTTTCGTTACATCCAGTTATAAATCAAAATTCTTAAAAAGTTAAATTAAAAAAAAAATATTATGGCAAAATATTATAACGCTCGTGCTTATAATATTTTCATAAAGCAAACGACATTTTTTGCATAACAGAAATGGCCATAAAATAACTTTGAAAAAAAAGATCTTCAAAATGGTATAAATGTATATTATAACGATTATGTTCCGTGTGTCGCTATAGTATATTATACTCGCTTTACGGCCGATGCGTAAAGCTCATAAAAATTACGTAGGCGGTGGCATTTTATATTAGAATTTAGATTAGTCATATTTTTATACTAATGGGTACCTACGGTATTTTGCCTTCGAGATAACTATGTATGAAATTTTGCTATTATGTAATACAATTTTATAATAACAATTTCCAAAAATGTGTTTAGGAAAGATTTCGATTTTATGAAGAGAGAAGAGGGTCGGTCCCACTTTCGAATCTAAACTTAGTCTCACCCGATGAGCACTTAAGGTGTAGCTGTATTGGGCTTCTCTTGACATCCTCAGCTTATGCTGTTAGGGTGTAAAAAATATTATATTTAACGTGAATTTGCGAAATTTTACTCTAGCTGTGGTATGTGTCTTAAGTTTGTTAGCGCTCGCTTCGTATCAATAAGCTTTGAGTAATAATCATATTTAATATGTATATAATTATAAAATAATATATAAGAACCTATCTTATACACATACCTACGCTTTAATCCCGCATCTGTTGCGACGACGAGTTCTTCTGACTTGGTGAATAGTCAATGTGTTAAGTAAGTAAGTAAATAATATTAAGTTAAATATAAAGTCGCAGTATTTATATAAAGACCCTAGGCACCTGCTACATTTCACCAAGATATATCTATAAAATGTTAGTCATTGTAAACTCGATAAGTTTTAAAAAAATTGTTTTTATTTTATTTACTTTTGTTTTGCATTGCTTTGCTTTTGATTACTTGCAACGTTTTATGTCGATATATTAAACATATTATGTATGCTTTCTTTTATCATAGCGAGTATGACTAACTTTGGCAAAAGTGAGCTAATTAAAAAAGAACTAAATATTTCTTTCTTTAATTCTTCTAATTTTTAATGTATTAAAAATAAAAGCTTATATAATTTGATATTTAATTAATATGATTTTTTAGGTCATAATGTAGTGAAATAATTTGTAAATAATCAATACTTTATTTTAAAATCAATTTCAATCAAACAAAATTCGTATTTTTATTCATGAGTCATGTGAAACGACGTGAAATTGACGATGACGTAAAACGTGAGCCAACAAATCATAGACGTAGCGACTCGATCCGAAATCTACTATTAGTACTAGTTAATTACTTTAAAACGTAACTTATTTTTAACTGTATTCTGCACTATGCACAATAAATTATATTTCATTCATTCATTCATAGTTCTATTCACTTTTCAAATTTCTAGCTCTACTTATGGATTTGTTAACTGACAACAACAACAAAAAAGCTGTAAATCTAAATAGTACTGTTAGTGATTTTCAGAACGCTACAAAGCTAATACGTCACAAGACGCCATTTTTCTTCAAGAAGCATTTTCACGGGTTTTGTAAATTATGAATCTTTAATCTGAAAAATTGAGAAAAATACTTATCAGAATTAAAACAAAGAATTGTAGAAGCTCCTCGATCACTGATAAACATTCTCGAGTGGTTTTTGAAAATTTGTCAAATAGCCTATTGAATACCCTACACCTACAAGTATAAATTAATCTTAGTAAGAGTAATTAAAAATGGACAGTAGACTGTCAAACTTCATAAGATGATAAAATTTTAATTTATGAAACTTTGAAATAGTTTTTGATAAATGTTAAATTGTGTGTAATAAAACTGAGTGCCCAAATTATATTACCCACGATTTTCGTTCAAATAACTTTAAAATATAAGTTTTATCAAGTTGATAAGGGAATTCAATAAACTTTGAGCGGTTTCATCCCCAGCACGTGCAAGAACAATCCCACACCAAATGTAAAGATAGAAAACATTCCAATCAAATATTTTTGGCGATTAGCGTCAAGCACGAGTAAGAGCCAGCGCCGCGCTGAACGTATGTAGCAGAATTGGGCTGGCACGACCGGGGAGGTACCTCTGCATCACATGATAGCGGCGGATGATAATGACAGCTTTGCTGTAGCTGGTGGCCCATGGAAGGAGATGGAGGAAGGAGGGCAATGCATCTGTATAACCTCTATGCGTATGTCTATGGGCGTCGGTAGTCCTGAATATGGCTCGGATTGCTTGTTTGCTCCTTATAGTCCGGAGTCTCAGAAGGCTTACCTTTGGTATCATTACAGTTAGCATTCATCAGCGTTTTTGTGATGTCTTCTGATTATTCATATACTAACGTGTCTGCACGCAGATGTTTTAGGCAGTTGGTAGTCGTCTCGTTTGCTTCTTTATGCTATAAAACAACCTATATTCGACTTTCCTCGTCTGTTATATTATCTGTCTGTTTCTGAACTTGACTGCCTTGTCATCTAATGGTAAGCATGTTCAACCACAGACGTGAGGTCCAGGGTTCGAATCCCGGGTCGGACAAAAATTGTTATTGGGATTTTTCAATTTCTAATCACAGTCCGGAGTCAGGATGTTGGTGGTGTTACACTCCTGTGCCTCGGACAGCACGTTAAGTCGTCGGTCCTGCGCCTGATTTCTCTCCGGTCGTGTCGGACTGCCGTCCCATTGGAATACGAGAATGAGTGAACAGAGAGTGCACTTGTGTCTGCGCGCACACTTGTGCACTATAATATGTCCTGGGCAGATGGCTCGTCTCTATAGAGCCGTCCGCCGTAGCCGAAATCAGCTAGGACGACATTATTATGTTTCTGAATGTCGCGCAAGGGATCTTCTAGTTGTGATGTACTGAAACGTTTATAGATCAAAATATAGTGTTTGTTACTAATTAACAGAGGCATATTTACATTGTAATTAAATTCGTTATATGCAAGACTAATGCAAAGCAATTTCCAAATTCGTATATTTACATTAACGAACGAAACTAGTCCTAATGAATAGTTATTCGAGTTTTTAAATTTAAATACATAATTATATTAATAATATATAATATAACTAACATAATGATTACTTTACTAATAGTACAATATTTATATGAAAAATGCAATACTTTATTTTATCGGGATTCATTTTACACAACTGCTTGGTCGCAACAGCGTGGCGCTTACATTAGTTCCCCAGATTTACTCTGTTTAATCTGGCTAATTTACCGTGGTTAGACAGTGTGTAACTAATTAGCACGTAAAGGATAACCCACTTTTGTGATTTCAGTCTTATGCTACAATTATTTAAGTCTACGAAGAGTAAACGTACAAGTTGTAATGACATTTACTGTTGCATCTAGATCTGGGATCGTAAAAATAAATTATTAAGCTTTATTACTAGAAATGAGCATTTTTGATCTGGTTTATCTATATGAAATGCACGTATTCATCCTAAATTATAGCACAGAGAGGCCTAAACCTGTGACTCACAGAGAGTTAATTCTTATTACACTTCATTCAACTATTTAATAGACTGAATCTTATAGGTCATGTTCGTATAGTTTAGAGGGCAAACGAGAAGTCGTGGTCATTTTCATGACTACCGACCCATCAACATCCGCATAGAGGTTACACAGATAAGTTGCCTCTCCTCCTCCTTTAAACTATAGGCGACATGAAAATATAAAACTCCTTGTTTATTGTACTGTGCATTCTAGGTATACAGGTACAGGTAGTGTCAACATAATAGTTTCTAGACTTTAGACCCTAAGCATTAGTTTGATAACAAATTTTATCTTACCTTCGTCACAGCTTGTAACACCTTGTGTTAAAACATACCCTGTATTCGATTTAATCGTATTTGCAGTTAATCCATATATGCACAAAGAAAACATTTCACAGAGCTAAAAACGAAGTTTTTGCCGTATAAAAAGAGTAACATACGATATTGCGCTTGTGTTGTATCCGTATATATCTGACGAGTTATCGATGAGTGTTGCCAATTAAAAACTGTTCCAAAGAGTCCGTGGTTATTGGTGTTATGTGAAATGTTTTATCAGTATGTGGCGCATTGAATAAACTTGTTTCTAAATATTTTGAATGGGTTTTTATGTTGCTATATTGAGTCTGGCTTGGTTTCCAAATTTAAATAAATTTATTAACTGTTTGTAATTTATTGCTTAGATGATGCGGCTGTCAAATGACAGTTCTACTGTATAAATATAAGTAAACATTTACTTTTTTATATTTGTTATTTAGTGGTAAAATAGGTGCAAAATCATTCCGGATATTTCCCGCAGTGATGGCGTTCGGAAATTCACTCCAGGCGAATGCGACACCTGCAGACGTCTTGCGGGCCTAAACCTATCAAATTTGGCTAGACAAGGGATAAATCAATGTAGACGAATTAAAAAAAATGTATATGCTTTAGACCACAACACTGATGTAAAACTTCATACACGTAACATAACTGGCTATGAGAGAGAGAAAGAAAATGTGCGCGGACTGCGCTTTCTTGCTCCTACTGTAGTATAAGAAACGTAACTCTCTTTCTGTCTTCACTAAATTATATCTCCTTCTCAACTACCGTACGCCTCGCCCGATCACACTTTTTGTGACATTCTCGTCACGCATTCATCATCTTACTCCCCAAAGCAAGTGCGAATAAAAAGTTTTACTTCAAAACAAAACTTGGTAATTTACAGTTACATCACAGAATAAAAACCTATGTGCCCTGTCGCTGACAGATCCGGGGCACTCCACTATATACGGCCGATGGCACCTGCGGGGTTTTAGTGGGTATTCGGCTCCGCCGCGAGCCCCACACACCCATCGGATCCCACCCAGGTTCCATGGCAGTGCGTAAACGCAATTCCCCGCAGAAAAAAAAAAAAAAAAAAATAAAAACCTATACAAATTATAACTTAACTTATAAGTTGCTTTAGTCGTAATACTAGTAAATAGCCTAGGTGTGCGTATTCTTTTCCAGTCACCAAATATACAGTAAATGGAATACTTGACTCGCTCTACCGAGAAAGCGAGAAATCATCGAGCCATAGTCCATAATTTTATACATCACCTTATCACCCTCAAGGACGTGTAACGGGTTTTTATCCATTCAGCGTGGGTAACTGATGCCGGGCCAAAATGTATGTTTGAGCGATCAGTTCGTGTTGATTGGCGCGAGAAAATTCTCGCGAAATTTTACCAGCGCGACTTTGTATTACAGGAAAAATATATTTCCGAGCATAACTTTTTGTAAACTCGATCGTACCTTTTCCGAGAGGTATGTACAACGTAAAGTGTCAGGAGAGTGTTTTGAATATAATATACGTAATTAAAATAACTTATAAAAGTTGAATGTGAATTAATTCAAAAGGAGCTAAGTTTTGAAATTGTCAAACTTTCTCAAATCACTTATACAGTCAGTGACGCGGAAATTATATTACACATTCATAGCCGTCAGGAAGTTTACACTCATGCGTATTATGTACATCACTATCATCATCATCAACTTCCTCGGTTGTTATGTCGACTTTTTGGTGAAGCTTGTAATTATGTGGATGCGCTGCTCTCCTTCCTCCAACCCCCAATGGGCCAACATGCATATACAAACCACCTTCAACGGATGTTTTTTTATAGCATAGAAAACAAACGAGCAGTTGCGCCACATGATGTAAAGTGATCACCAACGCCCACAGGCATGCGTAACACCAGAGGTCTAACAGATGCGGTGCCGACCTTTGAGAAAAGACTAACCTCTTTTCTCGATGATCAGCAACGGCAGTATCTCTTACCTGACGATTTGAATAAGCAACAAATGGAAAAAAAAGGAAAGAGAATGGAAACATAAACAGCGACTGTTTCTATACTCGTCTTCAGTAATTTACCATAAAGTGTGAGATGAAGAACCGGCATGCTCGTTTAACTTCTTACATCGGCATCAGCAGCAGATATACCGAATCCACTGCGGGCCAGAGAGAGAGGCAGAGACAGAGAGAGAGTTCCGCAGGTCATGGTGCGAGACTTTCTCTCGAACTGTTCTTCACTAGTGTAATGTATACGCGCACTTTGACGTACTTGTCACTTGCTCGCCAGCTACGGACGAGTACAGACGTGTAACAAGTGCGCATACTTTGTATCTGAGTAAATAATATACCTGTGTTTTAATGAAAAGTTAAGCACCTCGTACATACAGAGCACATACGTACTAGCCTTAACTTAAACGAGGCTAGCGGTACCTCCTATCTATAAAAAAAACTAGGAAAGTCAAACATAATAAATCATAATTTTTGTTTTGTAGCGCTGGCGATTTTAAAAACAAATCTATATGTATTTTAGGGCATTAATTGCTTTACAACTCCGAAACGAGCGGTTTCAATTATCCGTTTATGTTTGGGGATAAAAAAAGCAATTCCGCGTTTTAATTCAATAATAGAACCTTTTAACGTCGATAGAAATGTGCGAAGTTTATAGCTACACTGGTGCAGCCTTTTTATTGCTCACAGCCATTGTGCAAATAATTTTGACACAACGTACACAGTGTCCATTATTATTTGGAGCGAGAATGCTGTTTTATTACATCGGTTAATATTCAGCACGAGATTGGATTTTTTACTTTAGTATAAAGGGAAAAAGCTCTACCGCACACTTTCATTGTTTTGGCCTTGGGTTCTTTAAAGTTACTACTAAATAATATAAATACTAAATGAACGGAAAAAGCAACTAGAGTTAGATAGCGACTACTGAAACCCATAAGGATAATAATATGAAGGTTATGTAGACTTAATTACTAGCTGCGCCCCGAAGTTTCACCCGCGTAAATTTCGATATCGTCCAAAATCATCCCATAGCATCCCATAGAAATTTCTTTCTGGTTAAAAACTATCCTGTGTTGATCTAAGTTACCCTCTATGTGCGTGCCAAATTTCACGAAAGTCGGTGCAGCAGTTTTTGCGTGAAGGAGTAACAAACAAACAAACATACAAATTTTTGCATTTATAATATTAATATCTGCGCCCCGCGGTTTCACCCGCGTAAATTTCGATCCCGTGGAATCATCCTATGGCATATCCTGTGGGATATTCCATTGGAACATGTTTTCGGGATAAAAACTATCCTGTGTTAATCAAAGTTACCCTTGTGTTCCAAACTTCATGAAAATCGGTTCAGTAGTTTTAGAAGGAGTAACAAACAAACATACAAACTTTCGCATTTATAATATTAATAGGATAAGAAATGAGACTTTACAAGCCTGAGGATTCTCTGACATCTGTCAGTTCCGCCGGGATGATAGTTGCTGTAAAGCTTCTAAAACGGCTTCTTGCTTCTAAAATTAAATAATTCGCGACAAAATTCGTTAAAGTTTTAATGAGTAATATTCGCGTTAACTTAAGAAATTATTATCTGACTGCATTTGTGTCGAGTGAAATGCCCAAGTTCAGCAGCGGCTGGGCAGCGGTAGTTGGTGATGGCACCGTATAAAATAAATTCGCGTTGGACTTTATATGAAGCCAATAACTATTATTTCTATAAAGCGAGGGTGTCGAAGTTTTTATGGAGGACTTCCGTAAAATTATTTATTAGTTGCATAGACTAACAATGGTTTTAAAGTGTTATATTCGAGCAATTTTAAATATTGTTTATTTTTATATATTGTGGTGATAAAAGTGAAACACAACTTCCGAACAGATATGTAAATTAACGTAGCACAGATGCTAAAAACTGAGCAAAATAAAATAAAAGAAAAAGCTGTGCAATATCGGTATCGTAGTTTCGAAGTAAGCCGATTATCTTTTATAGCTCGGGTTTTACCGTGGCTATGACAGTTTAGCTTTGAACAGCTTTTTAAGATCGTTACTGAGAGCTTACAGAAGCTCGATATGCTAGTGTTCGTTTGTGGTAACTTGAGAAGAGAGATAATCTTTGGTGAAAACGTCTGTTTCTCAGGGGAACTGTCTGTCTAGGCGCATAGTTAAGTTGAGCACTCACTGAGGTGTGATTGATGTGGGAAGGTACGATGAGAGTCACTACTACTTATGTAATGAAGGATCTTATGCTCACATAGCGCGAGTGATGCTCTCTCATAAGAGAGTCGTTATCAAGCATTGAGGAAAATGAATGTAATTAGGTATTCTGTTTTTGTCGGAACTGTGAGTCGGACTAACATGAACTGAGAGTTAGGTGACCAATAGTGCTAGGGTTGAACAGGTGGTAGATTTAATTGTTGACGTTCAAAAAGTAATTCCTGTAATTCTATTTTGAATAAAAACTTTTCTTTCTTTCTTTCTTTCAATACCTCGGCTTAGAAAGAAAGGTGCTGTTACCGGGCTGTGGTAGAGGCTTGCGTGCGTCTTTGATCCCCTAGGGTATACCAGACAGGGTTTCCCATACCGGCTCGGGGGAGAAGCCTGCCAAGCCTGAGCCTCATAGTTCCTCATATGACCTACATAGTTCCCTTGGAACTAAAACAACAACCAATATTGGAGGAACCGCATTATTACCCCCTCAGGAAGTTGTCTGGGTGGTACCATATAAGTACGACTAGAGTTGTGGAAGATTAAGTAGAATAATAACAGTTTGTTCGAGTGTACCTGTGATTCTCTCTTCAACAGCTGAGTAGACTTTTGCCTTATTTCATTATTAAAAAAAATATTTATAATTTTAACAGAGCTTAAAGTATATATTTAAATTAGTTGGCATCTTTAGAACTTTATTTTTTTGTAAATGCATGAGACATAATTATTATGAAACCAAAACAAATAACTCACCCCCTGGAGATTTCTTTTTGTAATTAAGTAAGTCAGATTATGTTAAATTAAGATTAAATTAAAATTGTAATTGAGTACATTTCATCAGGGAGTTGCATTCCCTTATCATAATATATGGTCCACATAACAACTTGTTTTACTTATATCTCCCTTAGATTATCTTTATATAACTTTAATTATCAACCACCTCAATTATCTTAAATAAAATAACTAATAGTGTTACACTTTGCCATATAGTAAGATGTAGTGCCACACTGCATGCTTGCATGCAGCTGAATTGGCCGGCACGACCGGGGGGGTATCTCTAGCTTACATGACACCGGTGTGAAGTAACAGCTGTGTTTTCGCGTTTCGTGCTTTGTGTAAGTAGCCGGTGGTCTATGGAGGTGGGAGGAGAAAGGAGGGCAGCGCATCTGTTTGTGCATACGAATGTCTATGGGCGTCGGTAGGCATCAAAATTGCTCCGACTGCTCGTTTGCCCCCCTATACCATAAAAAAAAATAACCAACTCACAACATAACCAAATAACAATCATAAGTTTCGAGTTTGTGGTTAAATAAACTTTTTATGTTCATCTGTTGAGGTGGAATAAAATTTTCAAAACGCGTTATAAATTACAGAAAGCACGTTGCGGGGCCGACTGTACCGCGGAAATGAAATATGTGTACGTTTACAAAATACAGTAAAATATGCGCAAATTAAAATGTGCACCAATATGAAACATTTGGTGGTTTGCCTAGTAGTTACTTGTGCAAAATAACTAAGTTATACAACGGTCTTTGCGTCTTTTAGCTACGTTTCATCTAAACATAATTCTTGATAATTACAATGATGTTGTCAGCTAGTAAGTAGTTTATGTATTTTATAATTATTACAAGTGTATAAGGATCGTGACATGTGGCACGGTCCGGTTCTTTCTTCCTGCATAATAGAGCAGGTGGCTTGAAAATTTGCTATCGTTTGTTATAAAGTATTGAGAAAAAATTGTTGAAGGTATTTTCTGCATTGTAGTCGAATCTGGCATATGATGTTGCAGTACACTACATTGTACTGCAACATCATATGCCAGATTGTAATGTAAATCCCCCATTATACATTTGCATTTCGTGTGGTTTGTGTGTTTACTACGGTATGCTTCTGTATTGTTCAACAGATTGTCAATAATTTTATCGTAAACTTTGTAAGAAATGCTCATAAGAAAATACCCCACTTGTATTCAAAAAGTATTCAAAATGGTTTTTGTCAAAAATGGTTTATACCATAAAAAAAAAAAACTTTTTTTTTATGGTATAAGGGGGCAAACGAGCAGTTGTAGCCATTTTCATGACTACCGACGCCCATAGACATCTGCATAGAGACATACAGATGCGCTGCCCCCCTTTCTCCTCCCACCTCCATGGGCCACTACAGAAAACATTTGTTATACGACCTTATAGTGAATTATTACTGTAAATATGGAAGTGAAAAACGTTACAAATATGCGTGATAAAATGCTAAAGGATAGTGCTCTACCTTTTTCACTAGGGAACTGGGAAGATTTGTTATTCTTGTTTCTGTGATTCATAGATTCCGTTTTCAGATTTAATTTGTTCTACTTTCCATTACAAATGTGTATTTATCTTATGTGGTATTTTATATTTAAAAAAATCTAAAGAGATTTGCGCCTACTAATATTGTATAAGTATTATTTTTTACCGTACACCAATCGATAGTTTTGATTCTGTTGCTCGGGTTTCATGCGATTTGCCAGTAGCCGGTGGCTTATGGAGGTGGGAGGAGAAAGGAGGGCAACGCATCTGTATAGCCTCTATGAGGATGTCAATGGGCGTCGATGGTCATGAAAATGGCTCCGACTGCTCGTTAACCCCCCTATACCATAAAAATAGCAGCAGACAGGCGCGTCAGTGTCAGCTAAACATCCCACAGTATCTCTACGACAATATCCTGTTGTAGTTTGTGACTTCCGTACTCAGATGTTTTTTAATGAAGTAAATCATAATACTGAATAGTATTATTATTTATTTAAGGCAGGTATTTAATAATAGCTGTAGACATTTTTATTGTACAAAAAACGTGCAGGGTAAGGAACGAATGAATTAAGGTCTTGAAATGTTTAGGAAAAAACTGTGTTATTCGACGAGCGACCAGGTGAGTAATAGTATACATTGTACCATAAAAGAGAAAAGTATTTCATTTTCTAGAAGGGGAAAAACATGTAATAATTTCCTGCTTTCACATAGATATATATTTTTGCTCCTGCATAGGCCGATTTTTTGTTTTTTGTTTTTCATCCCACTGCGTAGGGACTAAAGTTCTTCTTTTTTATTATTTCAGCTGTTCATTCAGCTATAAAGCTTCTGAAACGTCGGGCTTGTAAAATAACCAAATAAACCGCGATTGATCTGTCAAAGTTGTTTTATTGTTCAACAGATTGTCAATAAATTTATCGTAAACTAAAAAAAAATATTGTAATAAAATATATTTTTTATTGACGAATCTGGAAATAATACTTTGATGAATAAACAAAATCTTATAAATTTTGTTTTCAAATTGTTGAAGATTTAATATTGTAATGCATCCAGTAGGTAGCGTTTTTATATCGCAGCGCTCGCTAGCGCGGATCTATGACGTAGCACTCGCGGAGCGCGGATCTACGACGAAGCACTGTAACAGGTATTAATCGCTAAATGCTGCATTTATAATAGCCATTGACTGCCTCGTGGTCTAGTGGTAAGCGTGTTCAACCACAGAAGTGAGGTCCTGGGTTCGAATCCCGGGTCGGACCAAAAAAAAAATGTTATTGGGATTTTTAAATTTCTAATAACAGTCCGGAGTCAGGAAGTTGGCGGTGATACACCCCCGTGCCTCGGAGAGCACGTTAAACCGTCGGTCCTGCGCCTGATTTCTCACCGGTCGTGTCGGATTGCCATCCAATCGGAATATGAGAATGAGGGAATAGAGAGTGCACTTGTGTCTGCGCGCACACTTGTGCACTATAATATTATGTCCTGAGCATCTGGCTCGTCTCCACAGAGACGGCCGCCGTAGCCGAAATCGGCTAAGACGATATTATTATTATTATTAATATGCCATTACAATACTTTTATTTTGCTGAAGCTCGGCGAGCTTTTAAGTTACATGTGTTTAAGGACATGAAATATTTCAGTTTTTCTTGACATTACAAATGTTTTTTGTGAACCTTTGTCATTATTCTACCAAAACAAATTAGTGACGTCCACTTATTATGTAAAATCAGAATATTGGTCAACTTTTAGTAGAACGGTACGAATATTGTTTGTCTAAACGAAGAGGAATATTGCACTGTACTAAGAAATGAAGGAGGATGATTTATAACTAATAAAAGCTATTTTAATTGTATAAAACAAGTATAATTCATATATCTTCTATATATCTTGTTAATGGAGCGATTAGAGGAAGCTCTAATTTTCACTGACCACGCGCCGGAGAGGCGCCTATTGTTCTGAACTATAATGCGGGACCCAGTACAGGTTGTAGGCGGATTTTGATTTATAATTGCAATACATTTAAAAACATTATAAATTAGAAGAGAATACGCCTCCAGCCGTAGTTATCACTTCTAATTTATAATGTTTTTAAACAGTATTAAGTATATGTATAAGTACAAAAGAAGGAAAGACCTTTCTCCAAAAAATTGTCATTCTGAACGATTTGATGGCAAATTGTGGAAGGAATAAATTAAACGAATGTCAACAAAACTTTTTCAGATAATCAAACAGAGGTCTCGATAGAAGACCCTTCGAACTTACGAGGGCTATTTCAATTGTGAAACGGTCTATTTGTCGTTGTTAGTTTTTGTAAAAACCGTTGGACTCACACCAAGGGTTCCGTACTAACGAGAGGTACCAGTATCTCCGCCGGAGATGAGGTGAATGAGGAACCACACAAGTAAATGTATGGTTGTATCGCTTCGTAGGCGCTACGCCGTCGCTGTCTAATTTTCGTAGTTTTCAAGGGTAAATTAGCTTATGGTAGTTGAGAAACTTATATTTAGGGGAACCTGTAGCAATTTTGTATGAAACAAACTACACATACAAGTTGAGAAAGATTGTGTTAGTGAAATTGTTATATTTTACAGTTTTCGGATTTATAAACGATGTACTATGACTTCTTACTTCTTGCTAAAAGTTAATAATTTTAGGTCAACAGGAAGTACCCTATAGGTTTTAGAAAAAGTGAGATTTCTGACAAAATTTGCGCATAAATGGGTAAAATTTTGTCAACCATCGAGAGATCACAGACTTCAGTATTTGACATAAATTCAGCTTGATTCTTTCACGCGTTTCCGAGCAAAAGGTCTTGTTGACAGGCGTACAATCAGACGGACAGTAAAGTGATTCTATAAGGGTTCCTTTTTGGTCTTTGAGATACCGAACCCTAAAAATCTCAATAAAGCTTTTTTTTTTCATTTGATTTTTGACGAAAAATAAGTTTATTAGGATAGAGATCGTTGTCACTAGTCTACTTAATATTAAATGTCATATTACATTTTGTGTTTCTCACTAAAAGCTTCTGGAATAAAGGTTAGAGTGAATAAACTGTTGAAGAACAGGGATGGCATGAAAGGTAATAATGACGAATCCGTCGTGTTTTGTGCTATTTATATAAGTTTTATAGGGCGTATAAAGTCCTTATTTTTTGCAGATTGAATGGTAATGTCCCTCACATCTGTATATTTTCTGGTTCAGCAATGGGCTATTTTCCAAGTTTTCAAAAACCACTCCAGAATGTTTATCAGTGATCAATGAACTTATACTTTTTT
>LUGF01004211.1:76939-87131 GCA_001625245.1 Calycopis cecrops | reverse complement strand
CCCCCCAGAATGGGCCACCGGCTACTCACAAAACGCACGAAAAGCGACAGAGACGCTGTAACTTTCCGCCGGTATCAAGTGAGCAAGACGCATATCCCCGGTCGCGCAGCCCAATTCCGTTCCATAGGAGGATGTAGTATCATACACCATGTATGGCACTACCTCCTCCTATGCAGCATGGCACTACCTCTTCCTAACCTAACATTAGTAAGTAAGTTAATGATTTTATAATGTAATATATCAGTTAACTATTTACAGATTGGGTAAAGGCCTCCTCCAAAATAGCTCGTGTCTCAGTCCTTTATTATATAATTACTTAGGAGACCTTAGTAGATCCTTGTACCTTTTTGTAAACTTTATTTTTTTAGGACCTTTAGTGTAAACTCAGAACATACTTAAGGCTTAGCTTAACTTTAAATAGGTGTTCTTAAGCTCTTGTAAATTAGTTATAATAGTAATCAATATTATATGATGTTAATCTGTTTGCAATAAACAGATTAACATCATATAATATTGATTACTATTGTTCACTTTTTTGTCATAATATAAAAATTCTAGACGCGAAGACTTGTAATGGCTAACTACACGTTCATCATAAAATTAGTTTAACTGTATGTATTATATGCTACCTAAACAGTAAATAACTAAATAATATTATTTGACTTTGCTTCTACGAGATTGCTATAAAAATCGTTGCTGCCATCATATTATCAGCAACTTTAATAAACGACAGACAATTGCGAAGATAATATTGTAAGGAAAAATAAATTTTCATAACAATAAAAATTCAATATACGTTGTCGATGATTCGACATTTTTACCATCGCCATTGTTGTACGAACAATGATTCAACAAGGAAAAACGCTTTGATTGAACGCATGCAATTATTGAAAGATTAAGTTTATTTTAACAACACAAGGGGACAACAGCGAACTTACCCACCAACCACCCACGCTCCTACCCACCTCTCAGTATACAGAAAACCGCGGGAGATGGGGAGTTGCTCACCGACTTTGTTCCCAACGTACAATGCGACAACGGAGTAGTCAAGTGAAGATTATGAACCTCGATTATATAATGGGGATTTTTTTTAAAGTAGAAATTAAAAAAAAAACAGGACGGTGACTGTGCCAGTTAGTTAAACAGACTAGAACATTAGTAGCTCAAATTGATTGAATGTCGCTGTCAAATACTAAATTAAAAAAATGCTTAGTGCGAACTTCAATAGCGAAACGTTAGAACTTTTGCTTTTGTTGAGAGACACGACCACACGTTAAATATCCCCTCACGTCTCTCTCTCGAGCTCTTTAAAGAACGTCGCGCCGCACAAAACGTCTTATCAATGAAACTGAAACAACTGCAGTTCCATCAGCACTTGTCTAAATGTTCTTCTTATTGCTAAAACATGCAGAACATTAGTTATATAAAGTGTACATTTGATTTAGAATCATCATAAACTGTCAGTCAATCTAGTCTAACTAGTGGTCGCCCAGAGATTGAAATTCAAACCCAATTACATGAAATTTCTAGAAATAATAAACAAAAGGGAACGTCCCTTTTGTTGATTAAACTAACTTTATATGTTGACTCCATAAACAGAGAAGCAAAACATCTGAATGTATAAACTACAGATAGGGGTCAAGAAACTCCCAGGGGAACGAATTAGTATCGACAAACGGTTACTAAAAGATAGAAACAAATAACAAATGTTAAGTGTGATGTAAATTTTATTAATCTCTCAGATTATGTTGAATTGAAGTTATTTTTTCAATTATTTAATTTCTTATCAATAATAAAGTAGTAGACTAAAGTACTAAGTAGTACACTTAATAAAATATCGCTATTCTTATTATGCATTGGTCAAAATTACGTACCACCAAAGTAAAACTACTGACGACTAGCGAATACTATTACTATTTTTCTTTACCAGGAAATGAAGGTTACTTTTTCAACCTGTTCTAGTTTCTGTAAAATATGTTTTTAAATCGCTTAGTCAGTACGTTTGACATTTCCATGTTTTTTTTTAAATCCGAAAGCGTTAGGATAGAGTGTTTTGAAATCCGTGACTGAACTAAACTGAAAATAACCAACCAATAGCAGTCGCGTGAAAATCTGTGTTACACAAACAAATGACTCACCACTACTCGTAGGGCTGTCAGTAGTTAATATTTTATATTACTAACTCGCTGCGCTCCGCGGTTTCACCCGCGTAAGTTTCGATCACGTGGAAATGTCAAGTTAAAAAATAGATTATTACACGTACCCGATATGCACACAAAACTTCATAAGATTCGGTTGAGCTGTATCGGAGGACAAACATTGTGACACGAGATTTTTATATATTTAGAGACAAAAGGTAAATATGAAATGTATTCTCGTGCATATCTTAGGGTGTAGTTTAGTGTGGGACTAGCGAAGTACGATAATAAACCGGGAGAATACCCACGAAAACCACTCCTTTGGTGATGGGCTCTGAAACGAGAGGTTGATGTGGTCGCCATCAGTTTGAGATGAGTGCAATGCGCTTTCCCATTCTCAATACCTAGCCCGCTCTCCATTATCTTTATAAAACTGTTAAAAAAGTAATTGCCACTAACAGCGAGTAGCCTCCACCAGCAATTATATTTTAGCTATTTTAAACATCAAGTGTCGGAGTTTGTGTTAAGCATGTAGCCCCCGTATTCGATACTATATCAATTTTAAATATCGAAAATGGTATTCTTGTGTACCAATTGATGTAGTAAGTGTTTCGTAGTACATAAAACTTTTAGCTCTGGCAACCCTAACACAATCCTCTTCACTCTGTTGTACCGAATTTTCATCTCGCTGTATTTACGTAGGAGCCGATGTTTGGAGCCCAATCATATGAACTCAAATACCTGTTCTTCAAAAGACATTTTTTTTAATCAGCCGTGGCTAGGACGGGATGGTTGATATGGATTGCGTGAGTTTTAATGATCTATTACAAAACTTTCTTCTAAGGATTATCGCATCACCTGTTTAGTAACAGCCAAGCATTATTCGTGCTCGTGTTATACGAGAAAATTCATTTTATGTTCACTTTATTCATTGGTTTCATTTATTAATTTCACGAAAACGAATAAAAATCTCAAATTTATAAAATTTTAATGTATGCAACATAAATAAAGAGGAAACAACGAGACTGGAACAGAGCCGCAAACCCGCCAAATTAATTTATTACCTCGTTGTGTTTCATAATAAAAACTTTTTTTTAAAATATTTAATCATGTTGCAATTTTTAAAATCATGTAAAATATTCTTAATGTAAAGCTTAATTTATATCTCCATGCTTAATATATTTTACGTCATTATTAAGTCGTCTATTACCTGAGGTATAGCTGAGGTAATTAAAAGACGACTTTATAATTTCATTTAAGAAAGATTTCGGGTCGGTTTTTAACCTACCCAAGTGATATTTTGGTACATCTGTGTCAAATTATATCAACAAACCGACTAAACCCTTGCGGGTGCCTACTTTGCCTATAATTGGCGGGTATCGGCTGGTCTCGGCGAAAGACCAGACTTCTCCTCCTTGGGGACTTCCGGGTACCTCTGAACAGTCCATATTACAACGTTGGAATCGTGCAATGTGACCCCATTGCACGTTTCAGGACAAGGGCATTCAGAGGGACCGTTGGAGCTCCTCAGCTGAGCAGCTCTTGGGGATGACAGAGGCACGCAGGTCCCTCACCACGCAAGGTGGCAGCATTTTCAGGGGCTCGTTATCTTACCTGGCGTAATTTTCCTTATTATTGAAATATTGAAATATCATATTATCATATATTTTGTTATGTTAGGTTTCATTAGTAATTAGACGGCGTCCGGGGGAGCGAAGAAGGCGCTTTCTGATGCGCCTCCAGTAGTTCCTCCGTATTCGTATAGGGCCGGGACGGGAACCCGGTCCACTCAGGCACGACGCCGTAGGGACTGGTCCAATAGAGGCCGGGCAGTGCCTTGAGGAGGAGAAGTCTGGAATTTCACCGAGGCCTGCCCGTCGCTGGAGGGATCCTGTAGCCTGCAGATCCGGGACCCTCCACTCAAAAGCGGCTGAAGGCACTCGCAGGAGGCTTAGTCGGCAGGGGCACTCAAATGCTAGCCCAACACTGTACCTGGGAGCCACCCGGGCTCCTGGATAGCGAGCGTTAAATCATTACCCTGCGTAACTAAAAAAAGGTTTTATTAATAATTGAGAGAAGAAAGCTCATAAAGCTCCCCGACTAAGTTAATCGCTGTAAGCTCGTAGTACATCAACTGTGTATTCAAATTACCAGCCGACCGGTTACCTAATTCTCTTTCTGTTCTCACAAGTCTGTTTTTTTTAATTTTCATATTAATTTGATTAATAAGTATTACGTAAAATAAATGTTATATTTCTATATTTACTGCCTTGAGATTTAACGATTAACATCCAGAGATGATGAGGGGGTCTATCTATATATTCGGGTCTACTCTGTGCACAAATCTGTGATTGGGATGCACTAAAGTACAAGTGAGTCTTCAAAGTAGAAAATTGGAGATAAGAAACACAAGTTTTGTGATTCGATTTCTTTTTAATTTAGGTCATTTTCCAAATTAATGTGCACTAAATTTGTCCTGGAGCTGAAAATAATAAACTTCATTTCACTGAATCCAAGTATTGTTTCAGGCGTGTTTATAGAGTGCTAATTACATTCAACAAAGAAATTTTCTCATTTTATTTTCAATAAATTGCGCATTGTACAAAGTTGGAATTTATTATACCGGCAACCGCTAACTGGCGGTGCGACCTGGATAGCTATTGTGTGTTTATACGATTTGTGCCAATCTGGTATACGAATATTACTAGGCGAAGCTTGTTTTTGTATGCTCGCCACTTGTAATAGACGTACCTCGATATGTATAAAAACTGACCATCTGATAGTCCTATTAATATTATAAATGCGAAAGTTTGTATGTTTGTTTGTTTGTTAGTCCTTCACGTAAAAACTGCTGAACCGATTTTCATGAAATTTGGCACACACATAGAGAGTTACTTGTAATCCAAGTACAAACCAAAAAGTTGTCCAAAACAAAGGATAGATTTTATCCCTAAGAAATGTTCCTGTGGGATGCCAAGGGATGATTATCCACGGGATCGAAATTTACGCGGGTGCAACCGCGGGGCGCAGCTAGTAAGTCATATGTATACGAATTCACATAACAGCTCCCTTTAGGCGTAAGGCACTTCACTATAATGTTAGATAAAAATAACATACTCATTTGAGCAATGCTTGCAATAGTCCTGTATTTTCTAGCACTCCTACAGGTACCTGAGCCATATTATTAGCAGCACAAAGGTTACTTGGCCTGATCCTTTTACAAGATTTCAATGTGACCTCGGATTGCTGAATTATTGTATTGTATACTTATTATTTATTTCCTTTACAATTTTACAATGTCCATGCAAATAATCGTATATGTAAATAAAAAATAAAAGGTATTAAAGAATAAAAAGTATTAAAGAATAAAAAGATCAATAGTAAGCATTGATATTATATTTTATTCAAGAATAAATATATTTAGAAATACAGTACAGTACAAAGGGTTCCAAGCCTTTGTGTTGAGCTTATCAATAATGCATCGGCACTTCTTAATATTTACCCGCGATATGTGACTCTTGTGATATTACCTTGTGATATTTATTTAATAAAATAATAATAATAAATATATCTTATACATATAATAAAATCGTAAGGAACTCAAAACTGTACATAGAATATTTTTTAAAAGAATACTTGGGGCGTGATCTACATTCGATATCGAGGCCAAAAATATAGTTTTTATATTTTTTGTCCCTTTGTCTCTAGGTATGTCCGGGATAAACTCAAAAAGTACTGCATGAATTTACTTCAAATTTTGCATGAATATTACTAATAGGTCGGGACAGCGTCAGGGATCGAAACTTATGCGGATGAAACCGCGGGGCGCAACTAGTTTCATATAGTACTTTTATTGAAAAGTTATGCTATGCCATACTTGCTAATCTGCACCGTTTGTACCTCCGAACTCTCGCTATAATCCACAAAAAGTTGACAGCCTGGTCACCACTTCACGATTGCAAAGTGTAAGCGGGAGTTGCTTTAATATACGTGCCGAACGGATTCAACTACAATCCATCTATGAAACTGTTATATTACACACTAGTCAATCCGACAGCTGTTGTCTTGAAATATGTTGTCATGGAAACGTGTAATGATAAATGGCCGAAATGTCAATCCGTTATTTTGCCCTACAATAATTATAGCCTAAATGTAACATATATAACATACTTTCATCAAAATCAGCCCAGTAATTTTTGCGTTAAAGCCGCACAAGGCACAGACAGAATGACGTCTTCTACGGTTTTTTTTATGTAGATAATACTTTTATACAAACATAACTAAGAAACAGTAACTATGTGCTTTTAATAATTGAAATGAAGAACCAAATATTCGTAAAGATTTTTACGATGTCCAATCTAATTAGGTAAAGAACCATCTCGAAAAAGTTTTCTACTTCAACTAAATTTCAATCTTATTGGCTTAAAATAAGGTTTTATTGTAAGGAGCATACAATATACGGTAGAATAAAATTATCCCTTGCATATTATTGGAGAGAACGCTTAAGTGGTCCCCCGCCTAATCTCAGCTGACCCTTAGTTACTTGTTGGATAAAGTTCAGTAAATGTATATTGTGAAATAGAGTGTATTTAGAAAGTATATTTTTACTAGCAGAAACTATTTTTTGGTACGGAAACAAAAGTTTGAAAGTTATTGAACAAATCCAAAGTTAAAGCATCTACATAGGTTCCTTTAATATTACAAACACAAGCCATATACATATAGGAATTTCATTATTAACGTAGTCGATATGACTACGACAGCAAGGATGTATCAATTAATATCGACGGTAACGGTTGAAGCAGGTCAGGCTTAGTTCGTTAGCTACGGTCACGGAGAGGTCAGAGGAAATGTTATAATAATTTCCGTACCTGGCTCGAAACTTTCACATATATACCATTTTTGCACACGGATCATGTACCATTATTTTCCGGCTGCATATAAATGCAAGTGATTTTTTTCTAGTAAGAAAAAAAAAGTATTATTGCCTAATTAATAGTAGCATGAGTTATATAGAAAAGGCAAATTAACATTCACTCGCGCTCCTGTTACTATAAATTGCTTTGTACATCTTTCCGATCCATCTCGAGAGCAAAATGTCACTAACGAGGGAGCGGCTCCTCAGCTGGTAAGTGATTTCCGCTCAACATATTTTGTAACTCAATAAGTTTCATTCCCGTTTTATTTTCCGCGTATAATTCTTTTATATGCTCTTTGGTATAATGAGTTCGCGACACGCGAAGTCATGATGCCACAAACTTATCTGACCCCATAGATAATGTACTATAATAGAGATCTGACCCGGTGACAGCAGCGCTCTAGTCCAATAAAGTGTTGCCATTAAAATAAAAATCCCGATTTTTAGTGTAAAAATAATGTGTGATCAAGGACTAATGAAAATTATGCCATCACAGCACTAAAATAATGAAAGAAAGAAAGAAAGAAAAGTTTTTATTCAAAATAGAAATACAAGAATTACTTTTTGAACGTCAACAAAGAAATCTATGATAACTCTTATTTTAATAGTTAATTAGATATAATAAATTAGAAATGAAAGAGTAGACTATAATATTTTAATGTTACAATTATAGTCGTGTAAAAAATTAAATTCACGAACAATCAACAATTTCACAAACGGTATTAATGTCGCTTGGAGACGTTTCTCTTCTTGCAAAAAAGATAAAACTTTTAAAATAATGTTCCTCGCATCCCTTTAGGGTAAATGTGTTATCTGCGTCGTTCCACCAATAAAACTGACAAAATATTGTCATTTCAAAAGTCAGCTTTAGTTCTAGTCTCGGCCACCGGGAAAGATAAGTATGCAGGCATTTAGATAAAGTATACTATATTTTTTTAAGATGTGGCACTATACACGAACTTGACAATAAGGTATTATGTCAACACACAGTTTATGCGCCAGATTAACCAGACAATTTGTTGGCGCTAAAAGACATTACATATTTATATTACATATACTTCAAATCTTTTATACTACATCTTTTACATTAGCGTATTTATGTTATCTGATTATGTGAATGATTATGGGTATCGACGATAGTCAACTTACAATCAGATTTTCCTATTTGCCTACTATGCACATCTTATATTGTATCCATGTTACTTAAGATGGCAGCGACGTCCATTCGCAACACATTTCATGCTTCATAGTCTTTAATTTCACGAACGAGTGACTCTAAACGTTGAACAATAAGGCTTGAGAATTACTAACTGGAGACATTCTACGACACTCCCCAGGGAGAAGGGATACGTAGCTTAATAAAAAGAGAGACTTAATCAGTTAAACGTAGTCTATGGCCTAGGTAAAGTGGAGTGGCGATGTAGACGTAGACGCGTACAGTTGGCGATCTATTTGTAATCCCCGGTGCGACTAGCTGGGAATCGATCGGTCGTAAAAGTTTAATAATAATAGGGAATATGCGTATGATTCAAATAATGATAATTTTTTTTATATATAAAGTCTTTTCCTGTAGATGTGCGTACGTATTAATATTTTTTTGTATAATTTTGTTTTCAATCAGAAAATAATTATTGAAAAGTGCAAAAATTATGCGGGAAGATTGAATTAGGTGAAACGCACGCCATTGGTCGGAACGAATTGTGACGTCAAAGTTCATAAATAACATCATTGTTCACGAGCATTGGAGCATTGCCATTGGTGGTTATTATGATGCGTGACGTCATGTCAGCGCGGCAAAATGGCGATCGTTTAAAAAGCTGTTATGGGCCTACTAATTTGAAACATTTTTTTTGAACTTAATACCTATTGTTTTTTCAGCGCTGATATTTTTTTTACATTAATGTAATTATGTAAATTATCATTTAAAAATATAAAAAAAATACATGCATATTCCCTATTATTGAAATAATATTCTGTAGCTGTTGGTTGGTTCTGAGTCAATTTATCGTCGTCATCACGAATGCCTCTCGGAATTGAATAACGAGTAGTAGTGAACAGACAAATACTAATTAATAATTATAAATAATTATTAATTAGTATTTGTTTGCTAAAGCAAGAGGTAGGGGAGCGGCTCATTGATCATGACGAAAGAAAGGAAGCAAAGCAATATATATACATTATGTGATGGTACGGAATCCTACGTGCGCCAGTCCGAGTCGTACATGGCCGGTTTTTTGTAGTATAGTATCCTACTTAATATTATAAATGCGAAAGTTTGCAAGGATGTTTGTTACTCTTGCACACAAAAACTACTGAACGGAATGAAACACATGAAATTCATGAAACTTTACGGTAATATTGCTTTCATATCAGAATAACATAATAAGTTAAAATTTATAGGGATTTTTGAAGTCCGAAATCCACGCGGGCGAAGCCGCGGGCGGAAGCTAGTCTATAATACGTATATACATAATTAAGGTTTAGATTTATCTGACTGAATGCTTTGATTATAGGGCCATATGCTACTGAATATAGTCTAAGGTGAATCCTACATACTGTTATCCATGACTTTACTAGTTTCATTTAGAGATTCATGGAGGTAGTAATTTGTCATTTTATACTCTTCTAAAACATGTGGTATTTATAATTGCTCAGATGTGCTGATCGACCTGCTTTCTATCACTGTTAATTACAGAAGAGAAAAATTATTTCTGATTAATTTGATTGTAAATAACTACTACTTGTCAGATTCAATCTGAAATAACACGTTATCCTTCTCAAGTGACTTCGAAGAAAATAACTCTATACTAACTTAGTGACATAAGGATCCCCCTCGACGGATCTCCACCGTGTCGCGGTGAGGGGGCTTAGTACCCGTGGCTTGGACAACCACGGTGAACTAAGAGGGATCCCGGGTGCAGACGCGTCGGGTGGGCTTCGCTAGGCCCGCTCTGAATGCGTCCATTGGACGCATGCCGTCCATGGAGGTGGGGTCGCGGGAGGAGAGATGTCTCGGTGTGTCGTTGCCGTGCACCCTATCTCCCGCGACCGAGCGGGGACGCACCGTTCGATGCGTTGGCGGTGGGGCCGCAGAGAAAGAGGAGATGCGGTGTGTCGTTGCCGTCCTCCCTGTCCT
>LUGF01004211.1:44334-64970 GCA_001625245.1 Calycopis cecrops | reverse complement strand
AGAACTCAAAGTTCCATGCCCACCATCTCGATATTCCTAAATGTAGTACTGTGCGGTATAAACACCATTTTTTAGCGCGTACAACAGTACTATGGAACCAGCTGCCTTCCTCGGTATTTCCGATCCGATACGACTTAGGAATCTTCAAGAAAAGAACATTCCTCTTCCTTAAAGGCCGGCAACGCGTCTGCAAGACAGCTAGTTTTGCGGATGTCTATGGGCGGCGGTAGTCACTAACACCTGCTCGTTTGCCCCCTATACCATAAAGATAATAAAAAATAATTGCCGTGACTAGTTAGAAGCTGAGAAACGTTTCTCGGGGGAGTCTCACCCCCAGGGAACGCGTCACCAGGTTGCGGGTAGTGGAACACTCTGCAGATTTGAAGGGTAGAAGGGAAATAAAATACCTCCCGTGGACCAACAGGCCGGAGAGAAAACTCCGATATCAAACCCAAACAGGGACTTTCTTCGACATATTCGTAGTAGAAGACACTGATTGTGATGGATTCTTAAGTCTGAGGATCCATTAGAGATGGCGGCAGAGGAACCAACTTGTCTGGTCAATGGCGGCTCTCAAACCTTGGCGTCAGGTAGCAACCGGCCGAAAAAAAAAATTAAGCTTTTTTCTCCTAATGCAGCAAAGAAGTATTTCCTGTATGTGTACTTGCCGTGTTTTGTACACATACAGGAAATACTGTAAATGCTAGGGCGTACCCCGCAAACGACGGCAAAGTTTCCCAGTTTACTTTAATTATTATTACTGAAGTAAGTTGTATTCAAGAGATGAAATGGAAGGGATCTAAAGCGCGTAATATTGGGAATAACTTCAAACTCATCTTTTATGGCACACGGCAACAGAATGGAGTAGATATTGTAGATGTTAGCAGAATCAGTGAAAGGATAATAGCAATCAAATTTGTACTCCGCAACCAACCTTCTCTCCCTTTTCCTAATGCCTCCAGTTATTACAAGATAATAACATATTTTTATACCAAATTCGATATTCCTAACGATGTTAGCAGAATCAGTGAATGGATAATAGCAATCAAATTTGTACTACGCAACCAACCTTCTCTCCCTTTTCCTAATGCCTCCAGTCATTTCAAGATAACAATATATTTTTACACCAAAATCGTTATTCTTAACGCCTGCTACTACGCCTTTTTCTTTTTGCAATAAACCTTTTCGGAGAAATCTTAACAAAGTTGCGTTGGCTTTTAAAAAAGAGGTCAGGAGAGCCATGGTATCTTAAAAAGATCGGTGTAGGTGGTAGGTGAGTTTCGGTAGCCCATTGGAGGTGAAACAGGAGAGGAGGACAACACGTGTCCATAACCATTGTTTGGAGGTTTATAAGCGTGGGTCGCCACGAGACGCCGGCTGCACTGTTGTCATCAAAAATCTAAGGAAACCTGTTGATGGCAAACCGTCTCCTATGCACATACACACCATATTCACACACTTGCCAGTCTTTACTACAATACTCTGTTAAGCCATTTGAACTTGACAGCAGCGCTCACTTCCGAGAAGGCATGTAAAAAAAATTTAAAAAAAATTTCTTTAGCAAAGCTTCAACTGTACCATTGTAATGTAATAAGGGAATGAGTGCGCGAATGCCGCTCCTTGGATAGTCTCCAACGTCCATGCACGTCCGAATAAAATATTATGAAGAAGTGCTCGTCTTCTTCCTTCTGTCTGTCAGTTTGGCGTGATATCATGAGTAAAGGTGATCGTGCCGAAACAATGAAATTCAATCCTGCATGACATTGTCTCGTACAAATTGTAATCCTTTTTTTATGAATCTTTTTAAGCTACTTATAATGTTAATTTATTACCAATAATATTATTGTGGAAATAATGTATCTTTTAAAACGACGCCACAGCGAGGTAATACTGTAAGTGCATAAGCAATTTTAATAAAAGTAATATATAAGCAAGCGGCAGTCGATATCTGAACATATTTAAATTGTATGTGGATAATATATTATGGGATATCGGAAAATGGCGGCGCATTTCGATTTTAATATCGTGATTTCGGTTTGTATATAAAGTAGATGATATTGAAACTGTTAGTTGAAATATTGTCTTCATTTGTGTTGACTGTCAGCAATATACTAAAAACTTTTTCTTTTTTTTTTTATGGTATAAGGGGTCAAACGAGCAGTTGTAGTCATTTTCATGACTACCGACGCCCATAGACATCAGCATAGAGACTATACAGATGCGCTGCCCCCCTTTCTCCTCCCACCTCCATGGGCCACCGGCTACTTACACACCGCACGAAACGCGACACTTTTGTAAGAGATAGTCTTTTGCTGAAATGGAGCAACCATTATGTTGTTATGTAATTTAGTAAGAGGTAGTGACACGCTGCATGCATGTTTTGAATTGAGCCGGCACGACCGGGGAGGTACCTCTCGCTTAAACGAGACCAGCATAAACTGACAGCCGTGCTGTCGCGTTTCGTAAGGTACCTAAGGGACGTAAGGTAAGAGAAAGGAGGAACCAGGGCAACGCATCTGTTTATCTCTATGCGGATGTCTATGGGCGTCGGTAGTAATGAAAATGCCTGCGACTGCTTATTTGACCTCTCATACCATAAAAAAATGCAGTTTATGTAATTTTCTGTACGTTCACACCGTTATTATATGACTATTTTATATTCTATATTACTACTATTCTTTTTTATAGCACGGGCGAATGTGCGTGCTTGCAAGAAACGTTTTTCATGACATAATGTGCGTTCTATAAGGACTGCAAGAAACGTAAGGGATGTTGTTCATGACATAACGTGCGTTCTATAAGGAGTGCAAGAAACGTAAGGGATGTTGTTCATGACATAACGTGCGTTCTATAAGGAGTGCAAGAAACGTAAGGGATGTTGTTCATGACATAACGTGCGTTCTATAAGAAGTGCAAGAAACGTAAGGGATGTTGTTCATGACATAATGTGCGTTCTATAAGGAGTGCAAGAAACGTAAGGGATGTTGTTCATGACATAACGTGCGTTCTATAAGGAGACATAATGTGCGTTCTATAAGGAGTGCAAGAAACGTAAGGGATGTTGTTCATGACATAACGTGCGTTCTATAAGGAGTGCAAGAAACGTAAGGGATGTTGTTCATGACATAACGTGCCTTTTATAAGGAGCGCAAGAAACGTATGGGATGTTGTTCATGACATAACGTGCGTTCTATAAGGAGCGCAAGAAACGTATGGGATGTTGCTCATGACATAACGTGCGTTCTATAAGGAGTGCAAGAAACGTATGGGATGTTGTTCATGACATAATGCTTCCATTCACCGCTCTTTACAATATCGCCAGTTAGTATATATTGTAGTCAGTGACGTCATTCAGTGTTGCGCTACAGAAGCTTTATGACATCACCTAGGGAAACCGTAGATTGAAACTCGGTAAATTATTACATGGTGAAGGTGGCGGGGTGCCGCTGGATGTCAATGGCTTGTGACCGTGACCTTTGGCTCTGTACGGGGGAGGCCCGTGTCCAGCAGTGGACTTCTTCCGGCTGATGATGATTTGCATTTTGCAATTGTTTCTTGTGTGCGTGTGTGTTTGTATGTAACGAATAGGCTCCGAAAGTACTGGACGGATTTCAAAAATTCTTTCACCATTTGAATGCTTAACATAGGCATTACCACAGATTAACATTGGTTATTTCTTACCACGGGAAAATGCTTCATTTCCATGGGAAAACGGGTGAATTCTAGATGGCTGAACCGATTGGGTTAAAATTTTATATGGGTATTTCGATGTTTCCCTGGATGCTTAAAATACAATTGGAGCCGGTAGGTGGCGCTGCTGTCGGTATGTCAACTACTAAACGTCTTGACCGTTTGGGTTGAAATTTTGTGTGTGTATTTCCATTGTTTCACAGATACGAATGTATTAACTATATATATATATATATAAATGAATGTTTGTCTGTATGTCCTTTCTAGAATCGTAATACATACCTAGTGCACTTTAGAATGTGATGATCTTTAGTAAAGTTGTTCTGGATGTGCCCACGAAGGTTTTTGAGTTGGTACTACCAATTTTCGACAGATAGCGTCACTGTCATTCCAATGAATTTTATATATTGGATATGATAGTCCACGCTGACGTATCTATTGGTGGCGTAGCAATGCACGCAGAGTACAGCCTGTCATTTATAAAGAAATAGACACGATATAAAGATAATGATGAAGCTAGCTGAAGTTTACGAGATGCCGAATACTATCTACCGACGCTACGGCAACACTTGCTCATTATAACTTTTACAACTAATAGCGAGCTGCTAATTTATTCGGAAAAGTTTTAGTTTTTGCTTAACGAAATTTTCTTAACGTATTGACAGAGAAGTATCTCGAAATCGACTATAAGATGTTAGAGAAATTTGCAAGCGAGCGAGTCAAATAACTACCGGAGATATTCCGACTCTGTGCAGTGCGATAAGAATATTGTAAAAGCTAGAGTAGCGTAATTGGGTGGTATAATAATACTGCTTTTTTGTGTAAAATAGGTTTGTCAACCGTCGTATCCTGGACATGTATTTGTTTTTAAGTGTATAGGGATGTCCTGAATAGTTTTTACCAGGATCCTGTGTTCTTAAAGTATTACAAATTATAATGTTTTATTTAAATACTTTAATAAAACAATGCGAAACGATAATAGCGTTATATGTCGATAATCGTTATTAATTACTTTATTATTTCATATGTCTGTATCCCTTACATTATATCCTATTAATATTATAAATACGAAAGTTTGTATGTTTGTTTGTTTGTTTGTTTATTTGTTACTCCTTCACGCAAAAACTGCTAAACCGATTTTCATGAAATTTGGCACACACATAGGAGAGTAACATGGATTAACATTTAAGTAGTTACGATTTAATAGTTACGATTAACGATTAAGTAGTTTTTATCCCGAAAAAATGTTCCCATGGGATGCCATAGGATGATTTTCCATGGAATTGAAATTTCCGGACGAAGGACGAAGTTTTCACGAAGGTGAAACCGCGGGGCGCAGCTAGTTATTCATATAAAGAAACTCTATATTATGTGTAAATATATGTTGTGAATGGTACATTTTGCAATGTAACCTGCATACAGGGTGTTAAGGCTTGTTAAAGCGCGCGTAAATTGGAATCCCAAATATTGCTCGCCAATATTCGTATGTTACCCAGTTTTGGCTAATCTGTTAGTTCAAACATTAATCCGCTTGGCCGACCAATTAGGTCCACGACTAATGCTTGTAGCTCTGACACTGACTGAATATCTTTTTTGTTTTGCGGGAAAATGCTTTACGCACTACCGCCGGTCTTGGGTGAGATCCGATGGATGTGTGGGTCTCGCGGCTATGCCACTATACCCACTAAAACCCCGCAGCTGCCGTTGCCTGCCTTTATTGAGGTGCCCCGGATCTGTCAGCAACAGGGCGGTGGCTTTCCAGTCCTTCATAGGGACCGAAGTCTATAGTGGGCATGACGCGACTACCAACATCATCCCCGTCTAACGTCAGGGCCGTGCTAAGAGGCCAAGCTCTCCTGACTCTGGCTTAATATGCAAATGGCGATGGGGACAAATGTTTCGGTGAAGACTTTTTACACGATCGCCAGTAGTGAGGATTACGATTGAGATGAAAATACAATACACATTTATTACTTCAACGTTAATTAGAGTAATAAAATAATAATAAATTATCGATTATTTCTTATGCCGATCCAATTACGCTACAACTCGTAATGACACCTCTTACTAAACCTAAATGAACAAATCAAAGAGTAAATCGCCTGTAACTTGGGCCATGCACTGTTTAATACTTCTTTTACAATTTGCATTTCTGTTTGTTTGAAATGCTAGGAATAAAAATTGATTTTGTTATTATATATACTTTCTTAGTGTTTTTATTTTTTTATACATGTTTGTATTACATACATTCACACACTCGTAGATCTTTATCGAAAATAGATAGCATAACCATAATTATACAATCATATCAATATATATATATATATATACATATATATATTGTATATAAAAATTGTATATATTTGTATTGTATATATAAAAATGAAAGAAAATACATTATTATGGGGCAAAATAACGGATTAACAATTCAGTCACATAACACATTACAAGTTATGATGGCTGCCGGGTCCACTAGTCAACAATAAAATCCACAAGTTTACGTACTGTCAGTCGCATTTCATTCTATTCCAATCCAAACAGGCGACACTGAACACAACAACAAGTTAGATAAGCCCTAGCCTTGCTCTAGCCGCCGAACAAAAGGCGTGCAGCGACGGTTACAATCACTGCACAGGGCTGGCGACAAGATATCGCGCAGCTCGTAATACTTTGATTCTCGCAATTTGGTTTAGATCTCACGCGAGCGGGCCGTACACGAGAAATACCTATGTCAAATACACAATACCTCACCAGCCTAAGGGTGCTTATATAGAGACAACAACAACCATAAGATTGCAATGTTTATAGATAATATTGCAATATAACCGGTACCGACCCGTACAAGTTTTGTCGGAACCGTTAACATGTTTCTCTATGTAAGCACCCTAACACAGGAATTTCAAATACGCAGACATCTGTAAAGCTACCGATTTACACTTCTTTTGCGAACAGATGTTTATCGCATTGATACAAATTATTATGAATCTATGGCGAAATCTACGTAATAAAAAATTAACAACCAAAATGTAACGTCATTTCCCATGGTCTACGTCGTGGTTAAAGTTTTATTAGGGGTAGTTTTAGACAAGAGCTTGTGAAACTGCACTTGTTTCAGTTTCGGTAAGACGTCCCGTGCTTCTTTAGAGAGCGTAGAATACGTGGGGAGACATTTAACTGGGATATTGTCATGTCCCTCAACAAAAGCAAAAGTTTCCCGTTGTACTGTCGGAGTTTAGTTCAAATGGGTGACAATTTTAAAATATATATTTTGCAGCGTAGTTTCTTCAGAACCTCTGATTTGAAGTAGAAGAAACGAAAGCGAAACAATAATTTTCCGCCAAGATTTTCCGGCGAGAAGAAGAAGTAACTACGATTTTCTATTATAAAACTCATGAAAAGTATTTGTCAATATTAATAATTAGAGATTTGCAGTATTTTATTATAGCGCATCATATTATTAGCTTTAAGGTCAGTGGATTTTGTGAACAAAATGGTACCTTAATCAATTTTAACATACTTAATATTATCTAACACTTATGAAATATGTCAACACTGAATATAAAATAGGAATTGTTGAGGTCACTGTCAACTTCGTAATTGTGGAATTCGAGTACTCACTTAAAAATGTATAATATTAAATGGCATCTGTGTACGTTACCCTAAATAATACTAATAAAATAATACTTCAAAAATCTAAACCCTATATATTATTTTGTTATAATTAACCGCACAAAATATGTTACCTACATCAAATATGTTTAGAATTACTGCGCAGCGAATATTTTATTTTACCAGCACCTTTATTATTCTTTCACTAAAAAATACAAGCATGTGCACCTAAATTCCCAATTGTTCCACAAAATATCTAATACGCACTCTAAAATTGGACCTGCATTTAAAATGGTTTTGTGCAACTCTTATGCTATCCGAATAATTATTATTATTGAATAACAAATAACGCCTTTCGTACATTATTAATTCTAAAATGTACATTTACCTTTTTTGTCATTTAGTCATTGAGTATATATGTAACTTTCGTTGGTCTATCATGGGTAGAGAGATGAAGAGTCCCTGTACGGGTTATTCTTGCCAGCTGTAAAACGACATTTGTCATCAGTTAATTGCTCGTGAAAATCAGAACTTAAATTATATATGTATATTGCCATCTTAGCATTTATCGCACAATACAAATGATTAGCAGAAAATAACAGATAGGTAGTTAAAAAAGTAAGGCGCAATACACACCGAGCCTGCCGGGCCGCCGACAAAGCCCGGCTCTACAACCCGGCGGCCTGTGTGAAAAGAATCATGTCGGCAACATGTGGCTGCGCGTGTTACCCGCCGACATGTTGACGGCTTAGGTATGCTTGCGCTCGCCCAACAGCTTCGTTCCCTTTGGAGCAATCCAGCCAAATAAATTTCTCATCTCAAGCCGCCGACATGCCGCCGACCAAATTATCTGACTTGCCAACTAGACCGCCGACTAAAAGTTGCCGACATATGTCGGCGGCCCGGCGGGCTCAGTGTGTATTGCGCCTACATAGGTATATTATATCAGTGAACTGCTGAACCTGAAACCATACCTAATTGTATCAACGAATTTAAAGTATGTAATTCAATAGTCAGCACTTCACGGATCGAAAAGCTAATTGGAAATCAAAAATGTGAATAAAATATTCGAATATGAATACGCCAACTATAAATGTAACTAACACGGGGAGAATGTTAATTGAATAAGTATATAAATGGTTCCGTACTTTCTCCGTAAAATCTGAGAAAACTTAATAAAAGTAATCTACACTCGAAAACTTATAAATATTGAATGAATTATTAATTAATCAGAAACAGTTGGTTGATTAAAGACCCATGATAGGTTATCGCGAACAGTAAAAAGTTAGAAGATACATATAATATACTCAATAGTTAATGATAAACAGTTTAATTGAAACTGATATTTGTTGCTATTTCTAGCACCATTGACGGCGTTTGTGGCTGTGACATGTGGCCTGTATGTAGCGACAGAAAGACGGTAAATCATAGCAATTATAAATATCAACAGTGAGTACCAAATAAAGTAGTAAGTAATGTGTAGTATATGAAACTTTTAGTTGTAACAAACCAAGCATAATCCTCTTCAATCCGTTGTACCGAATGTTTTTCTTACCGTATTTACGTAGGCGCAGATGTTCCGAGCCCAATCATATGAATTACTCAAATGCCTGTTCTCCAATTCACATTCGTTTGAGTTATGTCCTATATGTGTATCAGTAATTTAAGCTCCTGGTTTTTTGTGTGAATTTTGTTTTATAATCTTATATTCATCTTTCTTGTAATTTTCTGTTTTTTTTTCTGTATAATTAGTAAATATTATCTTTATAAGAGTTAAATAAATAAAACATAAAAATAAAAAAATCATTTTGTAATAAAGATTTAAATTCTTGTAATTTATAACCTTTAAATGAACTCATTTACGTTTTAATATTTTCTAATAAAACGAGTAAAGTTATTTATGGTAAAAAATCTGAGCAACGAGGCTTAAATTTTCATATTGAACTCTTTCATTTTCTTACGAGTTATTTAGGTACTTTTTAAAATACTACTTTGTCGCCAAAAAAAATTTTCACGTCTATTTACTAATCTGTGAAACCGTTTTAAAATATTTTTTAATGTCAAATTCATTAAATCAGTCGACTACCATTGATAATAATTCACGTTATTGAAGTTTTACTTCTTTAGGCGCGTTATGAAAAAATTATGAGAGTGAAATTTTAAGATTCGTGACACAAAAGTTACAGCATGAAGTTGCAGCGGTTGCAGTCTCGAAACAAAAGCTACCGACAAAATAGAAATAGAACCTCTATTAGTCGCGCAAGTTGGCACCATTGTCTGCATTCACACACATGTTTTAATCTATATATGTAAAACTCAAACGTGACATAGTCATCTATCAACGCATAGCCCAAACCTTTGGACGGATTAAGCTGAAATTTGGCATCCAGGTAGATGTTACGACGTAGGCATCCGCTAAGAAAGGATTTTTAGAAATTCAACCCTAAGGGGGTGAAATAGGGTGTTGAAGTTTATATGGATTTCTTAGAAATTGAACGCGGGTGAAACCGCGGGGCACAGATAGTTTCATATAAGTGCGATTTATATGCGTGCTGATAAATTATATTCAGTAGTGATTGAAATTCAAAAACCGAAATTGGAACCCGGCCCAGGTATACACTACGCCGTCAGAACTGTTCAGAGGTAGCCAAAAATACACTTACATACAAGATATTGTAAACAATAGATATGTTACGTTCTTAGTAACCGCCATAGATTTGTTCTCACTACGTACATTCTAAATCTATGGTAGCTGCCGATAAACTTTGAAATCAAATCCTCGCTATCAGACGTAATGACCAAAACTGCACACATTGACAAGTCGTAGCGCACGCGATGACATTTTAAAAATATATTTTGACGATCAACATGAGTGTACGATACGATATGTCAGTGATTCGTTTAACACACAACCAATTGTGAAACATTCCAATTGACACGTATTCGAGTCTTCACAATGCGCTGTCTTATAACAAATCTGCTTCATATTTTATACTAGCTGCGCACCGCGGTTTCACCCGCGTAAATTTCGATCCCGTGGATTAAGTAGAAAATCATTCCAAGGTATCCCATAGGAACATTTTTTCAGGATAAAAGCTATCCTATGTGTGTATGTATTCTCGTCTAGTCGTATGCTAAATTTCATGAAAATTGGTTCAGTAGTTTTTGCGTGAAGAAGAAAAAGAAGAAGAAGAAGAAGTAAGAAACAAACGTACAAACTTTCGTATTTATAATATTAGTAGGATTATACTAGCTGTACCCTGCGTGCGTTGCTACGAGTAGCGCCACCTGTGGAAGATTGGTCGTACCAGCTCAGAAACCTTCGTGGGCTCATGCACAACAACGCACATTCACGTGATCAAATGTTTAGTTTACGATTCTATAAAGAACACACAGCCTACATACATAAACGTACATAATTCTCGATAAAGATTCTTCTGTCAGAGCCAGCTTTAAAATTAATAGTAATTAATTACACTAATAACTGACCTCTAGATTATAGATCATAATATGCATTGAGCTAAACTGATATTTCACACACTGATAATAGCAGCTCTCTAAATCAGACCGTACGTCAGTGAAATACCTGCTCCATAATTGAAATACAACGTTGCGTGTGAATTTCATTAGGCTGTAGTTAGACACATAGGTTAGGTTCCTCGAACATTCTTCATTAGCAAATCAGTTAAAGTTAGTTCGCTGGATGAGTTATGATACTATTGTGGATAGCTCAGAAATTATTAACAACTGAAATATCAAGTTTCGTTTAATGCTTAGTAAGAGGTAGTGCCACACTGTATGCTTGCGGCCTCCGAATTGGGGAGGTATCTCTCTTACACGAGACCGGCGTAAAGTGATTGCTGTGCTGTCGCTTTTCATGCGGTGTGTAAGTAGCCCAAGGTGGCCCAAGGAGGTGAGAGGAGAAAAGAGGGCAGCGCATCTGTACATACTCTATGCGAATGTCTATGGGCGTGGGTAGTCATGAAAATGACTCCGATTGCTTGTTTGCCCCCCTATAAAATAAAAAAAAAGAAACTTGCATATCGCTTTATATATAAATATATTTTTTTATTGTTAATTGATGGATGATCGATTACAATATCAAATGTTAAGAAAAATATTCCCTCTAGGCCATGGGATGGGTACGTTTATAGGAAACGTGCAAGAAACATAGAGGCAGCATTTTCGCCGCTCTAGTGAACATTTTAGGAATCAAGTGCTAGCAAAACACTAAGCAAAAGACAATGACAATGACATGTTCACATATTAACAGATACACTTTTGAAGAATATTAATAAATTTAATGTCAAAATATTTGTTGTTTTCCCCATGGTTTATTTATTTAATTATTGACATGATATTAAAAACAATATTGATATATCAAATATCGCTTTATGTCAATAGAATCAATTGAAGCATTTAATTTTCTCGCATCAATACAAATTGTTTTGTAAATCTGCATATTGTATTAATGAAATGTGCTATTAATTCGGGGTCTTAATATACTGTGATGTATCAAACGGTAATAGCATGGTAATTAAATGCGATGGCCGATCACACTGGCAACATTATTCAAATCTATGCAGACATTTGTTGTGCGAACGGTATAATGTTGATATATTAATTTATTTTGAGCATAAATGATAATTATTTATTTAATAATTATAATATGTCATGTTTATTCTAACTATATTGTTTATAGTATAAGGGGTCAAACGAGAGATAAGAGCCATTTTCATGACTACCGACGCCCATAAGCATCTCCATAGAGGTGATACAGATGCGTTGACCTCCCCTCTTTCCCCTTCCATGAGCCAGCGGCTACTTACACACCACACGAGTCCAGTCCATACTTTGTTCAAAATAAACACATTGTTTGAGCACTAACCCCTTTTAATGATTATTCCCAGTTGTGGTAAAGTTTTCACTCATAAATTAAGTGTTGACTAAGTTAGAACTCATAAACTTTATCCCCCTTCCCCGCAGTGCCTGACATGTTTTATTTCGCCGCGAAAATTATGTATTAACGTAATGTCCCGAGCCGCAAGAAGTGTCTAGTTTGTCTTGTCTCATCATTTAAAAATTTTAATATATTATATTACGTAAATGTTAATGGTACGAGAGTTATCATGGAACATAAGAAGGTCATCCTATGTTATTCATAATGGACTTTATACTCCGTCGTATCAAACTCATAGACATATACTACAGCATGTCTGTAGAGCGGTAATGTGCTCTGTGGAACAGCTGCATCGGTTGATTAACTCATAAATATACAGCATGAGTATGAAGCAGGTACCGTCCGCTACAATAGTTTGCGATACATTTTATTAACATAAGCGTATGGATAATATTACATTAATGAGTTTAGTTGTATTGACTCTCCTTTGATAATTAATCATTCACTATCAGAGTGCACGTATGAAAACCAAATTTACAGATGTATCTAACATTGTGAAATCGCTATTAATATTTTTATCCGTCAATTAGAAAATTATTTTAAACCCAGCGGCTAAATTTATACACCTATAATATACATAGATAGGTTCTATATCCTCCGTTTAAAGATAATAAATTTGACAGTTGTAATTACATACATCAAATACGTTTAGTTTTTATTTACTTAAAGCTAAATATCACAAACTAATAATCCTCCTCGTCCTGCATGCGTCGAGAATCTTTTGATATTTATAAAACTTTTGGTTTTTTGTATAAGAGCCCGAAGCAGCCAGTCTTACCAGTCTGGTTGTCGCGGGCTCTTGTACCATTAGATAAATGAACTGGTTTTAAATGCAAAGGAGCCGGCATATATTAACGCTTCTAATGGTATTTTTATAACTCCTTTGTAAGGAAGGCAAGTGGCTCGAGCGCTGTGAACATAAATAGTCAAACGAAAAATTAAGATCGATTTTTCCATTAACTGGGAACTTAAATATCTGTAGCTGGTTTTTTGTAGATATGTTCATTCTATATATAAATAGTCGTGCATAGTACTGGCTTGGTGTTGTATCTGTTGACACTGCTGAGACTTTATTGTACATGTACTGGAATTTGCCCCGTCAGATCAAATTTTGGTCATCACGAACAGTGTTCGGTGAAAAACCGTACAGAGCTCATCATCAGCATCTTTGTACATTTCGCAATTGACACACTTACATTATCATTTTAGTTAAAAGTTAGATTTAGAGTACGAACCGTACAAATACGTTAACACTTGCTCATGGACTGTGCTGGTATGAAGTAATAGTTATACAGTCAACATTTTGTGCAGATTATGAGAGTTGAAATAACTGAGATAGCGGTACAAATCTAATATTGTGTTATTAATAAATAGAGTCCGGCCATTATTTTATCCGGCTGCGTCAAACGAGAAATGGTGTTTCAGAGCGTATGTATTGACATTTCTGTATAGTGTAAACATATTAAATACGCTATTAAGTAAGCAGTATTTAAGAAAGATTTCCCCTCGAATATATTCGAGCAATAAATATGTATATAAATAATATATAAGGTAATAATTTCATCCCGTTTTATTAGTTGTATATATAATTAATTGGTTTATATATCTTGAAGTTTGTCTCCCTAAAAGCAGAAAATAAACGCGTCGCTTAAACCGAATCATGATGGGCTCAGTAACTTTATTCATTTGAAACCATTTAGATAGTAAGTCTTCGCAAATACGCCAAAAGAAACTTGCTCTGAGACTCAGTTGTTCACAACTAGTCCGGAACAAGAATGTTTCAGCGGAGAAGACTTGAATATACATAAAATATAATATCTTTTATATGTTTTGAACATATAGAAGACATTTAATTTCAGGCGTGATTGCATAAGGATGAATAATTTAGCTTCTTAGTATTATTACTTGACCTGAAAACTTATAACCAGAACAACAACACACCTTCAAGCTAGCTTTCTAATTGGGTTGGTAGAGAAAACAGAGTGACATATTTCACTATCCATGCACACTTATCTTTACTTCTTTCGCATCAATAACTTTCTATAAACACAGAGTGTTGAGTAATTCATTACTATTGCAATAGAAAAAATCGTATCATCAGCGCTTAGAAGTACCTCTGTAAATGTATGCTGCATTACCTCGAAATCGGGCCAGTAAGAGCAGAGAAGAACTTTTGCTTACTTTGTACTTGATATGATATCGCGTTTCTTGCAGTAAGTTTTCGGTGGCCACTGTATTGCCATTTTGCTGCCATGCTTTTTAGTTTGTTTGCTCAACAAAACTTCTATTCTCGGCCCTGAAATTGAGGCTACATAAATTCTAATTAAATGAATCAATAACCAAACGCCTAATTTCTGAGTTGAAAATAAGATAACCTCAATTAATTTTCAAACCTATATTAAATATTTTAGACCTTAAAAAGTTTTGCCAGGCCTTCCTTTGAGGAACAAAATTTCTCAAAGGAACCTAAAAGGCTGGCTTTTTAAGTATTTACTGAAAGTAAAAGCTCTTGATCTGTAGTCGTCGAAGCCCATGCCCCTGGAGGCTATAGTCGCGATTTAAGATATATACGCGAGTATAATTTGGAAGCAAATTTTGTTTAACAGGTTGTTAGCATCCGATTAATTTAGCCCCAGGCCGGTTTAATTGTTGGGCGTCGCGCCAAATTGATTCTTTTATAATTTACGATTGTTGCTTGTGATATTACCTTTACCACAGTTACAGCTACTCACACGTTTACAGTGTAAACTCACAACGACATTGCCCTTTGAACGAAAGTAATATTGAGTTTCAATCGATGTCACTCCTTTAGTTATATACATTATACAAAATGGACTCTACAATAATTAATTCAATACATTTAAAAAAAGATTCCAAAGTGAAAGATCACAATCCTGCAATTTAGATAGTTTCTATGATTGGCCGCTTGAAAAAGGTTTCGCTCGGGAGTGAACCTTTAAGTATTATGTAGAAAATTATTCCCCAGGCACACCCCAATCTTTTTATAACTTCGTTGTTGTCGATGTGCTTACGAATATGATATTTACTACAAGTTGCGCTCCGCGGTTTCATCTGCGTAATTTTCGACTCGTGGAAATATGGGGATGAAAAATAGATGTTGGCCGAAATGTCACAAAATTTCATGAGAATCGCTCGAGCCGTATCGGAGGAGTATGGTGATTATCATTGCGACATGAGAATTTTATTTAACACATAAGAGATAGAGATTTTATTATTACGGGTCTACTACTTAGAATAGTAATAGTTACGATAAATTTTGTTTGGCTGCCTATGAATTGTCCCTACTACGTCGTCGAGACCGTGCAATGGAGTCAGGTTCTCATCTTGACCCCTGGTCTCAGTACTCCATAGCTAGGAACAAGCCATCAATTTGTCCAACATCGGACCCGCCACTCGTCCCAATCCACACCATGATCTGTTGATTCTGAGAAACGGGTGGAGGATTCCTCAGTTGAGCTGTTCTTAGTCTGACCCTTACCCCAATCATGTCCCATATGGGTAGCCCTATCATAACCTTGGGGACCACAGAGATACGTAAGCCCCTCCGCTACGGCAAGGTGGCAGCATCTTCGGGGAGGACAGCAACTCTACCCTAGAAAACCAAACTTAAGGGTACTAATCAATCAGTGTTTTTAAGGTGGACTTTTTTTAGTTAGTCCATTAGGAACTTTACTGGCGTGTATGCCACACATTTCTTATTCGGACGTTCCGGTTAGAATCCATTAATAAGAAATATTTGAGTGGCATTTAGAATAGAATAGAATAGAAGAATAGAATAGAAGGCATTTATTCAGTACTCCAACTTAGTATACAAAAGAAAAGTAGACAATAAACACAATCATATTATGATAAAAAAGAAGATAAAAAAAAAACAAGAATAAAACTAAAATATAACAACTTAATTATGGATAAGCAAAAAACTTAGTGTTTATCTGCACAGCAGCGTAATGTGGAGGAGCACTGAAAGGGATACCACTCGGCATACATCGGAGAATTTGAGTTCTCCGACACCGATTTTCAGTGGCATCTGGAGATGGAGACGGAAGACAGTGACGATTTTAAGTATTTACATATAGTAAATTATAAGATTAATAAATAAGCAATTATCTTATGTGTAATAAAATAATAAACATATAAATTAAATAAAATATATCATAGGGAGGTAAGCAAATTATTATATAAATATATATTAAAAAGTGGGAAATATTTATATTATAATATATCGGAGACGGTCGATAGTACAGATGGTGAACGAAACTGTTAGAGAGGGTCAATTGTATGGACGGTGATGGACTCATGGATCTATCGGAGACGGTCAATAGTACGGACGGTGAACGACACGCACGAATTCCGACAAATGTAGTTGCAGCGCAGTTTTATCTTCGGGAAATAATGTTGTAGACTTGTGACAGACTTGAGAACGCAATGTGACGCCTGCGGATGGTCACTCAACAACCAACAGTCGCACGGATCGGATCACTAGTCCACAAACAATCACGAGATGTTATAATATCGAGCAAAAGCGAACTGTTATAGAATATACAAATCTAACCAATGTCTGCGTCTGGAAGAATTGCCCCTACTGTGGTGGTTATCAAAAGAAGGTACGTTACAGCAATACGCATTTATTATAATTTATAATTATAATTATCATTATTTAGAGATCAAATGACCACGTGACACTTTAGTAACCTGTGAAACTGGCCATAAGAACTCCATTATTCCAGTATTCTCAAGGTGGCCTTGTTCGTCTCAATTCAGATGTATTGCACCATGACTATCTTTTTTCTTCCTTACTTGGCTTAAATTCGGTTGGATTAAAGTGATATATTGTTGAGTACTATCTGTGTAAAATAAATTTTAGTTTAATCCTGTAGGATGTGATTACGTATGTAAATTTCCGGGCGTAACTAATGTGTAGAGGGGAGAGGGGGTGGGGGTTGAATTAGGTAGCAGATAGCGCAGATAGTTTTATGATCTTTATGTTTTTGCCGTATAATATATTACACGTATATGTGTTTTAAACTATGTATATATCCGAATCATTTGTATTGTAAAAGTTTTCTGTCACATGGATGGACAGTAACGTATTGGCTAACTTACTACCACTACATAGAGAGCTTAATGGGTGGAGTGTTTTATCAAACTTTCTCTGCCCTCGTCTAAATAAAATTAATCCTGATCCTATTCCTGATCAAATATTTCATCTGAAAAAGCACATGTCCGATACGGAAGCAAAATAGGACTACGTTTCCCATAGGAAGGAAGGTATGAAGAATAGGAAGAGATCAAATTGATAATACCTTTTTGGCTGCAACGCAGCAATGTTAAGCAAATTAAAATTTCATAGCATGTCTTCGACTTAACATAAATAATAATAATCTAATATCTATACATATACATACATACATCGTATACAAGGTTGATACAAGCGAGAGGCATTAAATTTAACCACATATACTATAAGTGCTTATTGTTAATCCGAGACTATTAAAAAAAGTTTACGAAAAGTATACGAAAATACTTTTTTCAAACAAGTTAAATAGCGAAAAAATAAGGAAAACTTGTAAACACTCTTTATACGCGCCGCCGCGGCCGCTCGGTAAGGTCGCTATGCCTCGAACGGGGTGAATGACCCCGACGGACTATAGGCGGTCGGGCGCTCGAACAGCTGATGGTACAGAGTGTACGAAGTGAGAAAAAACTTTAAAAAATTCCTGTGGCTAAACTATTGCTCCGATTGATCTGATATTTGTTGTGTAGCCTGGAAATAATACACTTCATATGTGGTTTATTTTAATGCCGATAATATATTTACGAAAAACTAACTGGCGCTATGTTAAATTCTATTAAAATACTTTTCAATGTTTTTAATTTTTTGTCTGCCTGTTTGTCCGTTTGTCTGTTTGTCCGGGATAATCTACGAAACTACTGGACGGAATCGCATGAAACTTTTTGTAGTGTATGTATATGATACTAAGTCTGGTCAACACCAAAAACTCTTTTTACTTCGGTAAAATTGCTCATTCCTACGGGAAATCGGAATTTCGGCACGCTGCAGGCAAACAATAACAAATCACTTTGATTATAATATTACTACGCTACGCGAATGTAGTCGCAGGTACCAGCGAGTATATTTATAAGTGCCATATATAAATAAGTGTGATGTAACAAGTTAAAAAATATTTTTTTTTTTTTATGATATAGGGGGGCAAACGAGCAGCTGTAGCCATTTTCATGACTACCGACACCCACAAACATCCGCATAGAGGCTAAACAGATGCGCTGCCCTCCTTTCTCCTCCCACCTCCATGGGCCACCGGCTACTTACACACCGCACGAAACGCGACAGCACAGCTGTCGCGTTTCGTGCGGTGTGTAAGTAATAAATATTTATCTTTGACATTACGAAATACGTTAGCAATGTCGCTAGTTAATTTATGTTCGAACGCATTACGATATTGAAATACGCATATTAAATCCAGCGAAAATATTTACAAAATATTTTCAGATGAATCGCAATATGAATTCACGGGAGTCCATCTATAAACATATTTTTGTAGCAGTATTATGTTATGACGGTTGAATGTTAAATCAATATGATTAAATGTAACTTATATTAAATGTAAGTAACATTGCAACAGTACAAGCAGTCGTGTAATAAGAAGAATTTAATTATTTATTCTAATACTTACAACAGTATTAGTACAATGAAATAAACAAGCATTGTCAAGCCTTTTTCGTTTACTCAAAGGCAGTTTCCATAATTAATATATTTTAAATCAATAGTATATTATGGCAGATCGAAGCTCAACCGATTTTGTATATACGAATACTCTTTCAATCAAAAATTAATTTGTATATAATAATGTAAATAATGTCCTCTGAGTAGGTAAAGTGTCGACATTCGTAAGGCGGTAGCAGTTGGTGACAGTGAGAAGTCGTTGCCGTTCATTTGGAAGGATAGATTTGGTGTAGGAGCCGGTAGCAGGAGAATCGTCATGATGATCAGCAGCAGTTAGTAGACGTCCACAGCTGGACACAAGCTTCTCTCACGAGGGCGTCTCGGGTCACGACCACAAGCTTGCTTCCAGATTCAAGTGTAAGGATAAAATTTGATAATATTCGATGTGGTACCAAAATAATTTACATAATTAGTGTCGTCCCTATAAAGTATGCAACATGTATCTGTATTTAATATAATATCCTTGAGCAGGTATATTTAATACATCCTTGACGATAAATTTAATGTAATAAATAACTCTTTTCGTGAAATTCTTTATTTTCGTTTCATCATCATTTAGGACATCAAATCGTCGTAACCTCGCCTCGTAATTTTCTAATTATTTTAAAATTAGTCAATTAATTAAAGTACTAATAATTACAATCAGAAGTTTGTAATTAGTAATTTTACCGTAAAAGCTACTACGTTATTATTTCATTGGTAGAGTTCCGAAATGCTCAGTGGGTCTCGAAAATGGCATGGCATAGTTTTGAAGCAATAATAATTGTCTGTTTCAATTATTTAATATAAAAAATCTATTGTATTATTTTGGAAACGTTTTTTCTCAAGTTATCTTTATTGACATTATAAACAGAGTTATTATTATATTCAATTCAACAGTACGAATTGGGTTCGATAAAATAATATACTGAAAGAATTAATTTGTATGTCGAATAGGAGGAAAAGTTCGATACAGTAAAAGTTTTCGCAAGCATATTATAAACCCCGAGGTAAAGTTTCACCGCTCCAGCCATTTGGGAATAAGAAACAGATTATTTTCAGAGTAAGTAAAATATGAAAATACGTATTTATTAGTTAGTAGTAATAAGACTAGATCTTTCTCTTTGTGAGTATAGGTATTTGTCAAAAACCTGTTTTAGTATTTATACTATAAAAAAACTCCACCTAAAAAAACAATAACTTTAGAGAAGTAAGAAGTAAATAAATCATTTTAATTTTTTATTTCATTGAGTTAGTTTTAATAATTACTAGCAGTGCCCCGCGGTTTCACCCGCGTTTAATTTCTAAGAAATCCATATAAACTTCAACCCCCTATTTCACCCCCTTAGGGGTTGACTTTCTAAAAATCCTTTCTTAGCGTATGCCTATGTCGTAACATCTACATGGATGCCAAATTTTAGCTTGATCCGTCCAGTGGTTTGGGCTGTGCGTTGATAGCTGGCTATGTCACGTTTGAGTTTTATTGCATTTTTGAGTTTTATTGAGTTTTATTGCATTTGCAAGAGGTAGTGCCACACTGCATGCTTGCATGCAGTCGAATTGGGCCGGCACGACCGGGGAGGTACCTCTCGCTTACACGAGACTGGCGTAAAGTGACAGCTGTGCTGTCGC
>LUGF01004211.1:30911-44305 GCA_001625245.1 Calycopis cecrops | reverse complement strand
AAAAGATCCGCTTCTTAGAATTGTTTTGCTATCTCTTCCCCACTCGTAGGGTCCTTTTATTGTTCTGGAATGTCAAGTTACCCCTTCTACTACTTTCTTTATTATTTTCTTCAGTGCTTTGCCTATCGCTCGGAGCTATCCACGTGTTTTTGTAGTTTCTTCTGTGCCATAGTTTCTGTCCGCATGTACGCTTGGACATTGTTTGTGCTTGTGATTTGGATATTGTTCGACTGACCGCTTTACAACATGCCTCAGCTCTACACTAGTCGTGAATATGCAGAAATGTATTTTATTTACGGGGTATGCGACGGTAACGCTCGACTCGGCTCGGCTGCACGTACGTGTCGTGAGCGCTACCCTAATCGCGAACGCTATCCCCACCACAGAATCTTTCTACGGGTGAAGAACGCGTATTAAGAGGGTCGAATTCCTGGGTATTAAATTCCTGAAGGAAGACCCAGGATAATTGACGAGGAGCAAAGTGCTGGCAGAAGTGGAAGAAGATCCTCCCAATGGTGTTCGGCGGATTTCTCGACGAACTAGTGTCGCAAGGTCTACAGTTCACAGAATTTTAAGGAGATATGCTTTACATCCATACCATGTACAGCGAGTGCAAGCTCTCTTACCTGCTGATTTTCAAAGACGAATGGATTTCTGTCGGAAGATGCTTCGTCGATGCAGGCAAGATCCGCTTTTTTTATTTCATATTATGGAGCGATGAATCTTGTTTTAAGGGGATGGGGGTATTTAATATGCACAATTTACACCACTGGACCGGATAAGTTATAGGTCAACAATATCCAAATCACAAGCACAAACAATGTCCAATTCAAGCGTACGTCATTTGACAGAAACTATGGCACAGAAGAAACTACAAAAACACGTGGATAGCTCCGAGCGACAGACAAGGCACTGAAGAAAATAATAAAAAAAGTAGTAGAAGGGGTAACTTGACATTCCAGAACAATAAAAGGACCCTACGAGTGGGGAAGAGATAGCAAAACAATTCTAAGAAGCGGATCTTTTCCTGAACACAATGTCTGAGTATCTTCTATGGTTTTAATAAGTCAGCTTTATTTCTAACGTTTATTTAATAATTAGTAACAATGGTATATTTTTGAAATCTGCACGAGTCACAAATGTCTTTAAAATAAAGTTTCATGAGGTTGCCTTACATTTTTTTTAAACTAGCATTGTTGAAACTTCAAATTTTACATCAAGGAATACAAAATATGCACAGGTTTCATAGCATATTTTTATGTTGTTATTAATTAATGGTTAAATGATATTTTAATTAGGAAGACTAATGTTTTTTTAATAATATGAGATGATAAAAAAGCAGAAATATAAACAATGTCTAATAATAATAAAATTGTTTTTCCATGCGCCATATTACAATTTAAAAAAAAATTATAAAAAATCATATCTCTTAAACTATTGGGCTTAGACTAATTTATTTTTTTTGGTTCCGTGTTTGTTATGACTTCTTCTATCTCCCACACTTCGTTGGTCCACTCCTTACGAGACACCCTGTATATTGCCATTGTTGCATTGTAGCCAACGAGGGTCAAAATTACCAGATTGGTGCTCGCTCACAGAATAAGATCATGAAGTGGCAGCTGGCGGCATTGCACAGTTCCAACGTTGGAGTAGGGACTGACAAAGGCAGCCGGACAGTCCCCAAGGAGAAGTCTGGCCTTTTTATAAAAGCCAGCTTGTCGCCGGAGAGGTCCTGTTGCTCGTAGATCCGGGGCCTTTCAATTATAGCGGCTGAAGGCACCCGCAGGGGTTTAGTTGGTAGAGGCAATAGTCGAATCCGACACTGCCCCCGGTTGAGCCGCCAGGGCTCCTGAGTAGCGTTCGTAAAGGTTCCCTGCGTTACCAAAAAAAAAAACAGGAGGGAACACGTCTGCCTACTAGTTATGTGAATAGATCATTGATGGTCTTCAAGAGACTCCGACTGTTCATTTGCCCCCTAATACTACAGTATTACTTACAGTATTTTTTACAAAAACACCTTCTGTTTCAAAATATAAACAACAATGAAGAAATATTAGTAATATGGATGCTTTTTAAAACAACTTCTGTTTCAAAATATAAACAACAATTAAGAAATATTAGTAATATGGATTCTTTTTAAAACAACCTCTATTTCAAAATATAAACAACAATTAAGAAATATGAGTAATATGGATTCTTTTTAAAACACCTTCTGTTTCAAAATATAAACAACAATTAAGAAATACTAGTAATATGGATTCTTTTTAAAACATCCTCTGTTTCAAAATATAAACAACAATGAAGAAATATTAGTAATATGGATTCTTTTTAAAACACCTTCTGTTTTAAAATATAAACAACAATTAAGAAATATTAGTAATATGGATTCTTCTTAAAACAACCTCCGTTTCAAAATATAAACAACAATTAAGAAATATGAGTAATATGGATTCTTTTTAAAACACCTGTTTCAAAATATAAACAACAATTAAGAAATATTAGTAAAATGGATTCTTTTTAAAACACCTGTTTCAAAATATAAACAACAATTAAGAAATATTAGTAAAATGGATTCTTTTAGAGCATCGAATTCAGGAGCCAAAGCCTAGCAACTGAAAATTCTTAATACTAAGCAATTGAGACGCTTGTTTTAGTAACTAATTATTATTCTAATTAACGTAACACTTTTAAGTAATGAAATTGAATCGCCGCCGTACAGCAGTGCTTGTTAATTAGTTCGTAAGGAAATTTAATGAGTTTCAACTCGGCTTATAAGCCTTTACTCGCCTCTATTACAGGCGTAATTGAAAAGCATACAAATAAGTAGTTTATGTAATTGGAAAACTAAGACTTTTTTAAAGTTTATTTTTAGTTTCATTCATTTCTAAATTCGCTCAAAACTCTAATTGATCAACAGGTCAAAATAATATCATCTATTTCGAAACAATGATTCACATATTAGTACACCATATGGTTTTTGTGATAACACAACATACCTTGCTCGTCATTTCAAATATAATAAAAATAATGGTCTGTTTATAGCTGAGCTAAGTAATGAGATATAGTAAAAGGTAGTGTCACTCAGTATCAAAGCCAATTTGGGCCTGCACGACCAGGGAGGTAAGTACTTTCGCTTATATGATAACGGCGTAAAATAGTGCCCGTCGCTTCGCAGTTTGTGCGGTGTGTTCCTTGCCTTTTTCATTAACTAGATAGATTGAAAATACTTTTTAGTAAAAAGTCGGTCATAACAGTTTTTAGCTCTCTGAGCGTGACGCAACAAAAAACCGCTAAGAGGACAGAGATATGATAAAATAATATGTAAACTATGTTTTAGCACATTAAATGAGTTGCTATTATATTAGCTATGCTGCATACTAATGTTCTCCTTTTAATGTAGCATAATATGAATACGCAACACTCTGTATGAAAAGTTTATGGTCGTTATTATATTATGTAGACATAAAATAAAGTCTCACCATTGAACTAAATTACTATCGTACTACGTAGTAGTAACATCTCGCTGAGTCTCACTTACTATTTTCTCTAGACAAACTACCAAACGCACATTCTATTCAAAACGGTTACAAATATTTTTGGTTGAAGGTCGTATTGATCGCATTTACGTTTTTTACATGCCCTTAGATTTTTAAAAGGTGAGATTCATTTAATTGACGAATGGGCCCAATGCTATACGGAATAATAAACATTTTTGTATTTTCTTTTTGGAACCAACCAGTGAAATCGGGTTTTTTTACCTCGATTTTCGATACGAACGAAGTAGAGATAAATTTCCTTTAATATGTACTATGTGATATATAAGCGGTATATTAACTAATTAATCAAGGAGCATAATCAAGTCTGTTCTGATATACAGGCTTACTTTTTGGTCACCGGCCAAATTTTTTGTAAAAGGGTCCTGCTGTTCCCTTTGGAAAAACGTTATGATAATTTAATTAAGGGTCAAAGGAACAAAACAAGTAATAATCGGTATACTTGATTACAGCTAATATCGGTATACTTGGTGTCGACATATCGAGTAACGTTCAGGTCCGCGGTCACTTGGAAGCGAAGGCTAAATTTGCCTCTAAAAAGCTGGGTGTTCTCAGCAGGGCGAAGCAGTACTTCATGCCAGCGCATGTGCTACAACTATATAAAGCACAGGTACGACCGCACATGGAGTACTGCTCTCACCTTTGGGCTGGAGCCCCTCAATATCAACTTGCTCCATTTGACCGCATCCAACGTAGAGCGGCTCGAATCGTTGATGATCAATATGGCTTGATTCTCTGGCGTTACGAAGAGATGTAGGCTCGCTCTGCATTTTCTACCGTATTTACAACGGGGAGTGTTCCGAGGAGTTGTTCGGATTAATACCCGCAGCGAAGTTCCACTTTAGGACATCCCGGCAGAACTCCAAGTTCCACCGCCACCACCTAGATGTCCCAAAGTATACAACTGTGCGTTTCAGGCGCAATTTCTTACCACGCACAACATCACTTTGGAACGACCTGCCACAGTCGGTATTTCCGAACCTATACGACCTGGGGTCCTTCAAGAAAAGAGCTTACTTATATTTAAAAGGCCGGCAACGCGCCTGCAAAGCCTCGAGTTTTGCAGATGTCTATGGGCGGCGGTAGTCATCTACCAACTGCTCGCTTGCCCCTTATCCTATAAAAAAAAAATCCACGCGAATGAATTTGTGAGTAATGCCTGTCATTAGGAACGACAATAATTTCAAAATTAAAGGTAATTTACATGAATTTTTAAAGTTAAAAAAACTTTAAACTTTTTAATACATACGTACCATCAATTAATAAATGCCCTATTTACTATTTTTATTTGGTCTACTATGAAAATAGTATATTATATAGTCTAGTCATTTGGTAGTTTTACCTGGCAAGTTTTCCAGGAGTTTTGAAATTGGTTATTTTATGGATTACGGCAAGATTACGGTATCCTACTAATATTATAAATGCAAAAGTTTATCTGTTTGTTGGTTTGTTTGTTTGTTACTACTTCACGCAAAAACTGCTAAACCCATTTTCATCAAATTTGGCACACACATAGAGGGTAACTTGGACATAGGATAGATTTTATCCCGAAAAAATGTTTCTATGGGATGTCATGGAATGATTTTCTATACTTAATACGAAAATATGAAAAAATACGAATCAGAAAAATGAGAATATATTTTAAAACAACAGTTACCATCAAGATAAATTAATTTTTAAAAAGCCTTATTTAGTTGACGGGTGACTTTAGAAAACTTATCAGATATTAAAACTGACAGAGCACGCACCGCAAAATTCAAAGCAAGAATGAACTATTTAAATTTGAATTATTAAAAGAACTAGCTGCGCCCCGCGGTTACACCCGCGTAAATTTCGATCCCTTTGAAAATAGAAAATCATCCCATGGCATTCCATAGGACCATTTTTTCTAGAAATCCCATCTGTTACTCTCTATGTATGTGCCAAATTTAATGCAAATTTGTTTAGCAGTTTTTGCTTGAAGGATTAACAAACAAACAAACAAACAAAGAAACATGCAAATTGGTAGAATAATAAATAACAAACTATTATTTATATTTATTACAATACTCTAGTAGAGCGTAAGTTGTTTATATCCTCGTCACGACAGTAGCGGCCACTAGCTCAGTCTAATTCTGTTACTGACAATTAAATGGCTGGGCCAAAGGTTGTCAATAATAAAATATTCTATTGCCGTAAGTCCACAGACGTGATCTTATTTTGTATGAATCCATGTATTAATCAACATTACTTTTGTTTTACATTCACGTACACAAAATATATTTGTTAACGAATAACATCGGCATTTGGTTTCGGATTTAAAGGGCTACAATTTTGTATCTACAAATTTGATCAAATCCAATCGCATAGTACTAAGTTGATTATACCATGTTGTAATTTTTTTATTTTATTAAGTGAGGTAGCCTAATGTTATTTAACAGTTGAATGGGTTAGGCTCGACCGAGGAACCTTGAAGTCCGCATTGTAGATTTCACATAGTTTGAGTTCAAAAGATTTGTTGACCTGGTGGACTGTTATTTAGAATTTACCAAAATATAAATACTTCGAATGAGAATCGTATTTGATCTCAATCAGACCCACGGTTCTCGTAGAACTGTCTACGCCTAAAAATAAATATATTGTACAATGTACCTGCCTACACGAGTTTTTAATAGCAAAACTTCTTTAGAGGAAAAGAAATTTCTCAGAATTTTATATTATTAAACTGCTAATAATAAAGTAAATTTATTGCAATATTCTCGTAAAAAAGGAACACTCATCAGTACGTGTATATAATCACAGTTCCAAAGTGTCAACTAATAGCTCAAATTAGTGCGAGGTAAAAAAGGTCAACGTACTAAACTATTGAGAGGAATTCGGCCGTCAAATACAATCACGAGACCGAATGTTCACACACAAATGATTTCAAAGGTGTCGGATCGATCCTAACTTAGCTCTGAATGTTGTGAATAGCTAACACTGTAACAATATGCCGTTACAATTTGATTATCCTCAGCGTCACATCTGATCTGATTGTATAATCTAAGTCACCACCTCGCACTATGGTCAATGTAAATAAGCACCAATCATTGGCATGTCTCTTATTGTTTACAAATGTGGGGTAAGTTGCCTAATCTAAATAAGATTTGATATAAAATATTGTGAATGGTTTGACGTAATCTAAAGTATAATATTGTATAGGTATGTTTAGTTCAATGTTTGCATACTTTTGTATATGTTCAATACGGTATTGAATTGGCCGCTTACCAAATACCAGGAACGGCTGAAGATTTTATAACCCTAAACAAGGAAGACATTTATCTTCTGATTGTCAAACTTTGAAGTGGACAAATATAAAGCCATATAAAAAAAATGGCGCTGACGATCTCAATATTTATCTTTAGGATGTGACTTTCAAATTCCTCTTTACTCTGTTTTGCTGATTTGTCTCACCGATATCGATTTACGTAACCGCAGATGTTACGAGCCCAATAATATGAATTACTCAAAATCCTCCAACATTCATTTGAGTTATGTTCTGTGGGTGGTTAATGTTAACATAATTATTTTGATTGTATTAATTTTGTTCTACAATCTTTTGATGCATCAAATTCATACAATCAAAAGAAGATATTTCGTTAGTTCCTACTGCATCTGACATCAAAACGTAGCTGGCGCAATACGAATAAGCATAGCTCATATCAGATTTTTAATAATATTCAAGAAGAAGGCAAGTACACCATATGAGATAGTATACCTATCAATTTACGCTAGTGGCATGGCAGCGCAACCAGTCGCCGGCTGCTAGAAATATAAATACCGCTTTATAGAGCGTAACTCACCTGGTGTCCGTTTGGTTGCGCAACCATACATACATTTTTTGGTAGCCGGCGACTGGTGGCGCCGCCATTTCGTCCCAGTGAAATATGGCCTCTGTCGAACATAATGTGAGCAGTACTGACGGTGTCATGGATAAATAATTACTATGGGACAAGAACATCCCAATATTTAGTTCCTGAAGTATTTAATAACATAGACCTTTTAAGACAAGATTTAGAAATAAGTATTGGCTCCTCGAAAAGAAAACTTAAGAATTATATTCTGGAAAATTATTTGCGGTTTATAATTTTTTATTAGAAAATATATGAAAATTGTAGCCTAAATTTTTTATAGCACTAATAACTGATAAACAAAAAAATTCTTCTACAGTATTTATTACTTATCCAATGTCGTTAAAAAAAATTAAATGTTAAAAATGAGCGAGTCTCGCCATCAAACGTAAAAGTTTGGCGAGTTTAAAAATGTATGTAAAACTTTGTAATTTTTCTTGAAATAAACAGTAAAAAAAAAATTAAAAAAAATTAAAGTGCCAATTAACGAGTTATGACAAAGAATTGGCAACAAGAATTAGAAAACAACAAATTCGGAATTTCACTGCACATTTATGTGGAAGTTTGTAATCAAATACAGAATAGTATAATTATAACGCTTTTAAAAGTTGCAATACGTATCATTATACAAAGACTTGTTGGTAAAGTGCTCTTACAAAGCGTCTGCCTCCATTGTTCATTACCCTCACATCGAAGTGCGGCTGCACGTCATAAGTATAGTTGTAGCAAGATGCACCACGTCTCGGTATTCTTTTAATCAGCGTCTACGTATGCAATTACTATTACTGCACTTAAATACCTAAAAAAACTGTTAAAAAATGTTATTAGAATATAAAGTTCAACTCTCTATCATATATATCAGAAATGGGATATTCTAATAGATTTCTTAAGAGGTAGTGCCACACTGTATGCTTGCATGCAGGCGAATTGGGCTGGCACGACCGGGGAGGTACCTCTCGTTTATACGAGACCGGCGTAAAGTGACAGCTGTGCTGTGGCGTTTCGTGGGGTGTGTAAGTAGCCGGTGGATGGAGGTGGGAGAAAGGAGGGAAGCATTTGTATAGCCTCTATGCGGATGTTTGTGGGCGTCGGTAGTCATGAAAATGGCTCCGGCTGCTCGTTCGCCCTCTATACCATAAAAAAATAGACATTTTGTTAAGCGTGAAGAGGTATTGCCGATACGACTGGGGACGTACCTCTCGTTTACTTAATATCACGGTAAAGTGACAGCCATGCTAATGCTATCGCTTTTGTGTTATTTGTCAGTTTCATCACAGTTTATGTACAGTTCTTACCATTTCTCCACCAATTATACCACAAGTTTCAAGAATATCACAACTATATTTTTTTTAAATGTTGGTATATAATATGCCGCCCTAGGCGCGGGCCTCCCAGGCCTATGAGTAACTCCAGCATTGGTAGCCATAGATGGCAGTACACGCATCAGCACTCATGAAATTGTATTGTAGACTATCTTACGCCCGCAGCTTCCCCTGCGAGAATTCCTGACTTCAAAAATTGAATTATTATACGTATAAACCTTTCTCTTGAATCACTCTATCTATTTAAAAAAACTCCATCAAAATCTGTAGAGTAAAATAAAGATCTAAGCATACAGACGCACAGACGGTGGAAAGTGACTTTGTTTTATACTATGTAGTAATCAGTACCTATAAGTACTAAAGTAACTTGTAAAAATAATGATGGCAGATGTTAAAAGTAAAAAAATAATAATTTTGCTGATACGTAATATACCCTATCCTATTATTATTATTATTTCCTATTAATATTATAAATGCGAAAGTTTGTATGTTTGTCTGTTACTCTTTCACGCAAAAACTACTGAACCAATTTTCTTTGTCACAGATAGATAAAAGGTAACTTGGATTAACACATAGGATAGTTTTTATCCCGAAAAATTGTTTCTATGGGATGCCATGGGATGATTTTCTATTTTCCACGGGATCGAAATTTACGCGGGTGAAACCGCGAGGCTCAGCTACCTCAGTACCTTATAATTATTTAAAGTCGACCTCAAATGAACTAAACTAACCTATATTATAAACAAAACCGGAAAAAGTCAACACAAAAATATAAAAGAAATAAATCTATTTTTAAAATAGTTATAATAATTTCCGACAGCTTTCCTAATCTAGTATGGTTTATTGGATAGTTTAAGCGTTAAATGGAGTTAAAAAAATAAAAAAAATACATCCCAAGTAATCAATGTCTCAGCAATTTATTCGCTCTTTTCAGTCGGAATATTCCTTCGGTTGCTCGTATAATTAATTGATGCTTTTGATTTATCGTGGCCACATAAAGCCGAATGTATCCGACTGTACTTATTTGTGTATTGTGTTTATATTAATCATCGTTTGGTTCCGAACATAATAGCTTAGTTATGAAAAATGTATTTTTTTGTTGGTTGTAAACCTTCTATTGCCCTACCATAAATAGGTATTTGTTTTATCGTTAATATTAAGTCGCCGTGGAAGTCAAGAGAGTTACTCCACAGATTAAAACTTTCGAGTAAATGGCATTTAAAGATTTTGTAAGACTGGTTTAGCAACATTTTTGCTCATAATTTTACTATTTGTTTAAATAGGCTATTGAATTTTTCAGCACGGATTAATTTTGTTACAGGGTTTGTTTCTTTTGCAATAAATTACTAAAAAACTAATACGTAGCGAATTTTTGTGTGTTGTACCTCTTGACCACTGTAAAATTAACAAACTCAATACAACCTAAGTGTAGTCAAAGGAGTCAAGCCTGTTAAGTCTTTTGACCAATGATAATCTGTAGACATAAACTATTACTTGTATAGGGTCAATCGCAAAGTAATGTATTTATTATTAATGAAAGAAAGGAGCTTACATGAGACTGGCGTAAAGTGACAGCTGTGCTGTCGCGTTTCGTGCGGTGTGTAAGTAGCCGGTGGCCCATTGAGGTGGGAGGAGAAAGGAAGGCAGCGCATCTGTATAGCCTCTATGCGGATGTTTGTGGGCGTCGGTAGTCATGAAAATGGCTCCGGCTGCTCGTTTGCCCCCCTATATCATAAAAAAAAAAAAAAAAAAAGGGGGGCGGTGGTTAATAAATACCCTTAAAAGTACCATGAGGCTTATGTAATGAAAAAAAGATCATTTCATTGCAATACTGTATTTTTAAATCACAATCACAATCATAACCATGTAAAACTAAAAACATAGGTGTCATAACATTTCAAAGTTCCTCATGTTCATCATCACTGTTGGAGCTGTTGTTTTGTGCAGTTTCATGGTCTGCACCTTCCAAGTTTTTATAGAAGTCATGGTATGTAGACGGAATGCTCCCGTTATTGCACAATGAAATCAAGTCTTTCAACTTACTTGAGTCTATTTTAGGTTTGCAACTATATAATATTGGAACTTCGATTGCAGACATTTTTCTACGCTGCCTTCGCTGGATTTTTAATGACTCAAATTCAGTGTCACTCAGTCTATATTTATAGTAGATGGTTGTGGGATCACCTTTGCGGTATTGAAGCCATTTTACTTTTAACCATTTCATTTTGGTTCCATTTTCTGCAACGGTTTTATTGGTCATCACTTTATTACTATATGTCTTATAATCCAAAAAGTCGGAATGAGCCATTTCCACAACCTTATGGTAGGGCTTTCTTGTCTTTGCGGTACGGGCTACCATATACCAACCTTCTGGTGTATATACATCTGTTTTTTTTCCTCTGCTCTCTATTGAGGAGTGCACGGAATCGCACTCCATCTCAGAGTGGCCAGACTCCATGAACTTCTGATTAATAATATCCAAAGGTAACTGCTCCACAGCCCGTAAGAACATTGTGGATATTACAGAGTTCCGATTTTGACCTGCCGCCGTGTCGGAATACAGCGTCACTTCTTTCTTTGGGCCTAAAGAAACCAAGAGTTTCCATAAACATGTAGCAATCTCTGAAGCTCCTTTTGTACCTCCACCTTCGTGCCACATGTAATTAGTAGCTTGACCAACTGCTAGGTCATAAATGGTAAAATTGTATGTTTTCAGTTTTTTTTTAAAATACAGTTGTCCCATTTGTAAGCTTGGTGTTAGCAATATCTTTTCTAAGTCCATTGTAAAGCAACAAATTTTTGGATCAGTCTTTGCTTGGGCCTTATCAATTTTCTTTTGGTCTCTTGCTTCTTCCTTGCGAATTAAATGTAAATCATATTCTTCTTTATTTGCAGACTTTTCCTCTTCGGACCTATTTTTATGTTGTATACAAAAATCACACTGGTCCTTTTTCGGTTTGTGAAACCCGTAGTTAAACTCTGATATAAATATCGATTTGTAAAAGCTTATCTTCTCTGGCACTACATTTTGTTCCTTACAATACTCTATATAGTCTAGATATAATCGAGTTTCACTTAACCCAGACTGCAAATATTTTCTTTTTGAGCTGCTGCGGCAATAATGCGACTCGACAACGGGCAATGATTTAATATGAGCCCTAATAACATTTTTCACTTCCTCCGATTTTTTATTTGGTGGTTCTTTGTGACCTCTTTTATCACTCTCTGTGACACCTGATGGAGTCAACTTTTTAAGGGCGTTGTCAACTTTTTTGCCAGAGATGTCGAACGTAGACAAAAAAAATTGTTTACAAACTTGTATTCTCTCATCTTTGCTTAATTGATGCTATTTATTTAATATTATATGGAATATTCTTAAGTTCAAATTAAACTTTAATACGGTCATAATTGATTGCGAAACATAAAATGTTGAGAGAAAGCGTACGCCTCAAGGAATTACTGTTTGTATTTAATTAAATCTCGGAAGATAAATGTTTCATAATTTTTGGAGCACGTCGCTTTCTAGACTACCGATATTTTGTGGAAAGTTGGGAGATTTAGGACTAAAACTACATAAAGCATTTTCGTTAGCGTTTGTACAATAAACCTATTCTCATTTAACATTCTAACCTATTATAGTAAGAGGTAGTGCCATGTTGCATGCAGCCGAATTGGGTCGGCACGACCGGGGAGATAACTCTTGCTTACACGAGACCGGCGTAAATTGACAGGTGTGCTATCGCGTTTCGTGTGGTGTGTAAGTAGCCGGTGGCCCATGGTGGTTGGAGGAGAAAAGAGGGCATCGCATCTGTATAGCCATATGCGGATCTTCTTTTTAACAGATATAGCGATTCAAGAGGAAAGTTTATATGTATTACTCCATTTTGAAGTTCGAAATCTACGCAAGCGAAGCTGCGGGCGGAAGCTAGTTTTATTATAACATGTAAATTTATTAAAATTAAGTTATGATTAAACATTCATTACAAAGATAACCGTTTGTATAATAGTCCTTATTTAGCATAACCGGTGACATATTTATTGTATTTCATAAATGTCCCGGAACATCAAATTAAGTTGTTACCCGCGTTACGTCTGTCAGAACAATTTTGAACCGGACCGATATATATTTTAGAATCACTTTATGATTGTAACATATTTTGACTATGAAACCTGGTTCAAGTTATATCGTGCAGGGCAACCATCGGTATTTATTTATAAGGACATTTCAATACAACTATCAGGTTTTAGCTTTTAAGAATTCATTAAAGAACTAAAATAGCTGATATTTTACGAGGTGTTTGTTACAATGGTTTGTACTTTATCCATTTGAAAATGAAAATAGTTGACAGCCGACGCCTATCTGTATGCATATGAGTAACACTATGGTCGACTGTATGGTATTGTCCACCCGCTCAGAGCAGCAATGTTGATGTGTGTCGTTTATAGTAATTCAACCGCGCGCCTCCTCGTGTATTAAAGGGTGGACCTTTTCACAGTTAAACTTATTCTAATTTATATCGGGTTAAGCTAAAATAATATTCTTATTTTCAGTTTTAGCTATAGGGGGTTGAAACTTGTTTAAATCTGAAAGTAACATCTCAGTAAAAATGTTTTTTTTTTATAGTACAAGGGGGCAAACGAGTGTCGGA
>LUGF01004211.1:4982-15066 GCA_001625245.1 Calycopis cecrops | reverse complement strand
GCGGACGTGTCTGCCGCTCTAGAATCGGACTTTATAGTCACGAGCGCAGATGTTTAAATGTTTAAACGCTGCTTAAATCATCTGTCATAGATGCAAATAGGCCGATGATGATGAGTGTTAAACTGTACATAATTACGGCACTCTATCTTTAACATTTGTGAATGTATGAATAATAAGTATTTAGAATTACGCTAAAATAATACTCAAAAATTTTGTTGTCATCAAAATCGAGAATTATTTCTTGTATGTAATAATGTTTACTGGCATCATATTGTGAGCGGCAATATAATTAGGTTATTCAGCAGTAATAACCATTTTTCTAATGACGTTTCTAAATTAATGCGTTTTTCGTATAGACGTTCCACATTGAATTTATTCTGAGGAATATGTAATAAGGGTGTAAACGACCAGTTAGAGCCTCTTGGTCAATACGTACGACATTTACCCAATTGTTATTCAGAGTTGAGGCGCCTAATATTATAAATGCGAAAGTTTGTATGTTTGTTTGTTTGTTACTTCTTCACATAAAAATTACTGAAGCGATTTTCATGAAATTTGACACACACATAGAGGGTAACTGAGATTAACATATAGGATAGTTTTTATCCCGAAAAAATGTTCCTATGGGGTGCCATGGGTTGAATCTCTATTTTCCACGGGATATAAATTTACGTGTGTAACCGCGGGGCGCAGTCAGTAAAAACATAAAGAGCGAAAAGATACCTCCCGGGCGTGTCGATCCACTTCGACCACAATGCAGTACGAAACTCTCTCTTATTGCGCGGTGCGCCTAAGCACTTTGTTTAGCCCATGAGGGTTTTTTTTTACTAACGTTTGACTGATTATTTATTGTTGATGCTTGATATGTTTGATACGAAATTAAGTACCTTTATTCAGCTACGTATTTCTCCTCCCTAGGGAGGACGCAGAATGTTCTACCGTTAAGTAATTCTTAAACCTTATTGTTCAATGTTTAGAGTCACTCGCTTGTAAAATTAAAGGCTGTGAAGCATGAAATGTGTACGGAATGGACTTCGCTGCAATTCTAAGAGACATGGAAAAATATCAGATGTGCTCTAATGTATAGTAGACAAATAGGATAATCTGAAAGTAAATTGACTATCGACGATGCTAAACACTCTCATAATCGGAAAATATAAATATGTATCTTCCTCCTCCTTGATACATAGTATACGAGAGAAACGTGTTGGCATCTTTCTGTTTTAAAGTGTATGTGCGCCGCAATCTCACCCACTTAAAAACATGTCTCGAGTAATTTCGGGATAAAAAGTTTAAAAAATAATCTAGATCGTAATATATTTACGTGCCAAATTTCATAACAATCCATTCAGTAGTTTTTGCATCAACACACAACCTTTCGAATTTACAGTTTTATGTTTAGGCATTTTTTAGATTTTTTTATCGCAAATGATATAATGTTAAAGATCTGAAAATGCCTAACATAAGTATGCTATAACCTTATTTTGAGCGACATCAAATTTGCTGGTTTATTATAATAAGTTCATGACCAAATGAGACAAATAAAACGCGAAGGCTTAATCATTTCGTCAGTCCATCAGGTTGGAGTCCAACAATCTTTCAGTGCAAAGCTTATAGAGTTACAAATATATTGAGTATGAAAACTAATAATAAACAAAAATCTCTTATCTTTCTTAAATAATTACAACGTAATTTCATTCTCTTTGTGCTGAGTTCTCTATAAGAAAATATTTTTTTCTTAGTCTCGATGTAATATAAAATAAGGAAAATGCGCAAAAGCAATTGATACCTTATTAATACGGGACCAACGAGCAGTCTAATTTTTACACACGCATTTACACGTATTTCGTCAACAAATTTATTTTATTAAACCGAATTAATAGTTAGGAACAAAGGGACTACGACGGCATACGTAATCGTCTGACTTGAATCAATAGAAGATGTTTAAATACGTCATTGTAGATTGTACCCCGACGTTGTCAGTTCAAACGCTGCGGAGTAATTGTGCTTGCGATTAATTATTAGACATCTCATGTATAAAATACTAGCTGGTGCCCGCAACTTCGTTCGCGTAGCATTGTTCGATTTTAATCGAAGCGATTTGTTATTGTTTGCTTCTTTCAAATTTTCAAATACGTCGGGTAATATATAATTACTGAATTTCCCGTGGGAATGATCCATTTTCCCGGAGTAAAAAGTATTCTAGATTTCGACCTGGCTTATCATCTTTACACCACAAATAGTTTCATTCCAATCCATTTAGTAGTTTCGGAGATAAGCCTGGACAAACAGACAAACAGACAGAGAAAAAATTAAAAAACATTGAAAGTTTTCTATCACTATTTTAACATCGCCCCCAATTAGTTCTTCGTAAATATATTCTACGTTGACATACACACGGATTTTTTTATTTAATTAAAAATCGTATTATTGAGTGAGGTAGTGCGTGACGTCACATGTACCGATCGCAGTCCGCTTGTATCGCTGCAAGGACCACTAATAAGTTTATCGCACACACAATTATAAGTAAATTTTATTGAGTGAGGTAGTGCGTGACGTCACATGTACAGATCGCAGTCCGCTTGTATCGCTGCAAGGACCACTAATAAGTTTATCGCACACACAATAATTATAAGTCGTTTATTGAGTGAGGTAGTGCGTGGCGTCACATGTACCGATCGCAGTCCGCTTGTATCGCTGCAAGGACCACTAATAAGTTTATCGCACACACAATAATTATAAGTCGTTTATTGAGTGAGGTAGTGCGTGACGTCACATGTCCTGATCGCAGTCCGCGTGTGTCGCTGCGAGGACCTCTGATAAGTTTATCGCAAACACAATTATAAGCCACGCGACTGGGAGCTTTATTTTATGAACACTGACCTATAAATGAAATTGGAATACAGAATCGTATTATCCGTCATTATTATATCAATTACAATTAAGTCTAATTTTATAACTTGATATTGGGACATTTAAATAAGTTAATTTTGCAACATTGTATTAGCGACTGTAGACACATCATGACAAACATTTGGATATGAACTTTTATTATAACTTAGGATATAATTTTCTTTCTCTTTTAGTTTTTGTTTTCATATTAATCAATCTCATAATTAAGTGACATGCGAATTTTTTTAATTTATTTTAGTCAATTATATTAACATTTATAAGCATTTGCATTAATATGTAAACGACGCGTACGCCGGTTATTGGTGTGCCAAATCTATGTGGCATGCATTAAAGACTACAAATATATATTAATAAAATAAATAAGAATTCACGAATGTAAAATGTGTGTGCTGTCCGTGCGCTTTAAATATATAAAATTAAAATAAAAATTAATCATCCTTTATTGTGTACAGTTTTTGTTTAATTTTAATGCATAAGAGGCAACGAGTAATTAGAGTCAGGGAGTTAACAGAATGTTCAATCTCACACTGATTTTAACACGGCACGGCACTTTTGGCCGTTACCTTTGTGAGGTGGTCCGAGGCAATCTCGCCCTGTCACTTCTGTGGCGAGGAACAAGTCAGGCCACACCATGGCTGAATGTGTTCTGCTTGGGCACAAGTACGAGCAATACTAGTAAATTTGATAGTCCTGCCGCCTCATAGAGGGCTCAGTTTGGTGAATTCACCTGTTCAATAAGATCCTAGTCGGTGATATGCTGTGTGTTCCAGAATACTTCAATATAGCTAAAGGAGTAGATTACCTCGTTATGAACCCCGAAAGGCATCCGCTGGTGGAGTCGCGGTGGAGTTGCGGGCGAGCAAGAACACCGCTGGGGTTTAGTGGTTAGGGCGAGATGCTTCTCGACTTTTGAGTCGAAAATTCCCGGGATCTCTCCGACCCGTGAGAAAAATGCATGCCAGAAAAAAAAACTAACAGTACCTATAAATACACGTGCATCCATATACTATACTCACTCTCTAGGAATGTACCCTAACTTCATATGGTGGTTACTAACACTGCTTCTTACAACCTCTGTTCTGAACATTGCCTGCACTCCTCACTCTTCAGCTAAATGTACGCGTAGTTAAATTGCGACCGACTTGGCTGGTTTTTTGTTGTGTGGCGGTGCCAAGGTGCATGTATCGCAGATGTACTCCAGTTGTTCCTGCCCAATTCATCTTTAATGCAGCATGGCACTATCTCTTCCTGATTCGGAAATAGGCCAATGGTGATAAATCGCCCGCCTCTATCTGCGTAAAATAAATTACAGTTTAATCGTGTAGGATGTGATTACGTATGTAAATTGCCGAGCCTAACTAATATGCAGACAGGGACGGGGGTAAATTAGGTGGCAGATAGCGCGCATGCCATTAGTGTATTTAGTTTGTATCCAGTTTTATGATTCGAGTTGCTGCTCTACATTATATGTCAAAGCTACCATAAGATAGATGGCAGTATTTGAACACTTTATGTTATTAAATTCCAAAATTTCATTCGCATTCGCCTGGGTAATTCCTGATAATTTTTAGTGATTATTGAATCTTCAAATTTTTATCAAAATAGATGGATCGTCCATATACGTTCGCAAAAATGTCATGCAAGCGCGATATCATGATTTTTTTCTTACCACTATGATTCATTGAAAACTCACAAATTGTACAAATATAGATTTTTTTGGAGGATCATGCAAGTACAGCAGCAAGTACACTTGAAAAACTTGTTACTGCACCCAAAAAATCTTATAATAATAACAATCTGATCGATAATTTTTAAATACAAACAACAAACATGCATTGTTTTTTCTATATAAAGTTAAAGTAAACATAACATAACAATTAATTTATGTTCAAAATAAATTTTTGTAGCAACATTATTCTGTTTGTGCTACAAATGTCGCCAATCGCATTTCATAGATATGCCAGTATCGTTTGATACGTCAACGTGTATTAAGACTCCGACATAATAGATAAATTATATTATAGTAAGTACTTTGGCAAATCTGCTTAAGATTTGAAAAAGTATTTATGAGCGAAAATTGATTCTATTGATATAATATGCAGCAGTGTTTGTGTAGGTATGCAAAGAATCTAATACGTCTTGAGTATGAACTCAACAACCGGACCCCATTGCATGAGCAATGGGGTCCGGTTCCCATCCTGACCTCTGGCCCCAGTACTTCAAAAGAGCACGCCACAATTGTTCCAATCGGACCCGCCACTCGTTCCAATCCACGTCGTCCTCAGGTGCTTAAGAGGGACGGATGGAGGACTCTAACTCGTACTGGTCTTAGTCGCCCACCACAACAAGCTCACGACAAGCATCATCTTCAGAGCATCAATGGAATACATTGAGTCAACGAAAGAAAAAAGATTTTGTTGACTTACTTAAGTCTGTTGCGTCCTAAACAAACTTAGATTTATTTGCACGCCAATGTCTTAGAAGCGATCTTGTAAATACATATGAACGTGCAAAAATGTAAATAATATATTAAGTTTAGTCGCATTTTACGTCACTGGTAAGGAATAAACGAGCTGCGATGTCACAGCAGCTATTTTTTATAGCAAAATGGGGGCAACGAGAAGTAGGAGCCTTAAATAGATTTTCTATCCCAATCCTTTCTCTTCTCCTATAGGGCACTGGAAACTCATAAACAGCATAGCAGTCCTTTTTGGTGCGAAAAAAAGAAAAAAAAGAAAGAAAAAGAAAAAAAGAACAAAAATAATAAATTATTAGAGTATTCAACTCAATGCCCTACTAAGCATTAATTTGATATTTGCAAGCAATATAAACTGGACTGCCATACTTTTCAAGATGATTAATTTTAATTTCTAAAATTTTGATAGTTTCCGATAAATGTTTTATTGTTTGTAATAAAACTGAGTGCCCGAATTATAGTAAAGTTCGTTTAAACATTTTAATTTTATCTAAGTTCTCTCTTAAGTTGAAAGTGGAGCTATTAAACTTTGAGCAGTTTCATCTTCAGCACGTACGAGATTCATGTTCCGACATATGTTCCCGCTTTTATTAGTTTTTTTTTATAGCATTAAGGAGCAAATGATACGGAGAAGTTATTCGGCTGGATGCATGCGGCCGAATATCTCCTCCGTCCATGCAATTCCCGTAATAAGGTGTCTAAAGTTTTTACTTCACATAATTATAATACTCGTACATAGATTTATTGTCATACTAGCTGGGGTCCTCGTTTTCACCCGCGTAAATTTCGATCTCGTGGAAAATCATCTCATGGCATCCCTAGGAACATTCTATATGTTAATCCAAGTTACTCTCTATGTGTGTGCCAAATTTCATGTAAATCGGTTTAGCAGTTTTTGTGTGAAGGAGTAACCAACAAAGAAATGAACAAACATACAAACTTTCGCATTTATAATATTAATAGGATAGGTCAAGTATTATGTATATAAAAAAAAGTTCTTACACATTTCATACTGGTTTTGCTAGTGTGAAGAGGATGATAAAGCGCACGTTTGGATTAAAAGCTTAGGTTAGAAGACATCACTTTATCGATTTTTAAAACTATCACTTAGTATTTAATAAGATATTTTTCGATTTAAAGGTTTGATCCAATATGTTATATTGAATCAAAGAAATAAACAAACAAACACACTTTCGCATTTATAGTATTAAATAATAAATAATATGGATAATTGGATAGTGACGTTCAACTATGCCTGCATATAATTTCCGAATAAATCCAAATATAATACACATAATATACAAACACTCGAGTCACTCTACCGAGAGAAAAAGCGGCCATGGTATATAATTTTACACATCACATTTTATCTCCAATAGCAACCTCAAGGACGTGTAAGGGGTTTTTATCCATTCCGCGCGGGTAACTGATGCCGGGCTTCAGCCAAAATGTATGTTTGAGCGATCAGTTGGTGTTGATTGGCGCGAGAAAATTCTCGCAAAATGTTACTAGCGCGTCTTTGTAATAGACGTATAGCAAAAATATATCGTTACGTTTTAAGGTGTAGGTACAACCTCATAACTTGTCAGGAGAGTATTTTAAATATAAAGTACATAATATTGATAAATATCTGAATAGATAAAAATGGAAAAAATGGAGGAGGCCTTTGCCCAACAATGGGACACATAATATAGGGCTTAAAATAATAATAATAATAATAATAATGTACTAAGTTTACCCGAATAATACTCATTACACTAAAATAACTTTCACAGATTTTTGTGAAAAATTCTCTATAAACCGTTTAATTATAATTAAAATAAATAAATATATTTGATCACGCATATAGAACTAAATGTGAACTCTATACGTATTAACTGAAAGTTTACAAACTAGCCTGCTAAAGATTAGCAAACACTGAGAGTTAGAAGTCCCATTTCATTTCCAACCTTTTAATACAAAAAGTATCCAGCAAAAAATAAAAAGGATAAAAAAGATTAATTTAATAAAAGTTTCATAGTAAAGTTAAATTAATTATAGATATATATTAAATTCAGGAATTAATATAATTCGAGATACAGTACGGTAATAGGTAAAAAACACTTCATAGCTTTGTGGTGTGCCCCACAGTACTTATCAGTAATGTATCGACGACATTGTAAGTATCAATGACATTGTAACCCCTTTGTAATGTTACATTGTGATGTTTAAGTCTCATTAATATGCTATTTTATTTGACGCTTGATATAAAAAGGAAAAAAAAAATAACCTGATAAAAATACTCACCTAATCCAGTAGAAAATAGTCGATTTTTTGTTCAAAAAAATCACGATAGGTTACGCAAAGCTCTTTTACCAATTTGGAAAGTTCTAACTATAAAGTTATTTTAACTTTCTCTTCCAATTATGTTTAACATATTCATAGCAATTAGAGAGCGGTAGTAATTTCTGTTAAGGGTTTGTTAATTTCGCGATCTGACAACTAGATAATTGGGTAGCTATAAGCGTGGAACGAAGAATATAGTAATGTATCCTTTATTTCCATTCCTAATAAACCAGATTTTTCTATATTTTATTGTAATTTCGATTCAAACGAACATTTAAATGTCTTGATACAACTGACTCAAAGCTTTTGCACAATTTGTTGTTATTATTTGCGGAGACAGCGCACACGCGGCGACCGGCGACTTTGTGACTGCGTCGATGCAGTCATAATTTAGCGACTGTGTGCGACCGGTCGCGTTAAGCTGGCTTCTCACTGCGCGTGCTACTACGCGCCGCGCCGCTCCACGCGCAAGGACGCGCCACGCGACACACCGCGCCAACGGAAACTGGCGCGGCGCGGCGCGTACCGTTGGTTGGTGGATGAATGTGTGTACATATGTATATATGTATCGATCGCCTACACTCGCGAGCCAGCGCCGCGCCTTTGAAGTTACCGACTTTTAGCGGATAGGTCGCGCCGCGCCGCGCCTCGCTCTTCACAATGCGCGGGGCGCGCGCGGGCGCGGCGCGGCGCGGGCTAACACGCGCAGTGAGAAGTCAGCTTTAGGCGCAATACACACTGAGCCCGCCACCGGGCCGCCGAAATATGTCGGCAGCTTTTAGTCGGCGGTCTAGTTGGCGGCTTCACTTATTACAAGTCGGATAATTTGGTCGGCGGCATGTCGGCGGCTTGAGATGTGAAATTTATTTGGCTGAATTGCTCCAAAGGGAACGAAGCTGTTGGGCGAGCGTAATCGTACCCAAGCCGCCAACATGTCGGCGGGTAACACGCGCAGGCACATGTTGCCGACATGATTCTTTTCATACAGGCCGCCGGGTTGTGTCGCCGGGCTTTGTCGGCGGCCCGGCGGGCTCAGTGTGTATTGCGCCTTAGAGTTGTGCGACAGTCGTGCGATGCAATATCGCGATCTCACGTTAATTGACATTCATTAGCGGCTAAATGGCCGCGTCGGCGTCTTGAAGTGTGCGCTCCCCGCGTCTAGTCGTACATTCAACTTCTAACGTCTAAATCGCTGGTCGCCTCGTCTAAGTCTCGTGTGTGCTGTGGGCCCTTATCGCTTTCCTTCATCCTATTGCTTTTAAAGAGACATTAGTAACTTGTTAGTGATATATCACTCAAAGAAATACGGGAATGGTCACTTTTCGGTTACAATCTCTTAATTTATCTATTAAGTATGCAGTAATTGGTATTACAATTTTATATTTTAAAATTAAGCATCGCTTGTGTTATCATGATGGGCTGCGGGCTGCGAATGACTAAGATGACGAATGACTAAGAACTTTAGAAACAGATTTTTTTTCACTATTTGATTTAAATTTTCTCCTCTCTCAAGTTATCTTTAAAAATATAAGAAAAATAAAAACAAATAAAAGTGAAAACTCAAATATCATTTTAACGAAAGGAAAAGTTTGCCGCTGTTATAGCTTTTGTCACAAAGTTGGCAGCCCTTTATGTTAACAGCGGCGAGAGACGGCTCATAAAACTTTGTCTCCCGTCTACAGCCGACCGGAGAGCACTGATCATACTGCGTAAGAGCTGTTACATTTTTGAAGCCTTTTGTTATTTTGTTAAAAGAAGTGTAAAGATAGTAGCTGTATTGTAGAATTTGTATAATAGATATCAGTGTTAGTAGGACTTTTAAAATATGTTAAACGATATGACCTAGGTTATGACAGGTAAAATCGGGTCGTATCGCCATTCGCCAGTGATTTATATTATATATTATATTATATCAAGCCTATTATGTATCCCATTGTTGGGCAAAGGTCTCCCGCCATTTTTTCTATTTTTCTCCGTTCAGAGCTGCATCACGCTAATCAGGCAGATATACGGCGAGTAACGACCGTTGCCCTTAGACATCCGCATAGAGGCTATACAGATGCATTGCTCTCCTTTCTCGTTTCACCTCTATGAGCCACCGGCTACTTACACCGTATGAATTGCGACAGTACGGGTGTCACTTTACGCCGCGCCGGTCTCGTGTAAGGAGGAGGTTACACATTTGCTTTCGTTCTTTACTTTCGTTTTATACTTTGCTTCCCCATAGTATCGAAACTACCGTTGGCACTCGCTACAAGTCTAAAGATATGGTACCTAGGTACGGTGACCACCATATCTCTAATAATATTATATTTGCAAAATTATAAAATTTTGCAAAATAGGTTTATTATAAGTAATTTATTTGCTACT
>LUGF01004190.1:171172-181235 GCA_001625245.1 Calycopis cecrops | reverse complement strand
TCTTTCCTCAAAGGTCGGCAACGCGTCTGTTAGACCTCTGATTTTGCGGATGTCTGTGGGCGTTGGTGATCACTTTACATCTAGTGACCCAACTGCTCGTTTGCCCCCTATGCTATATAAAAACAACTTAATTAATTTCTTAGTTTTTTATTTCATATTAAAATTAAAAACATCATGACTATTTCTAAGGATAGATGTCATGAAATGTATTGTGCTACACACGGCAGCTACATAGTAAGCGGTTAATTAGTTTTTTTTTATAGTATAGGGAGCAAACGAGCAATCGAAGCTTGTTGATGACTTCCGATGCCCATAGACATCCACACATATTTATTATACAGATGCGTTACCCTCCTTCCCTCTTCCTCCTTCCTTCGTCACAAAAAGACAATAAGTGGGTACGGAAATTTCTTAGGTTTCAACGTATTTAAGATACTTTGTTTATATTAACCGACGCGATCGCCATGGACTCTGTCGGTTACGACAAAAAGCGGGGTCGGTTGCACTAAAATTAATGATTACTTGTGTAATTTACGATAAATATTGATATTGTCGGTAACGTTAATATTGGATAAATAGTTGCGCTTAAGATAAAATTTGATTTTGTTATATCTCAAAAAGTAACGTATCTAGACGGGAAATGATGATAGAGCCAGGTCCGTTATGGTTTAAAATATCGATTACGATAAAAAAAGCATTTTCGAAAAAATGTCGCTTACGCTAAGTCGGCGGTAATGGCTCGATATATGGTCAAACATTATATTTTTTTATAATAATTTGTTAAAAAAAAACAAAAAAAAAACAAATGAAATGCACAAAAAAATAATGGGTAAACATTGCAATTTATAGTTTAAAAAACAATATCCCACATCGATCATATTAATCCATTCACTATAACTCTATTCCGAGGTTTCACGGTTTTATATGCTCCAGGCACTCCACTACTATTAATAATTTTTATTCGTAAATTAGTTTAATAGATGTATACATATTATTCAGTATGAATATAAAGTTGTTTTTAGATGGAATAATCCATAGTATAAATAAAAACGGATAAATACATTGAAAAGGTACTTAACTATTAAAAAGTTTAAATTTTAATGTACCTTTATTTGGCTCCGGCTGATCGTTAGTCCCCTATAGGTAGGTACTATTAAAAAGCATCGAGGTAGGTACTAGAAAAAATAAGTACCTAAGTACGGAGTAACTACATAATGTTTATGTATACAATACATGTATGTTTTAGGGTTCCGTACCTAAAAAGTAAAAATGGGACCCTATTACTAAGCCTCCGCTGTATGTCCGTCACTAAACTAAATCACAAAAACTAGTCATAAACCGTGATAGCTAGGACGCTTAAATTTTCACAGAATAAATAATAATTAAATAAAAATTAAGTAAATATCAAACATGGGCTCCTATTACCTATACAACAAAGGAATTTTCAAGCATTCTTTATTCGACATTAATAAACAGGTAGAAACTTGAATAAGTATTTGGAAATTTTATTAATATAGAATATTTTATTACGTATACCTAATAATAAATAGGTATCTAATACATCAAAAACACAATCGTACAGTGCACAATATGTGAACGCGCGAGCGTGCGACGGCTCTGTGTCGCCGATATCTTCGAAGATAGTCGAATCGGTAGGCATAAAACGCGTGATCTCGAGCGAGTGACGGACGCCTGGCTGTACTTAAATTTAACATCATTAATGTAGTAAAAACTTCTTTAACTTATGCACACGCACACATACACACTTATGCACACACTCGTACATATGTATACATACACAGATAAGCACATACACACACGCACGCACGTACGCACGTACTTATGCATACATTCGCAATTTTTTTTGCGTTTAGCCTAGTTTTTTAAAGTTCCAGATGTGTTAACTGAATTTATTTATCAGTATTTAATTCCATTCCATTGGAAGTACACCAGTTGCTAATATTATTAATAATATTATGTACTGATAACTACCTATATCGTTGAATATGATGTTTTTTTTATTTTCATGTGCCATTCTTATGAGAAGGTATTTTTGATTGAATTTAACGATTATTTTCAGCGGATTTATCGCGCTTGACAATAGCCTTTGTAGAAAATGACACAACCTCCGCAATGAACAAGTCTATTAAATTCAATTGGATCCCCTGTTATACAGTATATGTATTCAGTAAAAATGAATAAAACTTGTTATTAAATTAGTTTCTTCGCCACTCTCCTTTCGTCTGCTTTGACTCTTCTCTCAGAGATTAGGTTACAGGTTTAGAGGAAAGGAAATAGGAAATTTCGATCACATTTTTGTTAATGAAACTAGTAGTTGCTATAGTCACACAAAATTTATTACCTCTACGTACAGTAATAAAATACAGTAAGAAATATATAATATACAAGAAATATTTCACACCAACAATAGTTACTCGGTTACGCAGGACCTTCTACATCTACGCAGTTACACCTCCGGAGTCCTACTGATCCGTTACATTATCTGTGCACTTGGGATAGGGAGTTCGAGCGTAGAGTTATTATAGAGTAGGACAGCTATATGCAAGTCTCAATAAGAGAGAGAAGGAGAGATCTTTCTCTAATCACACACCCGTACAACATTCATGATATATATGAGAGACGGTAAGGTTGCCTCATTTATTTTCTTTTTGTGATGGAAGCTGAAGCTGGCTGCCTGACTCTCGTTTCGACCTTCCGGCCCGGTTAAATGGCATTAATCGACGTAGTGGCGGTGTAGAGCCATGTCTATAACAAATCATTGCTGCTGTCATTATTTTAAAAGAGCCTCCTATCCAATGGGACACTGGAAACACAATAATCACACGAATGTCTAAACCTCTTACTTTCGACCAATAAGAGTCGTGTCTCTAGCAGATAAGTATTATCTATATATGAGTCACTAGACGAAAACTTTGTTTCCCTTAGAAACAGCCTTAAAGTAAACATTTTGATTGCATTAGAATTATTACAAGTCTCTTCGCCGCCACAATTTCGAGTATGACGTCCACGCCAGTTGCACAGATACTGCTCCGAGATGAAATTTAAACTACCCTATGTACAAAAAACAAGTGTAGGACTGTTTGGTAGGTTGGCGTATTTTCACTACGACTATACTATTGGTCATATGTAGGGCTGTTAGTTATGATAGTGCCAGTAACGTTATCTTCTACGTCGTCAGTATAATCGATATTAGTTTACTGACTGATTGACAGTTTGAGATGAAATGTACTAAATTTAAATTATTTCGCAAATACAATAACGGAAATTCGCAATAGTCCTGCTGACGTACAATTAATAGATCAATGAATTATTGTGTATAGGTAGTAGGTACTTGTAAGTTGTAACATGGAACAAAATTAGCAAAACGATACATACCACAGACCAGTTATAAATATAAGACGTATGCTTATTACTGGGAGTTAAGTAGCAGTAAGAGTTATTACAAGGTTACCTTTTGTGTTACTGTAATTCAAATGTTACCAACAGCAACTGCGTATTTATTTGTAGAAATATAATTTATTTAGAAATTTGTTAATAATGTGTGAGGGACAATAATGAAATAGGCTTGAAATTGCTTTCTCTTCTTACATTTAGCTATTTTGTTATGTAGGTTTAATTTGCTTCAAATAATAGGCACTCTGATACAAAATTAGGCCTTAGATTCAGTGGTGCTTCGCTAAAAGTGAAACGGTCACAATTTTTCAATCTTTAGTTTGTTTTTACACACAACTTAATGCCCATACAAACCAAATTAAACTAATCATAGCGACTATAAATTAATAGCAATTAAGAAAGTACGTCATGACTGGGTCCAAAAAGAAGACTCATGAAAGAGGATATTCAAAATGTGCTGAGCAGTGCACGTTATAATTATGTTGCCAGAAGTGGAGATCAAACTTAGCGCATGAGGCGTGTCCAACAAAATCTTATAGGTAATAGGGTGATTATCTTAAAGATAGCTATTTTCACGAGGTAACTACAGGGTTGATAGACATGTTTCATTTAAAAGTAGGTATGTAGGTAGCTAGGTACATAGAAATCTGTTTTAGGCTACACGCGTAAAGGACGCAATAGAAACAGAAATTCAAGTTAACACTTCATTCAGTCTTCTCGTTTCACACAGCTCTCAATATATCGCCAGTGGCTGTACACATAAGATATATAGATCAACTAAGGTACAGAGCATATACAAAAAATCATTGATCAAAGCAAATATCACAACATAGATAAATGTAGCTGAAGCAACTCTTTGTTTGCAAAATGATCTGATTATTGACTTTATGTATACGCTCTAAACTCTAAAACTACAACGACTACTCATAAAAATAAATAAATAAAAATAATTATTCCAATATATACTTGATCTAGCTTCATTCTACGAGTAGGCACGTATGTACCCACACTATTGAATGACGAAACATATTTTACATATAATATTATTTGTTTTTTTGTACAAGTCGCAAACTCGCCGAAACATTTTACTAAAAAAAGAATACAGACACAGTTTAAATCTATAAAACCTATTTCTGTGCGAGTTCTTTTTGTGGGCACGTTGTCCGTAGCTAAGGACGTATAAAGTTCCACTGAAGTAGGTAATATATTTATTTCCTACAAATATGACACATATTATTAAAACTCGCACTAGGCACACATACAATATTACAAACGTATCATGAAAAAACACGTCGCTATCAACAATATATTTTACACTGTAGTCTCGACTAAGTCGTGTGCTGGCAACATTTCAACACTATAATTTATTACAAACAACAACACCGAACTAACAGATATGCTCCGCCTTTGGTCCGACGCAACTCACTTCCCGATTATTTATACAATGTGTTAATTTTACACTGGATCAAAAAAAATATACGGGTACTAGATAACAAATTATCGATAAAAAGTTGAAAGATTTTTTTATTTATGTCATCTATTTCGAAAAGCTATTGTTCGCCTATAGTACCTAAATATGTGTAGGTGCGGCTCAAAAGCGCAAATAAACAAACTAATGGCTTTCTTTGATGATAATTATTTTATAAACTAAAAGAGATAGACCCCATATTGCTTTAAAAAACTTGTAGAGTAAATAGTGTAGTTTAATAAATCTTACTAAAAAAGTAACTTCAATGTGCTAGTTTTGAAGTTATGGGTCAAAAATTTAAATTAAATGTATTTTTTTTAACTAATTTTGTGCTTGAAACCGTAGGTGCCGTTTGTTTTTTAGCATGTGAAATGTTTTAGCTTTCAAATAAGACTATTTTGAAAAAGATACACTGTTTAGTATAAGAGAAAAAAAATTATAACTGAAAGATGAGAATTTTACTAAAAAAAATTATGATGCCTCTCTTTTCGAAATAGATGACATAAAAAAAATCTTTGTACTTTTTATCGATAATTTGTTATCTAGTATCCGTACCTACATTTTTTTGATCCAGTGTAAAATTAACACATTGTATACATAGACACGATTTACCAATTTGACACAACACGTGCTGTCTTGTTATTGTAAATTGGTAAAACTAATGCTTTACGCCTTGTCTAGAATGGGCGAATTCGCCGCGAATTCATACGCGTAGTTGAGATACTAGACATCAATACATCGCGTCCACAACCATCGCGCGAATTCAAAATACGCGCGTAAATCGCGTGCACTACGCCAGACTCTCGACTCGCGCTTCATTCGCGCGTATTGCGCGCGAGTCGAGATACTTGGGACGCCTTGTTGCGTCCAGTTGACGCGCGTACTTTAGAGTTCAACTCCATGTTTCGTACTGAATTCCTCCCCAAATGCTCGCGCGTTGGTACGCACATTTTGGACGCAACGGTCGCGCGTAATACGCGCGAGAGAATCGCGGCAAATTCGCCCTTTCTGGACAAGCTCTAACGCAAAAACAATATCATAAAATCAACAGATAAAATATCGAGCGATCGATTAAACACATCGGGGCAAAGTGAGAAGCGTTTCCTCGGCACGTTTAACATTACGTCCACTAGTGACTAGATACACGTATAATATTAGTGCGATATAAACACGCAGATATGTCTCCACTACCTGCGGCCTGTAGGCCGATATAGTTAGGTCCTTGCTGAGTGTTTTCAGTACATTTTTTTGCAAATCTGCAAAGCTGTGTTAGATGACATAGGTATAATGCTTAGATTTTTTTTCTTTTAACCAACGCGAACGGTCCAAACCAAACCAAAGTCCGGTCAAATTAGACGTAAGTTGGCATAAATTCTCAACAAGCTGAATTTTGGTACAATTGTTCCAAAGATTTATAAACAAAACCTAAAAGTTTTCCATCATTCCCGTGTGTGCGAAAAATGTTATTCGAGGTCTAATGTCAAGAAAATGTGATTTCGCGCTCTCGAATCGCGATTTTTAAGTTAGTTCGCGGTAAGTTTTATCATAAAATACCTCGGACTAAAATTGTAGATCATAAAATTATCTATAAAAAATGTGTAACTAATTTTATGATCTACAATTTTAGTCCGAGATATTTTATGATAAAACTTACCGTTTTGCTGAAAATTTTGCATTGCTCATTTTCTTGACATTTGACCTCCAATAACATTTTTGCACACACGGGAATGATGGGAAACTTTTAGGTTTTGTTTATCTTCTTGTTGTTGATGTCTTTAGAACCATTGTACCAAAATTTTTTAGTAAGAGGTAGTGCCACGCTGCTTGCATTCATTTAGCCGAATTGGGCATGACCGGGAAGGTACCTCTCACTTACCTACTCGATACCGGCGTAAAGTGACAGCTGTCCTGTTGCGTTTCGTGCGGTGCGTAAGTAGCCGGTGGCCCATGGAAGTGGGAGGAGGAAGGAGGGCAACGCATTTGTATAACCTCTGTGAGGGTGTCGCTCATCATGAAAGTAGCCACGAAAGCTCGTCTGCCCCTGTACTATAAAAAGAAAGTTGTACCAAAATTCAGCTTGTTCCAAATTTATGCAAACTAAAAGTCTGATTTGACCGAACCACTTATTGATGTCGATTTTCCATTCCTAGAATGTTCCGTTCCGTTTCGTGTAATATCATTTTTATATCTATACTTATATATAATAAAACTGTAGAAGACGTCTTTCTGTCTGTGGCTTTCACACAAAAACTACTGGACGGATTTTGATGAAAGTTTTTTGTTATATAGGTGTATTAGTGTTCGGTACCATTTAGGCTATATACAGGGTTAAATGTAATTAACGCAAGACTTCTTGCAGGCAGCATGTCTACATCAATACCAACAACATTTGTTCTGCGACTTTTGAAAATTAATAGTTTTTAAAATTTTTATATTCCCATACAAAATTAATATATTGCCTCTGAACTATCATTTAGTCTGCGTGCGTAGTGTAACGTTAATTACATTTAACCCTGTATAATTTATCAATATATATAATGCTGCAGTCGGTATCTCAACTTCAAATACACTATTGTAGGCCAAAATAACGGATTGACAATTAAGTTACATAACATTACACGTTACCATGACAACATATTTCCAATAATGACAAAACAACGGCTGTCGGGTCACTAGGCTTTAAATAAAACTATTAGTTTAAGTTGAGTCTTTCATATTTAAGTGTTTTGCATAAAGCAGTAATCAGTTATCATATAATATTGAATACTAGCTGGTGTCCACGACTTCGTTCGCGAAGCGTATTTCTATTATAATCAAAGTGATAAAGGTAACATAAAGTTGGCCGTGGGAAAAACAATCTGTTCTTAGGTCCACTCCAGCTGCTTTCAATGTTTGTCCCTGTGACTTATTTATCGTGATTGCAAAGCAAGTAGCCACAGGGAATTGCGTGCGAACTCAAATGGGAAATTGTTGGGGATGAGTGGTATACGCGGTATGAATACAGATGCCACATTCATAAGATCACAACACCACAGAAAGTTTCTGTAAAATTTTCAATTCCATCGGGTAAAGCATAAATACTGAATTTTCCGTCGGAATGAGCAATTTTCTCGCAGTAAGGGTCAATTCACACCAAAAGCGCGGCGATGCGCAGCGAAACGGAGCGCAGTTTATGTGTCATATGAATTTCAACTTTATTATCATTGCTTTAGTATTTATTATCGAATTCTCGCGACTTCTGGAGCATTCCAGCGACTTCTCGCGCATTCCAGCGACTTCGCGGGAATCCGCGCGTCCCGTTCGAGTTTCTCATGCGTTAATAAGTATTATAGTAATTGTTATAAAGTTGAAATTAATATGACACATAAACTGCGGTCCGTTTCGCTGCGCTTCGCCGCGCTTTTGGTGTGAATTGACCCTAAAAGTATTCTAGATGTTGACCAGGCTAAATATCTATACACCACATAAAGTTTCATTCGAATCCGTCCAGCAATTTAATTACAGAAAAAAACATTTAAATGTTCTAATACAATTTGAACATCGCCCCAATTTGTTCTCGTAAATGTATTCAATGTACAGACATGGATTTTGCTGTTTTATAATATGTATAGATACAATATAATTTACTACATTGCATTGTTATAAATAGCTTTATCTGTAATATAATTTACGCGAGTATGCGAGACTCATTTAGCTACAAGATCAGCAATCTATACTGTTAGTAGCTACTGCTGTAGAAATTGAATAGTAATGTGCAATGTAGTATTATTGCAAATAGCACGCAAGACGGCTTTTAAACAGAAATTATCATTTTGCAAAGTTTAACTAAACACTGACAAGTAAAATACCAGCTAGTCTAAATTGTGTTACCATTTATTATTTTTTATTTATTATATTATTTTTAAACAAATACTCTTTTTTTTACATTAATTACGAACGAAGAAATTAGTATAAATAATCACATGTACATATCATTTGTTTTTAACATCAACAACATCATAACATTTGTCGAGCTGTTTGCTGCGGGTTTCTTCCGTACTCGCCATCTACTTGATGGAACAAGCGAACTGCGCACGCAACTGCTGCAGACTAGCGGCGCTCTGCAAAACAACAGACAACTGCAGTTGCGACGGAAGTGAGAAGAAAATTTGTGATACAGTAACATAGGAAGCGTAAATCTTTCTCTTTCTGTCTTCACTAACTTATACCTGCCTCTCAACTTTTGTTGACCTCTCCCGATCACACTTACTCCTTACTTTGCTTACTCCCCAAATCAAGCGCGGGTAAAGAAGTTTTACTTCCAAAAGAAGAAAAATTACACACATTTATTTGTGGCTATTAATTATTATGTTATATGTGAAAATATGACGATATTATGTGAATAACAGCTCCGCCACAGTTAGCACCTTTTTTTTTGGTGACGAAGGTTAAGGCTCATTTCACACCAAAAGCGCAGCGAAACGGAGCGCACTTTCAGTGTCATATTTTAAACTTTATTTTCATTACTGTAGTACTTATTATCGAATTCTCGTGACTTCGGCGCGGATTCCAGCGAATTCTCGCGCAGTCGCGGGAATCCGCGCGACTCGTTCGAGTTTTTCATGCGATAATAAGTATTATAGTAATTATTATAAAGTTGAAATTCATATGACACATAAACTGCGCTTCGCTTCGCTGCCCTTCGCCGCGCTTTTGGTGTGAATTGACCCTAATGCGTCGCTATGCTACGTTACGCACGCTACCCAGGAACCCGGGTGGCTCCCGGGTACAGTGTCGGGCTCGGCGTTTGAGTGCCCCACCGACTAAATCCCCTGCGAGTGCCTTCAGCCGCTTTTGAATGGAGGGTCCCGGACCTGCAGGCTACAGGACCTCTCCTGCGACAGGCTGGCCTTGGAGAAAGGCCAGACTTCTCCTCTTTAACAGTTTTCAGCCCTGCCCTCAAAAAATATTAATCTGAATCTTTAATTTTTGATTGTTACTTTACTGCAACTGTAACACATTAATGATTAGAGCAATAATTGAATCATTGGTATATATCTACAATGTATATATGTATATATATACATATCTAAAAAAATGATATCTAAATGAGGAGAAATCTTATTACTATGATACTTTTAAATGCAAAATATAATTATGTACAATTCACCTTGATGTGTGAGCCGATGCACCGGGGTGGCT
>LUGF01004190.1:149870-161643 GCA_001625245.1 Calycopis cecrops | reverse complement strand
ACGGGTGTCCTCAACTCCCCACCTTTAACGGAGGGGAGCAGCTCGCGCGCGGCAGCTTAAAAGTGGCCGACACGGGTCATGAGCTTGAAGAGCTCTGTGAGCTATCTTGACTGGGGGTAAGAGATAGTGCAACACGCTGCATGTATGCATGTAGAGCCGGCGCGACCAGGCAGCTAATGTTTACTCGATACGGGCGTAAAGTGACAGCTGTGCTGTCGCGTTTCCTGCGGTGAGTAGCCGGTGGCCCGTGGAGGTAGGAGGAGGAAGTACGAATGTCTATGGGACTCGCTAGTCATGAAAATAGCTCCGACTGATCGTTTACCCCCGTATACTTTAAATAGATATGAAAGGTTTTCTATTAATATATCTTTGATCTGACCAAGAATCAATGTCCTCAGAAGGTGAAGTCTGGCCTTTTCGTCGAGGCCTGCCAGTCGCTGCTGGGATCCTGGTACTTGCGGACCCGGGATCAGGATATTATAGCGGCAGAAGGCAGGGGCTTAGTCGGTATTGTAATATATTCATATAATATAAATGTATTTTTCTTATTTGCGTGTAAATTATTGTATAACAGTGTAATAATGTGCCTAAATAAAGATCTCATATTGGATGCCTATGTCGAGTCCGACAAAGGCCTAGAGGCCACTCGGACTCCTAGGTATCATATTTATTCCTCTGCGTCAACAAAAAAAAACGGCATCGTCCCTATAAAGGCAATATATAAATACTAGTGTCTTATACGAATACAAAAGATATTGATTAAACTAATCGGAAATCATTACGATTGTCTTATACCAAATGGAATGTCATAACAATAAATTGACTAAGAACCGAGGGGTGAACACTGAACAGAACCCCCTCCCCCCCCTCCTCCCTCGGGAGCAATGCACCCCGGAGTGCGCCCCGTCGCGTGCCCCGGCCCGCGGGCCCCAGCTCACGCCAACACGCGGTGGATTTACAACGTTTCAGGTCATATTCTCCTCGTTTTGTTAACTTTGGTTTAACTTCTATTGTTAGTCTTAGAAGTGAACTTTTTGGTCAGTGGAATCAAAAGTTCATTTATATGCATGTCTGGATAGACTTCGAGATGTATGACTTTGGCACTTGTATTATTTCATATAATAAATTTAAAAGTTTCTGCACTCTAACATGGTATCAACAGGGTCTAAATATGTTACGCCTTTGTACCTACGCTTGATTACAATTGGAGCTGCAACTATTGTTTTTAGAAGGCTCGTATTTAGGAAACAATATCGCTTAAGTGCCTTTTCACATGCGTACGGTTACGGCACGGTCACCGTGCCGTGTACAGTAGTAATGTGTGAGCTGTTAAGACAGCTTTCTCATGAAACGGCTCAACTTCTCATACATTACCACTTTACACGGCGCGTTGACTGTGCCGTAGCCGTACGCGTGTGATAAGGGACGTCTCTTGCGCACGTGTCACTTGCTAATCATGTACATCATGTACATCATGTACATGGACGTGTACGTAACATCCAGTCGCATGCCGTCATGGACAGGCAACATTTTGTCTCTATAGGTAGGTTCTTACGGTGGGTAGTTTATGTAAATATCCCTACTAATATTATGAATGTAAATGTGTGGTTGTTAGTTACGCTTTCCAGGCAAAACTACTCAACCGAACATCATTTCAGTTTGTACACAATATATTCTTAGGGGTATTAGAAAAGAAAGAAGAAACTTTTTGCTTAAAAAATATTTACGGACGCGAGCGAAGATGCGGGCAAAAGCTAGTATAGATAAGTATAAAGGTGCTATCTGTAAAGACAGTAGGTTGCCACTTTAAAAAGAAAATTTAAATAACTACACAATGTAAATAAAATCAATGCAATGGCAATTCAGAATTAGTTATTAAAACTGAATCTCTCCTTGACTGCGGAATATAAGTACATAACAAGGCAATTTATGAAAGTGGATACATTTGCTATTTTCCCCAGCTCTGATTAAATATTTATATGAGTCGGGTTATTTGCTAAATATAGTTCTACCTACGTTCGTCCATTTATGATTAAGGCTCGCTGCTTGTATAATATTATCATACCAAATTAAGCTGAAATAAAAAGATTTGGCCGTTATTGTGAAAAAATACACATTCAATTCTAAAGAACTACATTAGTAAACATTAAACCCCTTATTAATAAACATAGAATATCTTTATCCAAGTAATAACCTAATAATAAACTGACATCTGTCAAATTCCTTATTAAAAAACGCATAAAAAGTATGGAATTTGACAGATGTCAGTTTATTTCTAGGTTATTACTAAGATAAATTTATGCCATGTTTATTAATAAGGGGGTAAGTGAGAAAATATTCACTTGTTATTAGCGGCATTTTAACATGGGGTTACAAAAGAATAATCGAAGCCATTTGATGACTTGACGCCTGTTCCACATAATATGCAAATGCGTTTTCCTTCTTCACTCCATCTATGCAATGGGTCGTCGGCTACTCGCACGCCACATGTCATGACCGACAGCACAGTCATCACTTCTAAGGTAGTATCATGAAAGCGAGAGGTACCTCTCCGGTCACGTCATTACCTAATTCGGCTACAATCCAGCTACCTCTGGACTGCAACCCTGGGCTCCGAGACTCAAAAGGGCCCCCAAGTGACAAATCAAAAGTCAGTAGCAAAAAAAATTTGTGAAAAGACTAACAAATTATACCTACCTAACTAAATATTTGTACTGATGTAAAAAATATTATCACAATAATACCTAAGAATAGTGAGTGACATGTGTGTAGTATCTATTCATGAAAATAGCATACCATATTAATTTTGTAATAACGATTTTTACATACAAGGTTGATACAAGCGAGAGGTATTAAATTAAACCACATATACTATAAGTGCCTACAGATAATCCGAAACTAATAAAAAAAAGTTTACGACAAGTATACGAAAATACTTTTTTCAAACAAGTTAAACAGCGAAAAAACATAAACATGCTTTGCACCGGCTCGTACAGCGAACGGCAACCTCGTACGGGATGAATGACCCCTGCCGGTTATAGTCGTAGCGTGTACGAAGTGAGAAAAAGCTTTAAAAAATTCCTGTGACTAATTTATTGCTCCGATTGATCTAATTCTTGCTGTGTAGCCTGAAAATTATACACTAAATATGTAATTTCATTTAATGCCTCTCGCTTTTATCAACCTTGTATATGATAGTACTGGCATCTTGAGCATGTAGGGTCCTAAGAAATTGTATTGATCAGGGTCAAAATTAAATTGTAATGGCAAACAAATAAAAGAATCGATCATTTAACTTTTTTTGCCATGATACAAATTATGTTACAATATATGTAAGTACTGTGGTTACTTAACGGGTTTTAATACGATATGACTTATTAAAGGGTACTAGTTAAAACATATACCTTTGCTCGACGTTTTTCGTCGTCATTATCCGCATCATGGAACCCAGTGATCAACAAAATTAAGACTCGGGATCTACCGTCGGATCAAGCTGCGGATGCAGTGAGTGTGTGCCGCGCTGTTTCGAATATTTAACATAAATCGGACAAAGTGACGGTAGATGCACCTATTCTTCGTTTATAATGCCGGTAGTGTTTGCATCAAACTTCACGTCACAGCAGCTGTCATCGCTTCGCATCAGTCGGCTCGTGACCACGGCTGGTGTAACCCAGTTGAAATGTCGAGCAAAGGTATATGTTTTAACCAGTACCTTTAATCAGTCTTATCGTGTTAAAACCCGTAAAGTAACCACAATATGTGTAACAAACGCGAAAGTCTCAAAGAAGTATATGTAAGTACGTTATTTTTGAGATGAAATAGAGAGAAGAGATTTATACCATATAAAGAGTAATTATTTTTTTTTATGGTATAGGGGGCAAACGAGCAGGTGGTTAGTGACTACCGCCGCCCATAGACATCCGCAAAACTAGGTGTCTTGCAGACGCGTTGCCGGCCTTTAAGGAAGAGAAATGCTCTTTTCTTGAAGATCCCTAAGTCGTATCGGATCGGAAATACCGAGGAAGGCAGCTGGTTCCATAGTACTTTTGTACGCGGTAAAAAATAGCGTTTATACCGCACAGTACTACATTTAGGAATATCGAGATGGTGGGCATGGAACTTTGAGTTCTGTCGCGATGTCCTATGATGGAACTCAGCTGCTGGTATTAAGCCGAACAATTCCTCGGAACACTCCCATTGAAAATACGGTAAAAGATGCAGAGGGAACCGACATCTCTCCGTAGAGCCAAAGGATCGAGCTGCCCGGAAATAACAGGGTCATCAACGATTCGAGTCGCTCTACGTTGAATACGGTCAAATGGATCTAGCTGATATTTCGGAGCCCCTGACCAAAGGAGCAGTACTCCGTATGCGGGTGGATCTGCGCCTTGTAGAGTTGCAGTCGGTGGGCTGGTGTGAAGTACTGCTTAGCCCTACTGAGTATACCCATCTTCTTTGAGGAAAGTTTAGCAAAAAAAATATGCGAAATTGCGATATTAATACAATATACTGTCGGCTTACTGCAAGAACTCTTGAGTTCGTGCAGTAAGCCGACGATACTTTGATTCCTCATCGTTAGTTCGGCGTTTATTAGTCGGAATATTCCACTGCTGGACATCTCCACCATAAAGTTAGTCACTTGCATCCACTGGCTCACCGTCAGCATAACCAAGTCGCCATTCCACTGAGATGGAGGAAGACCCATCTCTGTTTTCGGATTGGAGGCCCCAATCGAGAACTATACGTAACACATTTAACTAATGTCTTCAAACATCTCCAGAGTAAATGCGAGGAATTCGAGAGAAGTAGATAAACATCTTCATGGCATCCTTAAGGTTCAACATTTCCCAAGTTTATGGAAAGTATTTGTCATCATAAGGATACAAAACCAGGAAAACCTCTAGACCATATAATATCAAACAAACATTGATCTCTTACCTGTTCTGTTCAAGCAATTTGTGAGAATTCTTTTGAGGAGAATACTGCCCCTCATGGAAGTAATGCTGCCATTCCCATTCATCTACTTGGGTTTCGAAATCACCACTCAACCATTGAACAGGTCCATAGAGTCTGTGATAAAAACGACAATCCCTAGAAGCTAAAGACTATTTATTTCTCTGTCGTTTTCGTTTTTTAAATTTTGTACAGGTGCACTGAACACTGCGGACCTAACTCAGTCATCACAAATGATGAATGTTGTGTTTGCTGATGATACTGCATTATTGGCAAGTTGAACCGATCCATAAGCAGCTTGAAACAGCTTACAAGAAAACCTTTGTAAAGCAAATGATTGGTTGCAGAAATGACGCACAAAGCAAACATAACTTTCACACTTAGAAGAGGAAACTGTTCATCTATTAAAATAGGAAACAACAGTGTTCCTCAAAGTGACTCAGTTAGATACCTTGGGATGCACTTGGACAGAATACTGACATGAAAAAAGACACATTTTAACAGAGCGTAATGAAACAAACATACGGTTTCGGACCAGGCAATGCTTGATGGCAGGAACCTCAAAGCTTATGGGTGGCCGAACACCTAATCTACAAAATTATTCTTAAACTTGTATGGATGTACGGGATCCAATTGAGAGGAAGCGCTTGCAGCTCCAACATATCCCACATTCACGTACAGATTGTAAAATGGCTGATGGCGCACTTAGTCAATGCTCCATGGTTTCTCACTAATACCGAAATCTCTGAATATTAAATACAGTAATACAGTAAAGGAAGAGGGCCATTAGTATTCCACTAACAACAAAAATCCATGGAAACCATTCGCATGCCAAATTAACTAAAATAACCAACAGCAAACGCCAAAGACGTCATGATATCCAGAGTTTAGATATTCGATGGTAAATTGTTGCTCAACAGCGGGAGTGCTTCCCACTGTTCCTCCGACGACAACGAACCAACCACTCTGCTTATTCTCTTGGGACGGGTTGAAGATACAAATAGGAAAAAATATGAAGAAAGGACATCATCGCGATTTCATACATTTTTGGTCCAAATATGAAAGTGCCGGCCAATAAAAAAAAATACTGTATTCCGTTAGAACTTCTCCCCCTCAGTATTTATTATTATGACACCAAAGCTGTAGGGTCATTATCCTAGGTTTTATTGGAGTTCAAAAATTCAACATCTTCATACATTTTCAGTGGCTTTAACTAACAAAACCCTGATGACCCTACAGCTTTGGTGTCATAATAATAAATACTCAGGGGGAGAAGTTCTAACGGAATACAGTATTTTTTTTTATTGGCCGGCACTTTCATATTTGGACCAAAAAAGATGATGTCCTTTTGACACATGAAAGGCCAAGTCTAAGCCCCGGGCTCCATCGGAGCTTCATCCGGCGCTGGGTGAATAATTTGTTCAACGTCCACAAAACAACTTCACTAACATCGGGATAGTGCAATGTGGTGAGATTTCAATCCTTGTTCTTTTGCTACAAACAAAGAGTACAAAGAAACATCCACAAGATGTTCCTATAGGAAGATATATCCCCTATTAGAAATATCTTAATTAAATGATATTTAGATCAGTAGCTCTAATTAAGTTATCATCTGATTTTACAAATTATAATATTACTTTTGTAGTGTTAAGATTGGGTCAAGCGGTGTACAGCTGTGGAGAGTCCACTAGAGTGCAAGAGTCGGCGAGTGAGTTTCAACAACCTCTTCAAACACTTAATACTGTGGGTAATTAGAGGGTAGTTTACTTTTTAGATACATCTATATATATAATAACATGTCCTGACTGACTGATTGATTCATCGTCGCCGAGCAAGAACTGTTAAAGTTACAGCCGTGAAATTTGGTAAGTAGGGTCGTTTTATACAGTTGATACCCACTATGGACGGAATTTTGGAAATTCTACTCCTGAGGGGATGCAATACGGGTTGAAAATTTGTATGGAAGACCGTCATTTTTTTAAGTTAGAAACATAAAACTTTATTTTTGGGCTACTTATTAAAAATTAGTAGACACGTGTTAAGTGTTTCTGGAAATTCTACCTTTAAGGGGGTGAAATGAAAGTCCTTGTTAATGGGCTATAGATAAAAAATAAATAAATGCGTTTAGTAACTGGCTAATTAAATTCACTTTTCCATGTTTATTATTTTTTTTTCTCTGTTTTTCCGTTTGTCTGTTTGACTGTTTGTCCAGGCCAATCTCCGAAACTACCGCGTATTCGCATATCCGCAATTATCGAAAATCTCCAACCGCCCGGTCGCCGTATAGCCATTGGTATACAAAGTACCGGACATCAATGCTGTTGTGTTTCTGTGATTATCTACGATTCCTTTTCCTTTATAAATAACTAATAAGTAATAAGGCATAACCTGACTATCCGGCTGATTCGCGGCTAACATTCTGATAACAAACTACCATTACAAAACAAAACTACCAGTCAAATACTTGTGTCACGCCACAGAAATACCGTGAAAGTTTGAAACAAAAAACGGAATCAATCATCGCTTTATAACGAAGTTCAAAACTTTAGTTATTCCAGCGACTTGGTCACGAAACGTCGGTGAATTAATGGCGCGTCGCGAAGGCTGCCGGTGCATAATTATATTAAACTAGGTTGCGTTTTCCGCGCACTGGCAATAGCCGGTGAGACAGGAACACAGATAAGGCAGTGGCTACCATTATAAGGGCTTATACAACTAGGTACAGCCTTACATAACGCCTGCACATTTTACCATTCATTCTTAGGGATTGTTTAAAGTGAATTATTTTTAGCTGTTTTTTTTGTAGGGCGTGTTGATGCGTATGGACCCCATTATTATTTTAATTATGGCTTCGTGCTACGCATCCCAAGGGGAGCTACGGTCAGGCGTAGCAATGTGTAGCGGTGCTACGAGTTAGTGCTACGAACCGTTGGTCGCCGTTTTATTTCGATAGTTTTCATTTAATCCTATTAGGGTCAATTCATACCAAAGGCGCGGCGAAGAGCAGCGAAGCGGAGCGCAGTTTATGTGTCATATGAATTTCAACTTTATTATAATTACTATAATACTTATTATCGCATGAGAAACTCGATTGAGACGCGCGGATTCCCGCGAAGTCGCTGGAATGCGCGAGAAGTCGCTGGAATGCTCCAGAAGTCGCACGAATTCGATAATAAGTACTATAGTGATTATTATAAAGTTGAAATTCATATGACACATAAACTACGCTCCGCTTCGCTGCCCTTCGCCGCGCTTTTGGTGTGAATTGACCCTTATTCTTGTGTGACGTGTCGATCGGCATTTACAATATAATACCTAATTCTGGAAATCTTAAAGCTAACGGTAACATTCTTATTACAATAAAACATCTTTAACGGATTTTATCGCGGTTTATTTAATTATTTTACAAGGCCGAAACACATCCGTGTTATGATTGAAACCGCGGGGCACTACTAGGCTAAGCATTTACTTATGTGTTGGGTGATGATGTGATGGGTTGGACCATGAGTCATGAATGGTCGATGGCGATCGACTGGTTGGCCCCCCTTGTTTTATGACATAAAGGTGGAATCCTTGTTTGAGACTTTCGCGTTTGTTACTCATTTTGCAATACTTTACTGGTTTTAACCAGATAAAATATTTATAAAAGGTACTACCAAAAACATATATCTTTTGCTCGACGTTTCGGCCGGGTTACACCAGTCGTGGTCACGAGCCATCTTTTAAAAATATTTTATCGTGTTAAAACCCGTAAAGTATATACAAAATAAAGGTGTAAAGTAGAAACCCCCTGATGCACAAGCACGGAACAGTGTGCACTGCGCACATTATTTATACATACATTTTATTATATCAAACATTATTTTGTGTGGGTTCATTTAATAAGATAAGCCATGCTACACTCACGAAGTGAGAACAATTCTAAATCTATGTGCGACACTGAGAACTCTAAATGTGTTTTTTTTTTATATCATGGAAGTCAAACAAGCAGTCGTTTCTCCTGGTGGAAAGAGACATCCCACGCCTCTTACACCAAAGACGTATGTAGCGTGTGCAGTGACAATATAATTATTACACCGGTTTTTTGCTTATTTTTTAGGTTACTATAATTCACATAGAGATGAAATTTGTACAAACGTTCGGAAACATATTTATTCATGAAATGTAAATGATAGACTTCAAATGTAAATCAAAGAGCTGAAAATTACCCGTCCATGACAAGTTCGAGGTCAAAGTTCTCAAAGATGCCGTAGCTGAGCCCGACGGTTCCTAATATACCGTGAACGAGATATAAGATTTTTCTAAAATTTGTTGAAGTAAATTTTAATATAATAATATACATATAAATCACGTGTTACGTTGTTTGTCCGCGATGGATTCCTAAGCTATTGAACCTATTTTAATCAAATTTTCCACAAAAAAATATGTTTATTAAACTTACAATATAGACTATATTTCATATCAATTTTTGTATTCGTATTATTACCACAGCAACACGTGGCCTGGTCAGCTAGTTGACCGATAATTTCCACACCGCGAACGACGCTTGTGCTCGTACTTCATGCCCAGCGTTGAACTACGTGAGAAAGTAATACGAGCAAGTCACGCGTGTACCAACGACGCCATTTCGTGCATAGCGTGTCCGCAGGAACTGCGTCCCACATATCTATACATATTATATAAGTCACCCGGCCGCGTCTTTCTGTCTTCCTGTCAGTCTGAACGCGATAAACTCGAAAACTACCAAACGGATTTTTATACGGTTTTCAACAATAGAAAGAGTGATTCTTGAGGAAGGTTTAGATATATAATTTACTTGGCTTTATGTAAATTAGCAGAAATACGACGAAGATCTCGCCAACGGGTTTGACAGTTCCTTCACTGAACGTTACGGGTTACCATGGTAACCAATTCTGCAATTATAACAGGACGACGTCTGTCGGGCTAGCTAGTTTCATTATAAAGTGAAGCTTGAACCACGTGCAGTGGCTGCAGCGGTAAACGGTAAACCTTCTGTTTTCGTCTTAAATAGAAACAAACATTAGCTGTTAAAGTTGTTATATCTCTTATTATATTCTTTTCTCTCTTGTTATATCTCTTCTGCCTCTTGACAGTTTATAGTTCTCATTTATAACACGCTCGGCGTTGCTTAACCTGACAACGATGGCGTCAAATACAGAAAATGCAACAAAAATATAAAGAAAATAGTAATTTAAGGATAAAAGAACGTCTTTTTATGTGTGTAGATAGTGACTTCAACTATAAATTCTAATATCATAAGTCAATAAATTTATATTCGTATTTCTAGAACAGTGAAGAAGCCATGAATAAAAAGGGACTTTACAGATTAAAACGTATAATCAATCGATAACTAGGCTATACATTCTAGTACGTATTCGGCATAATCCCACACAATATTATTGGTGCAAGAAGAATGTTCCTAAAGATAATTTGATCTTAAATAAAAACCAACCTGAAGATCTAATTTGTCTTGAGTGTGAAATTAAATAATATTTCAATTTGTTACACTCCGACAATGTGGAATAAGTAAGTACAAATACAGCCTTGTTCAACGTGAGCTTCTAGACTGCCACGCTAACTAGTGGCTGAAATGTGAACCTTGTGCTAGCAAATTTTCTTTTGTACGTATGATATGACATGTCAACATGTCATTGTCATTGTCTTTTGCTTAGCATCGCTAGCACTTAATTCCTAAAATGATCACTAGGGCGCGATACATTCGGCGAAAGTGCTGCCTCTATGTTGCCTATATGTCCCTATAGAGAATAAGCTTCTAGAGTCTGACACACTAACTAGTAAACCGAATGCTAGAAAGTCTTGTTTGTATATATGATACGACATAATATGTCAATTTGTCTTTTACTTAGTATTTTGCTAGCACTTCATTCCTAGAATGATCACCAGGGCGGCGAAAGTGCTGCCTCTACGTTTCGTGCGCGGTCCCTATTGTAGAGCGTCTCACGATGATAATCCGGCTAATTGTTGACACGCTGTAACATAAAACGGTCCTTTGAAACGGCCAGCCGCAATGGAATACGGATTTATACAATCCTACTGCGACAGACAGTAATTATTATACAATTGTTTAATAGAATGAGATTTATGAGGCTGGGGTAAAATAATAATAGTTTTGGGCAGAGTCAATCGCTTATCATGAATCGGGTAACCAGTAACCACTTCCGTCAGGTGTCAGGGTACCCTGTACCCTAGAGATCCGAATAACTTCACTAACCAATTTCCATGAGTTACTCCTGGGGGTTTAGGGGGTAGTGTGTATTCGATGCTTCCTGTGCTGCGAAACCCAAACCATATCGGGCTACAAGTAGTAGAATGAGATCCTCGCATTTCGTTTCCCCACGACACTAAAGAATCAATTTACCCATTTTACTTTGCGCTAATACAAATATCAAGTGCTGTTACGAACGCAGATTCAATTATAATATTATGCAGAAAAGTGATTTGATCGTTTTGCTACTACTATTAAGATATTGTATACTATTATTATTATCCTGTGCAGGTCAATGGACTCTGCTTCATTCTATCATTCGGCTATGACATATGATCGCGACAATAAAGTACGGTCTGTCCCCGAAATAGCTAAGAACTTATTGCAAAAGTGTTGTGTTGTTGTATGTGTCATACTAAGATAGGAAAGCCGCCATTTTGCAAAAGCGATTAATGTCACTACTTACGGACACGGTACATAATCTACTAGCTTCCGCGCGCAGCTTCGGTCGCGTGGAATTCGGACTTCAAAAATGTTGTTATTAGACATATAACCTTCCTCTTGAATCACTCT
>LUGF01004190.1:83915-97691 GCA_001625245.1 Calycopis cecrops | reverse complement strand
TCTGTGATAATGTAGCATTCAAATGGTTCCCCTTTACAATATTAGTATAGATGTGTAAGTTTCCGGTAGCCCATTGAGGACGGAGGAAGAACAAAAGGATCACCTCCGTATAACCTTTACGCGGATGACTATGAGTGTCAGAAGTCATGAAAATATTATATACAATAAAAATGTGTGTAAATCTCCTGTGGCCCATTGATTGATAATAATTATCATACAAACGTATTGTTCTCCTCCTCTCCTCCCTCCATAGAAGTGACTTATACAAATTATAATATGTGCAAACCCAATTCGGCTGCAATACAGCAATAGTAATACAGTATCAATACAATTATTCTGGCATAATATGTTATCACAACAATAATTAATTAATTAATGTAATTCATAGAAAAATTAATCATGGGGCATCACTAGTCGTTGAAAAACTAAAAATCGAATTACGACGGTGACGACAAAATTGCGCATAGGTCCGCTCTGTAGGAAAGCCAAAGGCTTACTAATATCATGGCGAGGCAATGGAAGTGCATATTAATTTCATAATAAAAGTATAAAAATTGATTAAAAATAAATTATAGTGATTAGAAAAAAAGTGTTCTGGGGAATATTTTAGATTTTTAATTGTTCATCACATATTAAAATATAATAAATAAATTATAGCAAATTTATGAGATTTACGTCAAAATTTTATGAAAATTTGTAATTTAAAAAAAATTAAATCATCGAGATTTTTTTCAGTAAGGCCGCTATCCCACTGGCGTTTTACGAGCGTTGACGTCTCTCCGACGTCTTCGTAACGTCAACGCTGCGCTGACGCAACGTTAACGTCGCGTCATCCCGTGGCAATAGTTAACGTCAGCTAAACGCGACGTTAACGTCGCGTTTAGCCGACGTTTAGCAATAGGTAACGTCAGCGCAGCGTTGACGTTACGAAGACGTCGGAGAGACGTCAACGCCCGTAAAACGCCAGTGGGATAGCGGCCTAATCGTGTTTTTACGATGGAGAGTTTATTTTCGATGAACTGAAGTATCTTGTATAAAAATTTGAATCTCCTAGACCTTATAACTTCTGAGATATGAATCAATTAAAAGTCTCATTTAGCGTCAGGTGCCCTCTTAATTACGTAAAAAAATTTTGTGAAATATTACAACATTGAAAGAATTACCTGCATGGGCGGCGGCGGCGGGAAGGGCGGCGCTGCGCCGGGCGGCGGAGGCTGCGCCCCCACACCGGCGCCTCCTGTCGACAGGCAGAACGTCATAAATTAATTGCATGTAAAAAGTGGTCAATAAAAACTTGACAATAGCATTTTTTTATAGTTTAAGGGCCAAGGAATCAGAGTTATTGTCATGACTACCGGCTATACCGCACGAAACGCGACAGCACAGTTGTCACTTTACGTCGGTATCGTTTAAGCCAGTAGTCGGCAACCTTTTGATAGAATAAACGAAAAAAACAAGACAAAATAAACTAAACGTCCGCCGCACTTGTGATATTCAACCCTAGAAGCCCAATTTACCTCTTTTTTTTAGTTAGGTTTGGTGGTTGGTAGTTTGGGTGTGGTTAGTCCTCTCCTCCCCAATAACTTATTTATAAGACATTCGCAAGCCACAAGTAGGACGCCGGCGGGGCGCGCTGGTCCCGGTACAATTCGGCTGCACGCATGGATACAGCGTGGCAATACCTCTCACTACACTAGACTACTATACTAGATAACCACAAAGATTTTAATTAATTTCATTAATAATAGGAATACTGCGACCAACATATACCAATATGAAATAATGTATACAGAAATATAATACTATGTTAACATGCGCTGATTTTCAGTAACTTGCTACTACACTATTACAAAATAACCACCTTAAAGGCTGGTAGTATTGATATATTTTTTAGCCGCGTATTCATTACGAAACATCAACAACAAACGTAACGCTTCTTGTCGCATCCACACAGCATAAATCCAGGCCCGAAAAAAAAATGTATTAACAATCATATCCCATTGAATACGGGGCATTACAGTAGCAAGTTTGTAAGAAACAACACGTGGTGGAATATAAAAGGGGCGTGTACTTACCGAGCCACGGAGCCGGTGGGTGGGGCGGGTGCGACATGTGCGGCGGGAACGGGGGCATCGAGTTGCCCACACCTGAGGAAAACAATATTGTACAATTACAAAACAAAAACTGACTTCTTACCCTCCCTATATTTTAAACTAAAACAAAAATAGCAGCCAGTCACTGCACACATGAAATAACTATCAAGTAGTAGTAGTACACAATATGGGTGTGGCGCCACGCCTTATCGTTTTCGCCTTCCACTTTCGTGTACCATATAAAAAAAATTAAAAAAATTCATCGAGCGACGTATACCTGGCGGCGCGGCAATGGCGCGCGCGGGCTGGGAGGGACCGAACAGGTTGTGGGCGGGGCGGCGCGGCGCGGGCGCGGGGGGACCGCTCGTCCCCGGCGCGGCCTCGCCGAGCTCCGCCATCAGCGACATGTACTCCTCGTCTATCTTGGCCTGAAGAAGACATTTATTAGAAAACTGTAATTAGTATGATTTAAAGTACTGTTGCTAATGAAAAAGTAAAAATGTAGTAGACCCGTAGTAATTCGACACTCGTTTTGCAGAGCCGTGTCGGATGAAATTGGACTGTTACTGCATAGACATTAAATGAAAGAAGGAAGATGAGACATACTCGTCATAGACGGATAAGTTGACTCGTTTACTTTTTTTTTTCTTTCTTTACAGGCACATATGTTTTTTCTTTCTTTCTTCTATTAAAGTATATAGTATAATTACAAATAAGGAACTAATTATTGTAAACGATTGTTATGGGTGTAATAACTACAATTGATAAGGTCGTACATTACGTACATTTCATAATAAAGAATTAGCATTTGTAGGTTGGCTCCTCTACTCTAGGAATAATAACTCAACAAAACGAAACAAATGTTATTACCTTGTCCGGGTTGTGAGGGGCGTGTCCGGGGCGGCGCGCGCGGCAGTCGCGTGCGATGTGTCCGGCGCCGCCGCACGACGAGCACACGATGCTACTCGTCACGTTGGGTTTATCCGGACACTGAAACATACGTAGTTTATAATGCCAATATTTATCCACATTTATCACTATGTATTGAACAATTCTAAACAATTGAATGCCAGATGTTGACCGTACAATTTAACTTACACCGATTCCAGCTGTATTAAGATGTTCGCACATTATAACTCGACACCGACTTAACTCGACACGTGGCATTCAAATGTAAGCGGGCGGGGGGTGGTACTCACGAGCCACGTCTTGTGGTCGGCGGCAGAGCAGTTGGCGCAGCGCGGGCCGTCGCTCTCCCGCAGCGTGCCGTTCAGCTGCGCCAGCTCTCGCAGCTGCATGCGCCGGAGGTCGTTCTGACCCTCGGGCACCTCCACTCCCTGACGGATCACCTCCTTGATCTGCGAACACATTGAAATCATCAAATACCACAAGTCACTACTGTTATTGGAGAATACACTAGTGACATCATTAGGGAACGACTTTCAAGACTGTCACGCCAACTAGTGACTGAAATACGAACTTTCAACATGCATATTCTTTCAACATTTATTCGTAGAAACAAAAAATTTTGTATAAAAAATATTATTTCTAAATTAAATTTCAAAAAAAATTGTCATACTTTTGCAAATACTTAATGCATATTTAACGCGCCACATTCAGATAAAGTGCTGCTTCTATGTTTATTGCACGATCCCTATTATCAATTCTATTATAGGTACGTGTCATTTGTGAGAAGAATCAATTGAGACGGAGACGAGTAAACTTCGCAAACTTGAGTGTAAATTCTCAGCAAAAACAAATTTAGAAGCAGTAATTTAGCTTTTAACTTAGCATAAAGGGGCAAACGAGCAATCGGATCCATTTTCATGACTACCGACGCCCTTAAACATCAGCACACCGCACAAAATGCGACAGCACAGCTGTCACTTTGCGCCGGTTCCGTGTAAGCGAGAGATACCTCCCCGGTCGTGTTGGACAACTATATGCATGCATGCACTATATAAAATATAGAATGTACCTTCTCCACGGCCTTCTTGACGCAGTCGGCGCTGGTGGCGGTGATGTAGGCGTGCAGCGGCTCGTCCTCGCCCGGCAGCGGCTGCCCGTCCTTGCGCCCCACCTTGCCCTCCTTCACCGAGCCCTTTCCGCGGATGATAATCTTCGCGCCCGTCTCTTTCTCCATCGCTGCAGGGGTAATTTGTTTAAAATTTGTTAAAAATAACAAGCAGTTATAGGGATTGCCGATCAAAGTGAAAACTTAACTTATCAAGTAACAATGACCTGTATTTAGTACATGATAATGGTCGCCGCACACATATCAACTCGTATCACCTTCGCCTAGGCGTCTACCAGCCGTATACGTATGAACGTAACGTATCCGTATCGGCACCGCCTCGGCACGGCTAGGCTCGCCGTAAGCGCGTTAATAGGGTTTCGGTTGCCTGATACGAGGCTAGGCGATTACGTTACGTTTCTCACTAGTGTGCGTTTCAGTATGGAGTTTCATACAAAGAATACTGAACGGCTCGCGGTGATACGGTTACGATCTCTTTCCGAGGTGATATGTGTGTGCGGTGACCTTAAGGCGTAAGGTAAGAGGAAGAAGGGCAACACATCTGTATAACCTTTATGCGGATGTATATATGCGTCGGTAGTCATTTAAATGTCTCCGTCGCTCGTTTGCCCTGTCAGACTAAAAAAAATATTAAAAATGTTAAAAATAAACAACAGGCAGTTAATGGTTGCAGATAAAATGGAAACTTAAACTATCAAGTAAGGATAACTTGTATTTTTAAGCACACCCTTGTAACGCCGCGTGGTTGCTACCAGTTAGCATACCTCTTCTTCGCTATGTAGCACAGGTAACACATACACATACAGGGTTAGTTTTTGGTCATCGGCCAAATTTTAAAAGAATGAAGTAAACATCATTCCAAGGGTGTGTTTTAAGATATTATCGTCTTATTGCAATTTTGTTAGATAAAAGTCAAATTGAAATGATCCGTAAAAATACATGGATCGTGGTTGGTACACGAAATGAATCGACTTCAAGGACAAGGACGCCGGGCTTCGCGTCACGCGAGCTAGATGCCACGTGGTGACCAAGAAATATGTTCATAACATGGTACAAAGTAATTGTATCTAATTATTTTTTTATTTTCTTTTATTTCAAAAATCGAAAGCATTATTGATTCCGAATCAAACCTGAAAATTTGGCCGGTGATCAAAAACTAACCCTGTATTTTAGGTCGTGATTTTTAAAATTTGTTATGGCTAGTTTTGTATTTTTATACAAAACTTAAACACAATTGAAGGTGGGAGGGAAAAGGAGGGCAGCGCATCTGTATCGCCTCTATGCGGATGTCTATGGGCGTCGGTAGTCATGAAAAGGGCTCCGACTGCTCGTTTGCTCCCCGTACCCATATATTAAAAAAAATAGAACATATGGCATATAATAAAATAACATATACCTTTCAAGGTGTTTCCGCGCGGGCCGATCAACAGGCCGACGAAGTTTATATCTGGGTGTTCTTCCTGAGGTATCATCACTTTATCATGCACTCGTATGATTGGAGGCCTGGAAGTATATGAATGACATAGAATAAAACCCAGTAATACAAAACTGTGTATAATGTATATAAGGTTGATAAAATTAGACCATATAATATGGTTTACTTTAACGTCTCTCGCTTTTATCAACCTTGTATACATATAAAAAGAAGAAGGTACATATTGTCGTACAAATTATTGTAATTGTAATTAATGTAATCTATTTTTATTAAGAGTGAGAATTTAAGGATTATAATTAGATTATTTTTTTTACCATTACTTGGCTGTCTGTTGATTGTGATAACTAAGTAATGTAATGTAAGGTGATGGTGGTACGTAAAGATCTCTAAAAATAATTAAATACTTATTAGATTAATCATAAATTATAATGTGAGTGCGTTAAAAAAAATATAATAATCAAATGGGTCTGTATTCGGTTACTATTATTTTATTTTTAAATTATATGTCAAATATCTAAGTGTAACTGAATTTTGTTTTTTGAAGTAGAAATATTTTTTTTCTTAATAAATACTTGTATCTGTTTTTAATTTTTAACACATTTAAAACACGTTATTAAGAATACAAAATGAATGTCTGGAATTTTATAAATCTTATACAATTTTATTGGCCTATCCGCAATTCAAACCAGTGTTTATGACATTATAGAATAAAAAAAAGAATATATAATTTTACTAAGTTTCTGTGTCTGTTTCGGTTTCGGCTGAAACTAAGATCGAGGCCGAAAGTTCGGTTTCGGCTGAAAAAACTGTTTAGGTCGGTCATTACAAACTAGTAATACGAACATTGAGTTTCAGTAGGAGATAGTGCCACGCTGCATGCATGTAGCCGAATTGGGGCACGATCGGGGAGGTACCTCTTCCTTACACAAGTGAAAGCTGGGCTGTAGCATTTCGTGTGTGTGGTATGTAATTGTCAACGACTGCTCGTTTGCCCCTATGTACTATTACCAAAAAACAAACTGACTTGTAATCCGGAGGCGGTTTGAACTCGGGGTTGATCTGTTGCATGCGCTGCACGAGCCGGTGGCGCTCCTCCTCGAGCTTGCGCCGCGTGCGGTACTCGCGCGTGTTGAGCCGCTTGCCGTCCGTCGAGTAGATGGGCTCCGGCGACGGAGACCTGAACAAATTGGGCCATCAGCGCACGCCGACCACGCCCCGTGCACAACTTCAACAATTACTTAATAATTCCTTTTTTATTGTCTGTATTTTTTTTTAATAGTTAATTATCTTTAAAGCTATTATTCATGGTATGGTATGGGTATTCATTAGGCAATAATTACTTATGACCAGTATATTAACAAATTTCTTTTTTTTTTCTCGACTTCCAGTGAGAATGGCAACAAGAAAAGCAAATTTCATTGCTTTTCAAAATTTTGAAATATTTGGTAAACAAATGTTGTGTAATGAAATGTGGCTTAATTTTTAGAAATATTATTGTGTCCTTGAAACTGTATTGAATGGATCTTTTATGGCGTATTGATCTTTCATTGTCAAATTACAGGTTGTTAAAGTAATTGATGAAGTAAACAAGCACTTAGAGGCATTTTCTTATTGATGAATGTACATATCTTCTGTGCTCATACTGACTTATTGTTTCTTTTTTTTTACAATAAAAAAATAAGAATGAGAACAGTAGGCATGCAGCCATAGATATACTTAAAGAGTATATAATTAAGCGTTCAATTTAGCTCTAAGATAGCTCCGATCACAGTTCTAACATCTATGAGACCTAGCGCCCTGAGAAAAAATGAAAGATTAGATTATTTGATTAGCTTTTACACCTGAAATTTGAATCAGTATTAGGGCTGAAAATAAGGTTATCGATTAACCCGTCGAACTGAAAAGGTACTCATTAATGTCATTAATTATATGATGTCGGGCATTATCAATGCTCCATTGTTAGATATCGGTGCGAGAGCGTCCCGCTACCGATGAAACTCTGCGGGCACCACTCGTCTCAGACAGACCGGCTACCGTTATTGGACGATTATCTAATTCTGTGCCCTAGAACAAATCTCCCGTTAAATATCAAGCTAGTTAGAATTTATCCTGCAAACAGAAGAATAAACATTAGGCTAGCGATGGGAGCATCTGTTAAGTGTGTGTGTGTAATATATGACGATACTCATGGCAGTGGTCGCACCTCTCTTCCACGTTGGCCGGGATGCCCAGGTCTCCGGAGCGCAGCTTGCGGCTCACCTCCTCGATCTGCAGCTGAACTGCAAGGCAAGCGTTAGCGCCGGCACCGCCGCATTAGAACCATCGCCCCACAAATATTAAAGGCAGTCATCGCTAAGTCACAGGTGGCATCCTTTTAACATTGACATTTTTTTTGTGACAACATTCCATCGGGGCACAACTGTTAACTGATAAAGTTATTTTAGGACACGAAAAGATTAATTTACACAGAAATTGCACATCTTCTGTTATATCAAATTAGCATCCTTAAAAATAATATTCATATTAGTAATAACATAAGTCATTTAATAACAACCTAGAAACAATATCACATTAAAGAAAACAGTTATGTAATTAATATTTGATAAATAATTCATTGAGTCCACATGTCTTATCCTGTTACTGTTCATTTGGCTTCTTTATTTTAAGTCTCACAAAGGAAATGTAGCAGAAATATGAACTAACATGTATACATTATTGTAAAGTGGAATTACTAGTAATAAGAAATAACAGATATATATAATCCATTAAATGATTCACACACGTTCTTTTAAATCCTTGTTTGATTTGTCAAATTGGAACATATGGCCCAGGATTGTAGGAAGTGAGATAAGATACTCACGTAGATATTGTTCTTCCTGTTCACGGGTGAGAGAGGAAGGCAAGACTGTGGGCAGGCCCGGGATGAAAGTCTTGTCGTGCTCGGAACCCATCCAGCGTGTGCGTCGCCGGCGTGCTCGTCTTTCCGCAGCGGTCTCCCCCGGTGGGCCTATATAAGGAAATAATTTACTAATTTCACTCTCTTAACTCTTTTAGATACAGATTTTTTTGGCCAATGTAATATAATTTTTGACAAATACATTTGAAATATTGACATAACTATATAAGAGTATGGTTTTTGTTTTCCATTTTAGTAACAGGGGGGTGTGGTCACTGGTCAAATAACTGGTCAAAAATAATAATTAATAAATTATTTAATTAAGTAACAAGTAACCAATTATTCAGTTGGTCATCGAAACAAGCTTTTTGTATCTCTGTATCAAAGTGGGACTTGACATATTTCACATGTCCATACTGTTGCGTACTTCTTTTTTCGTGCTACACAATCTTCTAGGCGTATATTTTTTGTTAGGCATAATAACACATTTTCACAGCCCAAGTACTACAGAAACCCTATTTAAAATACCTATATATATATATTTAAATAAAATTATCGTGTCACAATAATTACCTACTACTTTATTTTTTTTCTCATGAGAATTGGCCAACATCTATTTGATTTCCAAAATTACGCGGGTGAAACCGCGGAGCGCAGCTAGTGATAGTTTACTATTTTCTTACCCTGTCCGTCATCTTTATCATCATCGGGATGGTGATCATTATGGTCATGATGATCATGATGGTCATGGTGGCGGTATCGAGACTGCAGCTGCTCCAACTTCTGTTGCACCGATGTCGGTGGTGGGATGGCCGTGGCTGCGGACAGCGCTGCAGCCGCCGCGGCCGCCGGCTGCACGGGTGCCGCCGCTCGCCGTTGGGCCACAAAGGTCTATAAAACCATAGACATTGATACATGTAGCAAAATATTTTTATATTACATTTACTGTTACAAATAGATCACTATTCCTTGTTTATTTCGTCGCTTATACTACAACACCGCGAATATGCATTTGTAACGGTTTTCATGCTTTGAACTTATTGGATAAACAATTCAATTACTCATCTATTACGCCAATCAGATTATAGAAAATCCACCAATAAGACAGAACCGGAACCATTGCGCAGTTTCAACTTTGTAGTAGGGACTGTTCAGAGGTTAGGACAGTCCCCAAGGTGGAGCTGTTTGGCCTTTTCACCGAGGCAGGTTGTCGATAGAGGGACCCTATTTACCCTCCTAATGCCCTAGGGACCCTTCTATAATAGCGGCTAAAGGCAGGAGCTTAGTCGGGATTGCATTCCCTAGTGTCGAGTCCGCCATAGGTCTAAGTTCCACTCGGACTGCGTGATATAAGTAAATCTATTCCCCTGCGTCAACAAAAAAAATAGGATGTAGAATATCCCTCCCGAAAATGCTGCCACCTTGCCGTGATGAGGGTGCTTGCGTACCTCTGTGAGCTAGGCTATGCTGGACAGGGCTACCCATACCGGACAGGCTTAGGAAGAGAGGTCAGACTAAGAGCAGCTTAACTGAGTCTCACACTACACGTCCCTCTGACTCAGTAAACGGAGGCGCGGACTGCGACAAGTGACGGGTCTGATTTCAACTGAAGGGGTCAGGGGTCAAGATGAGAACCTGACCACATGGCACGATTCCGACGTCATAGTGGGGACTGTTCAGAGGCAGTCAGACAGTCCCCAAGAAGGTGAAGTCTGACTTTTTCAACGAGGCTAGCCTGTCATTGGGGGGACCCTGTTGCCTGCAGATCCGGGACCTTCTAATTATAGCGGCTGAAGGCACCCCCCGCACGGGTTTAGTCGGTATTGACATAGGTCTAGGGGCCATCCGAGATCCTAGGTATCATACGTAAATAATGTATTTTTTTAAATAAATTTTACTAAACAATTTAGTTTGCCTCAAAGCATTTTATATTTATATTGACACAATAAAACTTGTCTTTTTTTTAAGTAAACAGAGTAGTTATAAGTAGGTAATAGATTGTTTGTAAGACTGAGTTTAGTTGATTATTTATATACAAAATAAATATATGACACCGCCTATATGCAGTTGAGTGTAAATATTTAGGGAGGCGACGCCGCCTATGTGATTTATTAATAAATGTTTAATAAATTCAAAAAATAGTTTTAATGTGATTAAAAACGAAAACTGCAATGTTTTTTGTCTCTCCTGTAAAGTCCTAAAAGTGCTTATTTGTGGTGTTGTAATATAAGCAACGATGTACTCTTCATTATGACAAGTATACAACAAGTTAAGAGTCATTTGTCAACGCCGACTTTACACATTAATTATTTGTATTGTTTATATTAATAAGACTTGTTTTATAATAATAATATGTATGTATAAAAAATACCATGAAAAAGTACATCTATTCAATAAAAAAGGAAAAGTAAACAAACCCTGTCAGTGAACTTGGGCCAATTAAATTAAGGTTCACATTTTAGAATACATTTTTTAACACACGTTAGTTTGCAGTTACATGTTTGAGTGGTATTGCTCTAAATAAAATTGTAAATTAATTTAATAAATGTCCAAAATAACAACATTCTAAGTTATAATATATGAAAAGAACACCAGATGTAGGTAATAGTAATATGAAAGATTCATACAAGTTTAAAATTTTACACTTTGTTTTCTTGTAAATCAAACTATTAATAACCTTGGTGTAGACATTAAGCAGCCCATTTATAGTATAGTAAAGAAATAAATAATATTAAATTTCTCACCATAAGATTGACATATTTCTAGAAATAAAAAAATTCAATATTGTTTTAGATATTTTCTATTTCTGCATGTTAATAAAATGCCCAATCTCATTACTTAGTAGTTACCTGTCTTTCGTTGGCATTATGCTGCAAATAATTAATATTATTTTCCATATAACCCAAACGATTTGTATAGTACAACACTGTCACAATATGTGCACCTTTATTACCTAATGCATAACTGTTTCAACTAATGTAAGCACTAGATAGTTGACAGAGAAGTTCATATGTATTGTAACAGAGTTGTGAGTATCAAAATCTAGAAGTATTTACCTGTGCCACAGCAGCAGCCGCTAATATTGCGGCCTGGGTGGCAGGGTTGATTGTAGTTGTAGTTGTCACCTGTCTTGCCATAGCTTTGGTTGTGGTTCCCACCATTTGGTCAAGGAGAGCTATAGTTCCATCTCTGTAAATATATTAAAAAATGGGTTAAAAATGTGATTAAACATTGTATATTTATCTTAAAATTTATTTAGTATAGTAGTGTATATAAAAATTATGATAAATACAGCAGTAGAACTTATACAGTTACATTTATCTGAAATAAATAAAATAAAATATTTATACCTATCCTTAGACTTGCGTCCACGGCCCCTGCTGCCACTTCGTGATCTGCTGCGTCTCTTCTCTTTGTGTCGGCTGGGACTGCGTTCTCTGTCCTTGTCTCTGAAAATTAAGTTATAAAGTCTAGTCTAAAATCTACTCTGATTTATAACATACGTATTACATACACGTATTTAGTACATTATTCACAATTTTTTATTAATATAAAAGACAGCACAGTAAAAGTTCCTGGTATGCATAGCATGGAACAATCTTATTTGTAAAACGGGAATTGCACCCCGGAACGTATTTCCATAATCCTAAACTTAATACCATTACCCGAACGGTGCCGTTTCACTTCAATACATGTAATCTATATTCGTGTAATTTATGACAAACGTTTAAAAAATTGGGTAAAAAATGTGCATTCGGTGTGCTTTACTACAGAAAGTTTGGATTGTGTAGTTCCACTCAGACGGGATATATTTGTGGAATGTTGTAGGTTTTATTAAATCTAACAAATGCAAATTAAAATGATCAGCCTCACCTTTTGGACCGATGTCTGTCTCGGTCGCGATCACTGCCCCTGTCGCGGTGGCGGTCACGATCGCGGGTTCGACCACGATCACGGTCCCTATCTTTATCCCTGTCACGATCACGACCTTTATTATCTCGGTCGCGATCACGTTCCTTATGGCGCTCCCGGTCGCGCGACCTGGATCTACTCCTATCTCTGTGACGAGAGCTCATAGTATTCTTCGTCGACCAAAATATATGAAACTGGACACTAATTTCCTATGCAGTTTAAGGTAATATAATTATTGTTCTGCTTATATGTAACTATCAATTCAAAATTCACGACACGCAACAAACAAAATGGAGTTTCATACAAATCGCAACTTGAAAGTTGAAGTCGATTTTCGTGTGACAGCAGACGGTGACGAGAACGACTGACAATGACAAGTGACCTGTGACAGACTTCCGACGCTTAGACGCCACAGACTATAATTTTAACTCATTGCTTCCCTTATGAACATTTTTTCGGGATAAAAACTATCCTGTGATAATCTATGTTACCCTCTATGTGTGTGCCTAATGTCATGAAAATCGGTTCACCAGTTTTTGCGTGAAGGAGAAACAAACATACAAACTTTCGCATTTATAATATTAACCGGTGACCAATGGAAGTGGGAGGAGAAAGGATGCACTCCTTGTGCATCGGTATAGCCTCTATACGGATGTTTATGCGCGTCGGTGGTCATGAAAATGGCTCCGACTGCTCATTTGCCCCTTATACCATAAAATAATAATACCCTTTAGGCCCGGTTCCCTTCAAAGTACAGTGACACTCCGGGAATGGCAACAAAAGTTTAAACAACTTAAAAAAATACTCAGTGCACCTCAGACAAAATAAAAAGTTTTTATTTGGTCTGAGTAGTGCACCTGTAATTTATTCGTAATTATTGTTACTACTCGCGCGGTTAAAGAATGGGATTAGAAATGGCGGAACTTCGAGCTTGTACTAACTGCATAAAAATTAAAAGAACAAAAATATTCATCAGTATTATTTTTAATAAAATTTGTTTTGAAACAGGTTCTCTTTTTCAATCTTGATATAACCATATTTGTTTAATTAGAAAACGAATAAAAAGTACTTACTTATATAATTATTATCTACTACACGAAAAATCTTATATATGTAGGTACCTATACTTCATCGAAATAGAAACTATACTTATTATTATTGAAACTTTTAAAAGGCTACTTTTAAAAGCAAAAATTTTGTAGCTATCTTTAGCAGGCCCCATGCCCCTAAATCCTTTCCTTCTGGTGGATACAACTAGCGCGTCCAGGAGTCTGGAGTGCGAAGAGTGCGTCTGCGTTTATCTATCCATGTGCTATTTTCTATCTATTGCTCGAATAGACCCAAGTTAAGAAGTAGTAAAAAGGAGCCTATGGCACTCTTCAATCCTTCAAATATCTCTTCTCTT
>LUGF01004190.1:72956-83531 GCA_001625245.1 Calycopis cecrops | reverse complement strand
ATTTTTTGTGGTCGGTACCGGTGGGTGTGAGTATAGATGGCTACAGTGTGTGAGCAAGAGGTGAATAGAGGTTCCGCCATTTATAATCCCATTCTTTAACCGCGCGAGTAATACATATGGATTTTTTACACATTTTATGTTTATTTCACATAACTACAAATTTCATTTAAACCAATAATTATATTATTTACATTTAAATGATTCGAAATTTAATAAATTAATATATTCTGTAATCGCGTGAGTCAAGAGTCCATACAAAAATGAAATATTTGAATTCAAATATTTAATATAATTATATTAAATATTAACCCTAATATATTTTATTTATATTAATTTTTTTTTCATATATAACCTACGAGTAATGAACTTATAACCATATACATAATATATAACCACGAGCATATAACTAATGGAGATACCATACAAACGATTAACGAACGACACAGTACAAATTTTTCTGTCATTTTTTGAGGGAGGGGAGGTAAACACGTATACCAAATTAAAACAATATACAAATATTATAAATGCAGTTTAACCCCCTCACTAAATGAAATGCAAGGAATTTATTATTTTATATTTTTCATACTATTTATTAACAATATAAAAGCATAAGTCCTTCGTTTATCAAGAATTCTCTTACTAAATGATCTAAGAGAATTCTGTTCTAATGAAATATCACTTCATTATTATTTATCTCCTATTTTTGCGGAACAATTTTACTTATAATTAAATAAACTAGGAATAATAACACATCAAAAATCAAATATTAAAATGAATAAAAAGAAGTTTTCATCATTCAAACATGTAGTCCCGTAACTAACCCTGTACTACGTTCAGAGCTACCAAGGTACCACAAATATAATGAAAGTGCCTGTAAATTATTTTAAGGTTTAGCTTTATGCTTACCTTTTATGGAGTCCTATTTGAATTTAATTGCGGATCGCCTTTTACAAAAAAGAGAAGAGAGAAGAAATTTTCAGGAGCACTTATTCACGATACGAAATAGCGGCGGTCGAACGTCAACTAGTTTTAATAAACATGTATATGGCCTTATGGCCAATGTACTTTGGCACAGGGGAACGTCCAGCTTTACCGACTTTTTTAGGTTATAATATGTTCTAGGTTTATAGACTCGATGCGGATGTCTATGGGCGTCTATTTGCGCCCATAAAATTGAGTATCTATATGTTTTCGTCCTCAGTCCAGGGCTTAATTAATTCATAACTTGGTAATAATAGCAGTGATTTGGTTTTAACTTTTAAGTCATTACTTGGTAACACTGTCTCTTGTATTTATCTGGGATTTACAAGAATTGGGGTTTTAGTAAAAAGTATATATTACTTTAGTACTTACATATGTAACTATGTTATATATTAAACTGCTTTTAAGGTCACTCTCTTTACATATTTTGGCACGACGTCGGACCTTACCTCTCGTGTTTTATTACACTACTGAAACACGTTATACAGTGGACAATACAGGCTTTTCATGTAATTACATTGATCTTCTCATCTTATCTCCCCAATAGACCTTCACCCGCTTAACTGGCACAAACCGCACCAAATGCCAATCTTAATTCTTATGTGAGGTAGTCTCACTCGTTGGTACAGTTGCTAATCACAGATTCTCGAGTGGCAACTATTTCAAATACCTAATATCAATTGCAGTCTTATGATTATCCAAATAAAGGAAAGAGAAAAGAGTGCACTATTGTAGTGCGCTTCCTGCCCTGCGTATATGGATAATCTCGTATATCTAGAAGGTTGATACAAGCGTGAGGCATAAATTGAAACCACATAGTTAGTGTATTATTTTCAGGCTACACAATAAAAAGCAGATCAATCGGAGCAATAAATTAGCCACAGGAATTTTTTAAAGTTTTTTCTCACTTCGTACACGCTGTATCGCAGCTGATCGCCGACTATGACCGGCCGGGGTCATCTACCCCGTACGAGGTTGACGTTCGCTGTACCTACATAGTACGTGTCGGTACAAAGTATGTTTGTTTTTTCACACAAGTTATTATTTTTGTATACTTGTCATAAACTTATTTTTATAGTTTCGGATTAACTCTAGGCACTTTTAGTTTATGCGGTTTAATGTAATGCCTCTCACTTGTATCTACCTTGTATAGATATGTTCATATGTACCATAGTCGAAGTTCAGCAAGAAGCACTATGTCAGAGGGAGTACCCTGTCTTGCTGAGATGATTGCAATGCAGCTAAGATTCGTGTCTTAAAAAGGGCCAATAGAAATTTCCTTGACTGATAGTGCTAATGAAAATCATTAATTTATGGATCAACCACGATAGTAATAATTGTAAACTTCTCATAATTACTAATTATAGCAACTTTTAAATCAGAAAACTATGAAATTGTAATAGACGCGTGACAATATTATAATTAAGATAGTGCCTAGGTCTATTTTTTTTATGGTATAGGAGAGCAAACGAGCAATCAGAGCCATTTTCATTACTACCGACGCCCACAAACATTCGCATAGAGGCTATACAGATGCGCTACCCTCCTTTCTCCTCCCACCTCCATGGGCCACCGGCTACTTACACACTATTCTTCTTCACACTTCTATGCTGCATTGCAGCCGAATTAAGCCACCACGACCAGGAAGGGACCTCTTGTTACATGTTTCGTGCAGTTTGTGAGATTAATCAGTGGGGAGGATGAGAGATAATGTAGGTATCTGCATAACAATTCTGCAAATCTCTATGGATGTCTGTAGACATTGAAAGGCTCTAATTCCTCATGTTATATATGTATATGTATGTAATATCCCTTATGCCATAAAAATAGACACTGCTCTTGGAAATGGAAACTTAATGTCTCATTTTATATTATAGGTACCTACTGCCTAATGCTGCAAAATCAGTTATCACTTCCTAAATATTATATTTAATGATTAAACGAACTTACCTGTACGTGAAGTTCTATCATAATTTGATCATTTTGCAAACAGCACGAAATAGGGTAATGCATCTGCCCTCCATTTTAACATGTATAAGTGTTCTACTGCTTGTTAAGCCTTTATTTATGCAAGAGGATGAAGCTGTATTGAGCAGAATCAGGCCTACAGGACGAGGGACGAGGGAAACTCACTGAAATTATACAATCCTATGACCTATGCTATGAAGTTTGTGAGTAACTGGTGAGTAAAAAGAGGAGTGCATATGTTATATAGGCATTGATAGTCACTAAATGGGTCTGCTAGCCTCTGTCCTTAAATATTATAAAAAAATTTAGAAGAAGGCTACATGTTATGACATATTTAGTAAGAATGTATGGTAATAGGACAAATTAAAAAATAAAAGAAGTTTTAAGAATAAACACACATCAGTGCTTGCTCAATATATTTTAAAGATCAAAATACATTTCTTACAACATGTAACAGTTCGATCATACTAAATTACAATTTAGAACATTATAACATTGTTTAATACAATTGTCACTTAAAAAAATACAAAATGCGGCAAATTATGTTTATGAATTATGGCTTAGAGCTAAGAAACAATATTCCAGTAAGTTAAAATTATCATTTGTCAGATTCACAAATAGCAACTGCCAAAAAATAATTTTAAAAATAACACAAATTCTAGTAAAATGAATGTCCCATCATATATACCAAAGGAAACCTTATTTCTAATACAATCATATTTAATCTCCTTAAAGCTAAGATATTACTAATACTTATAGCTACAAGTTTAAGTCCGGATTAGTTCTATGAAGTTCACTCCACTGTCCACATCACTGCCTATATAGAAAACTATGTTTACCGATTGGCTAATGAATTTCAAGATGACCAAGTTAAATCGAGTCAAATGCAGTGAGGATAGTTACTTGTTCATTTCTGTTGGAAAGGAAATAATATTGAAATGTTAATATAACAATCAAATTACAGCAGTTCTTTTGGAGTTTAAACAGATTTATGTCTTTTCAATACTTAGCAGGTACATGACTTCAAATAGTTATGAAAAATTTATATGCAGTATCAAAATAGGGCTTCAGTACTTATTTACCTGGATTTTAAACTGGTGCTCCCGGTCCACCTTTTTTGCCGATGAGAGATTTGTGAATATGAGGAATAACACCACCACCAGCAATGGTGGCTTTGATGAGACTATCCAATTCTTCGTCACCTCTAATGGCCAATTGCAAATGCCGAGGTGTGATACGTTTTACTTTGAGATCCTTTGATGCATTCCCCGCCAACTCCAATACCTAAAAAAAGTAAATAAAAACATTAATTGTTGACAGGCATTTTAATTTACCACCTATTTATGTAAACAAACAATATGTACCTTTCAAATTGACTAATTACTATATAAATAATATATTTTATTATGCTATGCAATCAATTAAGGGCAAAGGCGAAGAAAAATTGTTCAAAATAACATTATGAAAGTTTAATTTTGTTAGTAAAAATTTCCCGCCAAAACCTTTGTATTCATTTTTTTACTTTAGATTTGTAAAAGAATTCGCATTTCAATATGCTTAAAAATTGCACTAATTAAAAAAGTGATACAATGTAAAAATTCGAGAATACGCTAGCATTTTGTGTACTGAATAATTACGCCTAGGAGTTTAGAATGCCGCCATATTGACAAGGCGTCGCTTACCTCGGCAGTCAAATATTCCAGAATAGCTGCAGAATAAACTGCCGCTGTAGCACCTACACGACCGTGACTTGTAGTTCTATTTTTGAGATGTCTGTGAATTCTACCAACGGGAAACTGAAAAAAAATCATTATTTTTTCAACATATTCAATGCATTGATTATTTCCCATAATGAAACTGGCAGCCGCCATACTTAAGGTCATGCGTATTATTAAATTTTATTAAATTGTAAATTATACCAAATTAAAAGTTTTTAATACTTCCTAAATTCATAAAATAATTATTTAATAATATTGAACATACCTGTAACCCAGCCCTCGCTGATCTGGACACTGCTTTCGCCTTTGCTTTTCCCGAGTCTTTACCTGCTTTACCACCAGCCTAAAATTCATCAAAAACCTTGTTAATTTTTGTGTTTCGAGGTTGAAACTTCGCCAGGACGTGAATTACACGATTATCTTTCGAAATACACAAAAAAAACGTCACAACACTCATGATTTTTCACGAAATCTTGCAAAACTCACCATTTTGAAACGTGTTACACACTATCACCAGTACAGAGAACAACCAACACAGGAAAGGCGCCAAGCCAAAACGCAGACAAAGATGGCAGCGGCGCGCCACTTGCGTTGATTACTTGAAGTTGGCCAATCGTGTTCTAGCGGATATGTCGTAAACGGTTATTTTTTCTCTCTCTCTCTTTCGACGGAGCGTGGCTAGCTGACGACTGGCGGGAAATAAAATGGCGGGTGATGTACTAATGGAAACTAGTGACACCAAGCCGTTTGTGGAAGAAAGGGGAACTATAATTTCCTTGTTTTTTATTGTTTTTGTATTCATAACTTGAAACTTCATAATAGGATTAGATTCATCGATCTTTTGGGTAAAATCATCTCGAATATGTAAAAGTAAAAGTTTTATAGTACTTAGGTAGATTAGTCTACCAAATATGTTTCATCATCACAATTTACTATCAACTTTATTCATTATTTATTTATTCTCTAGTAGGTAGTCGAAATAATTTGAACTATCTTAGATATGCTTTATCAAATTTGTTACTAATTACATTACCTGTCAAAATATTGTCAGACCATCAAGGTCCGTACAATCATGTAGTTAATGTTTTTTTTAACCGACTTTGAAAAGGGAGATCTAATGGTAAAATGTAGATAAAGTTTTTGAACTAGAATAATTTAAAAATACGATCGTAGATCACATTTCTGAAATGCTGCACGTTTTAGAGTAGCTACCTAAGCTTAATTGCATTCATGTATCAATACAGTCGCTTAATAACGCTAAATTGATGATAGTGTTAATTGATACAATTAATCATTTAAGCATCACGTAGACAGGTAAGGTACTGACTACAAGTAGGTATGTGTGACCACCTGCAGTATAATATGTAATGTAGCCAAATTCCGAACTATCAATAACAATTTGCATTTATTTTATTTTTTTATGGTATAGGAGGGCAAACGAGCAGTCGGAGCCATTTTTATTATTACCGGCAGCCATAGGCATCCGCATAGAGGCTCTACATATGCGCTACCCTTAATATAATAATATTATATAAAATAATAATAATATAATAGCCCTTAGGAAGCATTCATAAAGTTTGTTATAAAAGTCAAACCTAAACCTAAGCGTCACAACACTATAAAGGTGGCGGACCCTAACAATAAATGATAATAAAACAGGTTAGTAGGTACTAGGTAGTAACAACTTTAAATACTTACGTAGGTAGATACCTGATTCCAAACTATGACTGGCGCCTTTCAGATTCTAATAATCTTTTTCCTATTATCTACTATCACTACATAGTACAAAACAAAGTTGCTTTCCTCCGTCTGAGTGTCTGTATGCTTAGATCTTAAAAATTACGCAACAGATTTTGATGTTTTTTTTTAGTAGATAGTCATTCAAGAGGAAAGATTCAAAAATTGAGTTATATGTATAATAACTCAATTTTTGAAGTCCGTAGGTAATCTACGCGGGTGAAGCTGCTGACGGAAACTAGTAATAAATATCTCTGTTAGAATTGGGAGCTATTTATCGACGCATCTTATTCAAATCTAATTATCATTTCGTTCATTAAATCTATGCATCTTCGTCGTTTTCGCCTTTCCCTACAGTTACTATTTAAGTTGCTAGTCTCTAAATTTCAAAATTAAGCATCTAATCCTGATCTGGATTCCAGCTCTACTATAATGTAGAGTAAATTATCAAGCAAAACGTTATCACTGCTTAAATCTGCGCAGACAAGGGTTTTTTGTCCACGGTCCGGAAAATGTATGGAAAGTACCGCGTACTTTTAATCCCTCGGTTGCATTACTCAATACAGTTATAAGCGTTCTATTTTAGCGGACAAAAAGTCCGCTTACAAAAAGTCCGCGGACAAAAATCCCTCGTCAGCGCAAGCCTTGGCTGTCGAATCCTAAGCGGATACGATGATTTAGATGTCCGTGGGCGTCTAAGAGAAAAGTATCGCACGCGGGCATCTTATTCCACATCAATGTGGCAATAGCATGACTTTAGGTAAAATTGGGGTAAAAAATTCCCATACGAAGAAAACAGCGTGTACGTACGCAATAAGAGTAACAATTTGTAATTTTTTACGTTATTGACAATTGATATTTGTAAAGACTAAATTAATTCGTAAAAAAATCACATATCAAATCTACTATATATGTGTCCCACCGAAAAGTGACCGCCCGAAAAAATATGAAAATATACGTCAAATCATTGAGATTGCCCATCCTCATTTCGCTGAAAATGGCCTAGTGGTAGACGGTAGTCGGTCTTTACCTGCTAAAAGGGTCACTATTGTTTATGGAATTTTTAATTACCGAAAAAAATGGCATTTTTGCCCATTATCATTTAAACCGTTAGAGATACGTAAACATAATATTTGTAGATTATTTAAGAAATTTCTTGTAACATAATAAAACAATGTAAAAAAATGTAAAGTTGGAGGGGTTTTTTTATTTTTATTTTTATTAGTTATGGCGTGTCAAATAAAAAAATGTTGCTTTTTTATGCCAAAATTCTGGGTTGTTCTTACTTTATTTTGGTCATTGGATGCCAGCTTGTTCTAAATTGCTTTTGTTATGTTAGTAAAAGTATGTAGCTGGTAAATAAAACCAAAATCGACAAGATCTTCCATCGATAGATCTGATCTGTTGCAGATATCGTCGAAATAAAACAGAACGGAAAATTTTATGTTAATAAAAAGTAAAAATACGATTAAAAAAAAGTATACAACTTGTAAAAAAACGTAGGTATATATTCATATAAATTAAAGTCAAAATAAGTTTTATTTATTAGAACAAAATGGTGTTTCAAATAATAGTCTGAGTGAGTGATACAAATTGTAACTTACCATAAGAGTCTCTTGGTAATTAAGAGAATAATTATTTGAGTATAAGAACTAGGCAGGTACTTATTCATGATATTTTTGTGAAGATTTAACGTCTTTTAAACTCGGCCGCGCTTCCTCAGGACGCACGGTCGAGTTATCCCCGAAAGCGGGACCAAACCTGTCCCGCGCGGGACATTTAATTTTGATTTAAAAATCGGGACGTCCCGCCTAAATCGGGACGTCTGGCAACGCTGCTAGGTAGGTATGTTGGTAATTATTTGACTCATAAGAAATGGAGGGGTTGGTTAAAAATCGTTTAAAATAAATAACCTGGACAAATATCTGAATATTTTTTCGAGAGAAGTTAACGTAATGACATTGCCGGCAAGTAAATAGTTAAAAGAAAACGATATTTGTTCTATCTCAATAACGTCTAAAATTGTTCAGTCCCTACTACCTACGCTATTATGTGACGTCATAATTAGACCTACCTGCCTATCACTCTATTGTGCTTTGGTTCCTGCTTACTCCAAACATATTTGACGTCGGTCAAAATTACGGTTGCGCTGATTTTGTTACTAAAAGCAAGCAAATCAATTGCATCTTATATAGAAAACAGGTCAGATAGAAATCAGTAAATTTTACATTATGTAGGCTGTGGGTAGGTATGTAGTGCACAGACTAGAGCTAACGCTGCTACCGGCGGGCGCCGCCCTTTGGATCGATAGCTGAATTTATTTTCACATACAGTTGTAACTAGAAATTTATTTCGTATAGCTGGTGCCTGCGACTTCGTTCGCAGCGTAGTAATATTATAATCCAAGTGATTTGTTATTGTTTGCCGAAATTCCGATTTCCTGTAGGAATAAGCGATTTTACCGCAGTAAAAAGTGTTTTTGATGATGACCAGGCTTAGTATTTATACACCACAAGAAGTTTCCAGTCCAGTAGTTTCGAAGATTAGCCCGGACAAACAGACAAGCGGACAATCAGACAAACGGACAATCAGACATACAAAAAAATTAAAAAACATTAAAAAGTATTCTAATACTATTTTAACATCGCCCCAATTAGTTTTTTGTAAATATATTCAATGTACAGACACACGAATTTACTGTTTTATTATATGCATTACAGATAGCATGAGAGGGCAAACGAGCAATCGGTCTGTGTGGCTGCCGATACCCGCTTCGCTTCTTTTATTTGACTTTTGGACTTTTAAAATAATGAACCAAAAAAAATGTCGTTCGCGACAGTTAGATACCGTCCGATTTGGTAGCAATGTAGCAATCATCGACGTCACAGTTCAAGGTCACCGCCGCGTCGTCCATCTTTGAGTTTGATTTAGATTTAGTTGATGAGATTTAGATGCCTTTGACTTCTCAAATCATCTATTGATTACTCGTAAGTCGTAGGCAAACTGCTAGATACCGTTCTGGTTCTGAACAGACCATATTATTAATATTATTATACTGCACGGACGCGGTAAGTTGTGACCTGGCAAAAATTCCATTCCCCGCTCTGTACCCCCGCACCACCCCCGATGTCGTCATATAAGGGCGACATCGGGGGTGGTGCGGGGGTAGACAACATTCTTCGCATCCTTGCCAGGTTCCAAATTAACGCGTCCGTGTAGTACATTGTTTATTAAATGTTGTTTATTGTAGTAAATAGTAATTATGGCGACTGAAGTTAGTAACAAAAACATGTGATGTTGCGAACTAAGTATACGTCTTATTTTAATTTTGAAACCTGAGTTTTAATATTTATTAGACTGGATCACACTTTGATTAGTGCGAGTGTAGGTCACAGTAAGTGAGTAGTGGAAGTGATTAGTGCGAGTAGTGTCCAATGCGGTTTAGCTGTTGTTTAGCTGTTGCGTTTAGTACAAGTGATTAGTACGAAGGAAATAGAGTTGTTGAGCGTTTAGTTGTGCAGCAACTAAAGATACCTACCACGCTGCCGGAGGTACCTCTCTCTTACACGACACCGGTGTAAAGTGGCAGCTGTGCTGTCGCGTTTCGTGCGGTGTGTAAGTAGCCGGTGGCCCATGTGGGAGGGAGTGAGAGGTACCCCCTGGTCGTGCCGGCTGCATCCATGCAGCGTAGCACTGCCATAAACTAAAAGTCCTTCTTTTTTAATTTGTAGACACGCACCGTGCGGCGCGTGTACAAATTAGAGAAAATAATTTTGCCACAAGCTATAATAGGCTTGTTGGCAAAATTTTAAGAACACAGATCATTTATCATGAACATCAATAGGCACTATTTTTCGCTATTGGCAACATAAATATTTCAGTCTTGAAAATATAGTATTGTTGTATACTATATGTTTCTTCAACTGTATAATATATTTAGTACACAAACGTGAAATATAGTACAATACTATACAATAATTATTGTACGGTTGGGTTGGTACTAGGGTTTAGTAGACACAACCACTAACTGCTATCTGCTAACAGATGATGCGTAGGTATTTTGGTGGCATTATTTCTGATTGTGATAATTTTTACAGCTAACGAGCAATCGAAGCCGTTTTGATATCTACCGACGCCCATAGACATCCGCATAGATGTTACACAGATATAT
>LUGF01004190.1:31774-55169 GCA_001625245.1 Calycopis cecrops | reverse complement strand
CGGATCTAGAATTTCAATTTTAAAAAATTTTAGGTATCAACGGATTTCATAGAGCCCAATGTAACTTGAGACCCGCCTCACCGCCAACCGCGTGCCATGTGTGATCCGCCTAACCATCAGATATCATATTATGAATAAAACTGCCAAGTTTTAGTGTATTCTCTTTTTGTGGCTTAGCTTTGAAGGTTTAGTTTTGTGGTAAAGAAGGGAACAGTAATCAATTATGAAGCAAGCACAAAAGATATTATTGTTTTTTATTTTTGCATATTTAGGAAGCGCAATCGAGCACTTTCAAACTTTAGTTTAGTGCCGATAGGTTTATATACCCCGTTCCCTTAAATGGGACTGCCCTTCTGGTCTCTGGACTCTCTGGAAACACGATAGCATAGGCACATGTCAGTATCACTTCACGACTGTGTTACGTAAGCGAAAGCACCATTCATGCCGGGACAATTCTTCTGCACACAGTACAGTGAGTTAAAAAATGTTTTATTTTATTATATTATTACTTTTTATTTTATAAAAACTTAAACTAATACAACGAAAATTAAAAAATATTTATATTCATATCCTATTTCATTCATCATCATCATCATCATCAGCCTATTGCAGTCCACTGTTGGACATAGGCCTCAACCATGGCACGCCACATCATTCACAGGCCTCAATAAAATAATAAAGCTATATAACTAACTATATATACCAAGAAAACTATATTCTGCTCATAAACTAATATAGGTTAGTCAATAAACTGAACTGTTATGTTGGCATAAAAGCTCACGTGTGGAAAGCTGGCGTCATCGAAAATTAATACCAAAGCGCTGCATCGCGTATCCTGTGTGCTTATAGTTACGTACCTATACGTCTAGATATTTAGAAACTTGTTTTCAGGTCCTACGTCCCGCTCAGATACTGCAATGGGTATACCGAACACAAAATCGAATTTTAATTATGGCACAAATTAGATATCTTGTTTCTGAAAACAGTATAATTAATTAATTTAATTAATTATCCTGTTTTACTTATAAGGTACCTATAATTTCTTAATTTCTTACTTATGTAAAGTATGCTATTTTAGTTCGTTTCTTTTTCAGTCAAATGTTGTAAGGGATGAGATGAATAGTACAGATATTATAGTATACACATTTTACACCCTAACCTAATTTACTTTATTTATAATTATGACTTTCGATATATGTTTTTATTCATGAATTTTGGCTTCCGTTACTAATATTTAAATATGAAAAAATGAAAGATATAATTAATTTCACAAACCAACCCATAAATAACTAATGTATGTTTAAAAATTTAATAAAACCTGGTATATAATGTATATGACTTACCGGATGCTAGTTTATGAGATATTTGTTTCAGGCAGCGTCTGGTTCGAACGCTGGCCACCAACTGCCCCGATGTTTCCGAGTCGTAAAACCTAGCGGCGCGCGTTGCGCTGGCGCATACAACTTGTCCGAAATTCGAATTCCCAATACACTTATTATGTAGGACACAATCCAGATTCTATGGTATCACTTCTATCTCTCTCACATTTCAAATGTTGCGAGATTTTGAGAAACCGAATGATCTACTACGACTGATACACGGTAATTCATTTACCTGCATGAGTTCGTCGATGAAACATTTTAGTGATCCGTTCTGTGAGGTCAATGATGTATTATTTCAGCCAGTCAGCGTTGAGCTAACACGTTACAACATAACTTTATATCGTATTTCACATAGGTTGAAAATTTTATTATGTTTACATTGTTTTTGCTTTGTTGTTTGGAAGACCAACTGGGCCAACGAGTTGTGCTTTAGCTAATAACAAGTGATCGCCAACATCAGTAATTAATATCATTACTGTGAATTGAAACAAAAAACCGATCAAGTTCTAGTTAGATTTGAGTTCGTACCATCAAGTAACTTGTAGTACCTACATATTATAGCTTAAATATACTAAGATGACAAACTTGTTTTTTCGGGCGCCTGCACTCATTTTATATGAAACGAATTAGGAATGAAAGTTTTTTTTAGAGATATAATTAAAATTTATCATTTATTGGATTTATACCTTTATTGGTAGATTACCTATAGTAAATTATAACTTTTTGAACATTTAATTTTTCCAAGTCATCGGCAAGGAATTGTCAATCAAAAGGGAAACTCCTGTAGGTTGTAGCATGTTGTAGCTTCCGTGCGATCGAGTTGAAAATATGCTCTATGAAAATAAGCATGTATATTATTTTCATAGAGCTTTAAAAAATTGCAGGCCTTAAAATTTGACATCAATTTCAATGTTATTCTTCTACGTGTTTCGGAGAAAAATGTAAATTGTTCTGTCAAACATTTAAGTCCCATATAAAGGTTCCGTTTTATGATTTTGAGGTATGGAACCATAATACCGATGTTGTCATGGACAGGCAGTATCATTAGATAATAAAATAAAAAACACGTTAAACACCGCACGAAACGCGACAGCACAGTTGTCAGGCTTAATTCGGCTGCATGCTGCGGCAATTTCTTACACACCTCTTACTTTTTTACAATATTTTTAGCTTACCGAATGAGACTCAAGTAAAAGTCAATAAAGTATGTCTAATTTACCGATGTAGCGCCCTCTGTTGAATACCTAAACTGAAAAGAAATTCATCTTCTTTCGGAGTTTTTGTAACCCCAACGTAGCGCATGGGCCATCAGTCCAGACTAGGCTTTAGTAGAATAACACAGCTACATTTTTGTAATGTAAAAACAGCGTATTCAACTGAATGCCATTTCTATTTACTGTACACTCGATGCGTTGATTCAATAAAAATCTGGTCACACCGCTCACGGCGCTAGTGTTTACTCAATCGGGCACAATATTATCAATTTTCACGATACTAAGTCTTCCAAGTGCTCCTAGTTTATTTATTTTTAGCAGTCGGAGTCATTTTTCTGACTACCATGCCCATAGATAGATAGATAGATACTCATAGCGGTTATAGTCTTTGTGACATCTTTTCCATTTGAATCTTAATTATAAAAAAAATAAGCAATATTGCTTATTTTTTTTAAGTTAAGTATTTTTTAGTTTCCTCTACGATTTTTATATTATTACAATTTTAGGAAGATTCAGTGGCTGCTGCAATGACCACCCACTTGACACCGCCGTAAATTGGCAGCTATGGCGTTGCGTTTCTTGAGTAGCGCGTGTGGGGAGGAGAGCAACATATCTGCGTAACAATCACACGGATATCCATTGGCGCCGGTTGTTATTACTGCGACTGCTCGTTTGTGCTTAGACTACGAAAATAATCTATGCCAAATTTCAACCAAAATCCTTCATTGTTTTTGTATGAACGACAAACATACAAACGTATATAACATTAGTAGGTTCAGCCCTCAATAAGTAAGGAATTCGAAAGACCGTTTAAGGCTTGCGCAGACGAGGGATTTTTGTCCGCGGACAAAAAATGTACGCAAAGTACCGCGTACCCTCATTTATGTTACTCGATACAGTTGTTAGCGATCTCTTTTAACGGACAAAAACCCCTTATCTGCCCAGGCCTTTATAAATAGGATGATTAAAAATCTGCTGCTCTTAGTAGAAGTATATCGTCGTCAATATGCATTTTACTAGGATTATAAAAAGCATGAGATACCAATTCAGCAAGCTGAATTATAGATTGTACACTTTAGACAGGTAAGCTGAATGCTTGTTTCATAAAACAATACAAATTGCTTTATATACGATGGAGATAGTGTAAGTAGGTAAAGAAGTTGTTGATAGTTGTACAGGGAGTTTATCAGTGAAGTTTAAAAAAAAATATCTAGCGCATTTCTTTCAGGCCCTTTTCTTCGAAGGTTTGTAAGCCCTCACTAGTAAATTTTTTAACATTTCAATGGGATTACGTGGTAAAATAAAACTCATAATTTGTTACAAAAAGTACATCTCTATTACAGAGGGCGGTAGCGGCGGCACTCGCNNNCGCCGCTGTTCCACAACCTTTAGACCCAGCATGACAAGGATTTATTCGGCGATACACGGCGACACAATTAGCTTTTTCAAGACATAATGGCCATGGATCTAAAGTTCAGACAGCCGAGATGGTAAGGCGTCCAGTGGAGCAGAAGATTCGTTAATCAGAAAACATACATGTCATGTAACATACTGGGTTAAATCTTTTACAGATTGCTTTTTATTCTGTTGAAGACGCGCTCGCAGCCCTTTGACAATTATCACGAAACAAGCATTACTTCTGTTCCTTCGATAACCACACGAGTCCACAATGCACAATAGAACATTTAAATAGGAACCGCAGGACATGTCCCAACTTGGACGGGACGTATTTGTATGGTGATTCATATTTAAAAACATCTACCGCCTCAAAGATCACAATATGTGTCCCTATTGTCTTGATTGATAAATAATAGGTGTCCCATGTGGTTGTGACTGACCACTGAAAAATGACTACATAGAGAAATATATGATAAAAAAAAATTAACTAGGAAGACCATTGCGTCCCATTATTATAGGACATGTAAATGATATATTATTTTTTTGTTGTTTCATTGATCAAGGTTGTATTATGCGTATTTCCCCTGCGCATCTTCAACAGGATATAAATAATATATTTACAATAAATAAGTACATGACAGTTAGAAATGAGAGCAAACCGCTCACATTGTCATATTGGTATAACACCCGCTTCGGTATTGTCCAGGGTATTGTATGTTAAATCAAATCTTAGTTTATTTGTAAGTAAACATAAATACGTATTATGACATGACTATCGGGAGCAGTGCAATATCACAATGTGGTACAACTGAACGTTATTCTATATATATAAATGTAAATTACAAAAAAAAGGAAAAATACATGAGAAGACTACATTACTCGCTCTCAAACGAATGAATATTACATAGTAATCACATCTTACACAGCTACAGTTATTATTCGACGCCCGTGCGTAGATGTAGGGCAAGAATTAATGAAATCTAAAGTACAATTTCATTGACAAAATATAAAACATCGGCAGTTTAGTTTTTGTGGGTAGAGAAACGAACGACTTGAGTCCACCTTTTTACTAACAAAATTTATTAAAATAACGTATTATGCTGTACACACGTTATGGACAAACAAAAGTCAGATGGAAATAAAACTTTTAGTTTTTGCGAGACATTATTTAATTTTTACATTGAGTTATTATTGTACGTAGTACATATAACTCAATGAATTTTTATTGTTTAACTAGAGGCAGATTAAAAATTTTGGTTAGATTGGCAAGTTTTAACTGTATGAGTTGTCATAAAATTGTCAAAATGCTGCTTCCACTATCGAAATAAATTTGCCTCGGAAAAATACACGAAATAGATCCTGACGACGTATGAATATCACAAGCTATTACACGCCCTCAAGCTACGCACGCGGCAGTCCTTGGAAGTGCTCGAGTAGTCTAGTAAATGCTTAACAATTATTGCATTGGATCCATTCTTACTAAAGATAGGTCGTGTAGTAAAAAAACAATTCTACCTTCGAAATGACATCGCTAGATGGCGTTCGAGTTAACTATGTACACAGATAATGTATAATATATTTTACTCTATAACTTTCTAGAATCTGAAACTGTCCTTTCGTAATTCTAAGAAATACATATGAAATAAAATCAGACTTGTACGAATTTATTTGATATAGACGTTGTGTACAAAATTGCAGACTTAGTATCACGAAAGGATTCTCTAGTTTACAATAAAAAATACGATTATTCCGAATACACAAAGTATATTTTGATGTGCACGAGTCTATTCCGACGATCGGACGAAAGAGGTGGTAATGACGACACAACACTGAAATTTTGACGTACGTACACACCGCACTTATAGTACACAGTGCGCACGCGTCGCGCTTGCTTCCTCTTTTGCGTACTACATCATTAACATACAATAATACTTTAAAGTGAATCTATAACGAGCTTAATAGTATAAACTTAGTTTTAGATCCAACTTCACTCATTCATTGCAAGGTGTAGCTGCATCATATAGCGCGGCGCGACCTGTCGATATTACTCTAAACGAAATCACAAAACTATGATCGACACTAACAGAATCGCTGGGCGACACTGAACTAATATCTCGTTAAGCTTTTTTTCGCAATAAATAACAATGAGAATAAATAAAGATTTCATTGCCGCCACAATCGATTCACAAACTTCACCACAAATATTCCAAAACACAAAACTATGCACTAGCTACATACCGATACGAATCATAAAACTACAAACTGATTAAATTCGATTCAAAAATAATTAAAATACACGTTGAGACGATCATTTTATTGTATATGACAGTACAAAAATTTATTGTTTCAGAGATCAACAAAGTTACATCAAAAGAATACCATTAACATAAATGGTTACAAAACGTATTCGACCTATCCAGCAAGTCGAAGAGTGCGGGCCGCAGCTTTGCCTACGAGGTCCAAGGTGCGGACGTTTTCAGAGTTTACGTGCCTAGTCATTGAGTAGACTGTTTTACCGACCGACCACACCGTGTTTATGTCCACGCTCCATTTCATCAGTTGGTAAAACAGTCTGCTAGCATTTTCAAGCACAGTAAATTAACCAGAAAACAGTTTAACCAAAAGTCCACAACACGCGAACTTAAAACCTGAGCTTGTAAAAAATTCAACGCTTAAACGAGGTTTGGTTTTTAGGGCGTACGTTATGTTTTTATGGTTCAGTACACTCCGCCACTTACTACGGGCGCCGCGGCACTCGCATCAGTACATAATTGAATGCCGTGTTAATTAAACAATATTTTATAACTGGTAACACGCACTTTTGTATGTCGACAGAACATACGATCGACAAGGTAACGGAAGCAACGTGAATGAACAAAACGTTGTCCACTCCATTTATATTACACACAATCATTCCTTCCAGTTACCTTGTTATCTTGTAAGAGACGAATGCCCCTCATTTGTCTCTTACAATATATTATTATGAATAATGAGTTCATTACATACATCGATATCCTCAACCCATTGTATTCCACTGCTGAAATCTCACCTGAAGTCGACTGAGAACTGCATACACTATGCCGTATTTACGACAGGCATAATGATAGGTTTGCAGATGTTTCATATTCATCACTGTTATTATGAGAAAGGTATGTGTATAAATTAAAGTACTATTTATTACATTCGAAATTGGGGTCAGAAGATCACTCTTCTGACCCCAATTTCGTTTTGAGAAAAAAATATAGAAAATACGCATTAACTTCGGGAAGATCTACCATCTCATATCTTGAGCAAAATTTGATATTTTTTTGGGTATATTGAGATGCATTTATTCAACAGTGGGTGCCTAAAGGTTGGCGATAGCGATGAGTGGAGAATTTACTCTCCTTATTCTAAAATCTGATTTTGAATTGAAAACTAATTTAAAATAATAAAAACTGGTGCTTCCAGTGTCTATTTTTCTCTCTAGAGCCAACATTGGAAATTGCTTTGTGGTTATACTTGTAAGAGCTACGGTAGCTAGAGTAACCATACATAATATAGATGTTAATAAATTTTAGTTAAACCGTCAAAGAAACAAAAAATGTTGACGATACATAAATTAGTCGCAGTAGTTGTTCAGAGGAATCCGATAATGTTGGAACAGTTGCGAAATATAACCATATATATTCGATAGCGGATTTACAAAGTCCGGCATTGTAAACATGAAGGAAACTAGATTTAGTTGATTATAAAAGTGTATAATATAAAAAAAATCGATAATTCATATAGACGATCGAGAATGAGCGAGCTATAGTTAAAATACATTGTACAGGTATAAATAACGGTGGTTAATGTCTGGTTAACGTCTGGACTAGATTTCTCGGATTCAATGTGGGATGTACAGTCAACTGGTTATATTTCGAACGAAAATGAGCGACATAGGCTCATTTTTCAACAAAGCGGAGACAAAATGGGAAAGACCAATACAGTCTATCCATCTAGCAGCCTAACGTACTGACACTGTGGTAATCTACAAGTTTCTGTACGTAGTTATAACCAGCGAGTCGCTGCGTGCTCACACGCGTACGCACTTGATAACGTGTCAGTTACATTACACGATACTCGGCAAAGTGACCCTATAGCAACCTATAGCATTTCAGTTTTTTACACGCGTCGTGTAAATCACCGTCTATCTCGTATTCTCCTATTTTCTCTCTGCTTTGCTTTAAGGAACGTTTTTGGGCTGGTCGGCGGCCGCGACACGGGGTCGGTCCGTCGACACAAATTAATTTTCTATCTAACTACTTAAGGAAGCGATATGCGAAGCGAAGTAAAACCGGGCGCGGGCAGATATACACCTAATATTAATTACACGGACGCGTCGCCGGGCTTGCGGACAGCGCCGCGCCCAATCCCAGCTCCGGCGAATCTGAAAACAAGATCGCGTTGTTAGGGAGTCATTATTTTAATAAAAAAAACTACAGAATATGCTTTTATAACTGAAATAATATAAATGAATATATCAGTAAAATTATATTGGTTATCACAGGGTAATTGTAATGATTCGTGAGAGGTTGATAAACGTGATAAATGAATGTCATTATCATTCTTTGTTGTTTGGCCAAGTTTTATACGAGTGCGTGTGACATTTCGGCATAAAGTACTACCTCCATATTTTCTGCACTTTTTGTATACTGTAAGATGCTATGGGTAAGAGAGATCGTAACTGACAATTAGTGATATAATAAGGAAATTTAAACGGATTTAGAATATTCAATCAGTTGACAAAGTAATTGTACCTCTGGTAAGCATGCAATATTAGCAAGTAGCATTATAATTGCGAGGGTGGTATCGAGAAGGCAGAGGTCATTTGGGACGATATATCGTCAGCTTACTGCAAGAACTCATTAATTGACATTTACAAAACTTGGAAAAATCAATTAATTAGTTTTGGTTTCATTAATAACATTAAATTATAGTGTTATTAATATTCAATTAATTGCCTTTTCAGAGTTTTGTAAATGTCAATTAATGAATTCTTGCAGTAAGCCGAAGATATAGCGCGGTACGTACCGGCGCGCGCGCGGCTAGCGGCGGTAGGGCTGGCGCGGCGCGAAGGCGGTGCGGTGCGACGACAGCGGGCGGCGGCGGGGCGGCTCGCGCGCGCGTGCCTTCTTCTCCTCCACGTTGAGTTTCACGGGCGCGCCCTCGCCGCCCTCAACCGGGAAGTACAGCGGCTGTAAATATTTACACATACATTACCATCTCGAGTATATAAAAAGTAATATGTCCTGACGCACTGACCGATGTAGCGTAGTCTAAACTATTAGACGAAGCAAGTTTATATCTAATATATGACCGTAGAAGCCACTACAGGATTTTAGGCACTCATATAGGTATCAGCTGCAGACATTGATCTATATACAGGGTGTATCATTCAAATGGGTCAGTATGGGGAAGTCTGAAACTATAAGACATACAAAGATCTGCTCCTAGGAACCATGTCATCGATTTTAATAACAAGAAAAACTGCATTCATGTATTTAAAAAAAAACTGTTCTCAGCTCAGGAATCGAACCCGGATGTTTTGAAACAATAAATGTACATTATTTTTATTTAGATATTTATTTATTTTATTTATTTATTTATTTATTTAACTATGGAACACCAACAGCACACACATTTCTACAATATTGGGTTTAACATTATTTTGGCATATTCTGATGCGTGTGCCAATAACTGGCGTACACGTCATTTACAATAATCGTGCTAAATCGTGACCTAAGTATCCTAAAATTTAACAAGAAGGTATTTAAAAATAAAAATAAAACTATAACAGAATTAGATAAAATTTAAATAAAATTATAAAATTAAATAGAATAAAAAAAAATGTCAGATGAATAAGTATATGTCAAAGGTTAGTTTAATCAGTCTATAATTTGATAGTTTGATAATTTAAAATAAACATAAAAATAATATTAATAATCAATAATGTATCGTTAAAAATAATTATTAGAAGGAAAATTGTGATAATTGTTAAAAAAAAATCAGTTCACTCAATACAATGGCAAACTAATAATAATAATCAGGCAAGTTTATGTAATGACTCCAGCACTAAACTTCTAAATTTACACAAGGTGTCATTAAAAATGTCAATCTCATTATTTTTATTTATAATTATGTTATATTCCATGCATAATCTGACGATCGGTGATTGAAATCCCAGGTTGGTTCTATGTGGTGGAATAAAGAAGAGTTTTGCGATGGGACGGCGAGGCATGTTAAATGGTACCCCTAGTCCCAGTCGTGCTAGTATGTTTTCACAGTCCATGCTCCCATTGAGAACCTTGTGCATAAATACTAGATCAAGCATCTTTCTGCGATTGTACAACGATGTAATTTTAAAGTAAGATAGACGTTCGTTATAGGGAGATCTATGTGAGATACCAGAGGTACAAAAGGCCAAGTGTCTAGTAAAGGATCGTTGCAGGGACTCTAGGCGCTGGGACTGCACGTGTTTTATTGGGTTCCAAACTGTACTTGCATATTCCAAGTGACTGCGAACGAGTGATTGGTATATGAGTATCTTGGTTGTAGTATTGAATCCTTTCGTGTTCCGAATCAAGAATCCCAGCATTTTAGCAGCTTTTAAGGCTATCGAGTCCACATGAGCTGCAAAATTAAGCTTTTTATCCAAAGTGACACCTAAATCTCGGATTTGATCAGAATCCTGGATGTTAGCTCCCGCCAGCGAATATGTAGAGGAAAAGTACTTTTTCTTGCGTGTGTATGTAATTTTGCAACATTTTTGAACATTTAGAAACATACCATTTGCATTACACCAAGATTGTATCCTATTGAGATCATCTTGAACCAGTACTGTATCCTCGGGGGAGTCAATAGTACGATAAATTTTAAGGTCGTCTGCAAAAAGGGAGTACTTGCAATGACGTATCCGAGAGTGAATGTCATTAATAAATATAGAAAACAGCACTGGTCCAAGGTGCGAGCCCTGTGGTACTCCGGATACGGCATAAAAATGCTTCGACTCGTACCCATTCACTGCCACGACCTGGAGTCTTTTGCTGAGATAAGATTGGAACCACTTCAGTAGACAACCAAAGATTCCAGCTGACTCCAATTTCTTTATGAGCAGTAGGTGAGGGACTTTATCAAAAGCACTCGAGAAATCGGTGTACACTGCGTCCACCTGTTTCCCCTGGTCGATTTCATATGCGAGGTCTGAGACGAAATTTATCAGATTTGTTGTTACGGATCGGCCTTTGATGAATCCGTGTTGATGCGTAGATATAATGGGATTGACGTGTTGTGATATAGCAGGATACACTAAAGATTCAAATACTTTTGAAAACGTGGATAGAATGGATATGGGTCGGTAGTTCTTGATATCACTTGGATCACCTTTTTTATATATAGGAATTATTCGCGTCTTCTTCCAGTCGTCAGGGAAGGTACCACTCGTAAGGGACTGGTTGAAAATAAGGGACAATGGTAGAGCTAGTGCATGTCTACAGCGTTTTATAAATAATGGTGGTATGCCGTCTGTACCAGCGCCCTTTGCAGGATCGAGTAGTTTTAATTTTCTGACTATTTCTCTTTCAGAGATTTTAATAGAACCGATGCAACGACTTGATGTATTGTCAACGTGGTCGTGGGTATTGTATGTATCACGGTTGTAAACTGAGGAGAAGTGTGTGGAAAAGAGTTCGCTGATGTCGGATCCATTATAAATGACAGTTGCATTATCAAGGTGCATTTTTGCCGGTATTGATGTAGTGCCTTTTCTCTTGGTTGCAATATACTTCCAGAGGACTTTCGGGTTTTTACGGATGTTATATTCCAGAGAGTATTTATAACTTTTGAGGCACATATTATACATCTTGTGGCAACGCGTTCGAATAATTTTGTATTCGAATTCATCACGTGGATTTCCGTATTTGTTGAATTTTACTCGTAGCTTCTCTTTTTCGGAAAGAAGACGGATTAAAGTATTCGAGAACCATTTGGGATATTTATTGTATTTGGGTTTATGCTTAGGAACGTGTTTGTCAATAACAGAATTTAGAATGTCGTAAAATGCTGATGTCATTTCATTTACATTGACGCCGTTACTAAACTTTTTCAGCCAATTAATATTATTTAGCTCAGTGTTTATTGCCGTATAATCTGCCCTGTAAAAATTGTACTGAGTTTTATGCACAGACCGTAGACAATCTAATTCCACGCCGGAAATTTGTATTAAGAGATTCGGATGTCTTGGATCTAGCTTACTGAGCAGATTAACGGGTCTCACAATACTTACTTGTTTTTCATTAGATAATACTAAATCTAATATTTTACTATCCACATTCTGAACATTGTTATATTGTTGTAGATTATTAAGTGACAAGAAATCGACAAAAGCATGTCCAAGTTTACAATTGTAATTAGAAGGCTTCATAACATTCGGTAGACTACCGTTAGACCAGTGCATAAAGCTAAGATTAAAGTCCCCTACGATAATAACATTATCACAATAATTCATCACTTCATTTACTTTGTCAATGAAATTATTAAGGATATCCAGTTTAAGGGGTGGAGGCAGGTAGACGGCACATATGTGAAAAGAGCGGACTATTCCATTTATATTCACCTGAATCATAACCCATAAGTCTTCCACATCACTTTCGTAATTTTGTAAACGGCATGAATTAATGTCCTTATGTACTGCAACCATCACACCTCCACCGTCATTTTTAGAGGATATCGTGCACTGACGGTCCCTACGATACACAACATACCTAGGATCTATAAATTCGCTACTTTGGATATTTGTGTTAAGCCATGTCTCAGTAAATATCGATTGTGTAGGTCCTAAGCAGTAAATGGCTCTATGAAACATAATGTCTAAAATGAATAAAATTATTTTTTTTCACATACTTTAATTTATTTTAGCAAATGTTCGAAGTGACCACCACGTTTTTCTATACAATATTTCAAGAAGAATTCAAGAAAAATTTCAAGTTCCTGCTTATACATTGACACTAAAATGTTTTTTTTATTTTTTTATTGCTATTCAACCAGTCACACCAATACGTTCCATTTCCAAAGAAGGTTTATCACATCTCTGTATCTACATACTTAGTGGGCTTTTCAGTTAATTGTTAGTGTTTGATTATAAGAAGTAAGCAGTTGCAGTCATGAATAGATAATATTATCACAAATAACAAAACTTTCCTGAATAGTTTAATGCAATGCCAATACCATATCGATATCGTAATTCAAATAGTGTACATTAATTATTGTTTCAAAACATCCGGGTTCGATTCCCGAGCTGAGTACAGGTTTTTTTTAATGCATGAATGCAGTTATTCTTGTTATTAAAATCGATGACATGGTTCCTAAGAGCAGATCTTTGTATGTCTTATAGTTTAAGACTTCCCCATACTGACCTATTTGAATGATACATCCTGTATATATATATATAGCTCATACATATGAAAGTATGCTATAAGTGTGTACTCCCAGTAGTTTTTAAGAAGTTAACTCCGATAATAAGGCTCCGTTTGCTCGTCTCTATGCATTGCCCTCCTTTAGATAATCCCAATAGATAAGAGCATGTGCCTCAGTAAACAGACAGAAATGTAACAGTTTGTGCTACGGGTCTGAACCTAAGAGCCTGTCCAGGCTAAGTGTGTTGACTCTGTTACCGAGATACTAGAGCTACATATGTCGCGTCCAGATACGTCTACATACGTACGACGCGTGCGCTGTCGGGGTGTCGCGATACTCGAGCGCCGTTATTACGTTCAGAACTACGCACGAGTCGACTCGCACAAAACGCTTCATCTGGGTGACTATGCCCCTCTGGATCCCCCATCGAGTTGACATATCGGTGCCAGTACTTACAGCGGCGCTGAGACAGTCAGCGGTAGCCTGCACACTTTCGTACGTGAAGTAACCGTAGTTGGGGTGTCTCGGCAAGCCAAGCGTGAACTGCTTGCCGTGCATTTGCAGCTCGGCGACGGGCCCGAAGTTGATATATCGGTGATAGTACTCACGGCGGCGCTGAGGCAGTCGGCGGCGGCCTGCGCGCTTTCGTACGTGATGAAGCCGTAGTTGGGGTGCCTCGGCGCGCCGGGCGCCGCCTGCTTGCCGTGCACGCGCAGCTCGGCGACGGGCCCGAAGCGGGCGAACAGCGCGCGCAGCTCCTCCTCGGTCGCGGAGTGCGGCAGGTTGCCGAGGAACAGCTGCTGCGCGTCCGAGTAGCGACGCGACTCGCCTGGAAACACACATATTATTGTTACTTAACATAATATTATTGTACACCTAAGAGCGACAGCACTCACGATACTTTTAGACGTGGCGACCGGCGATTGAGTCGCTTTATAGAAGGTCGACGACGGGAAGCGACTCTGACTGACGGGGAGCGCACACTTCAAAACACCAGACGCGCCGATTTAGTCGCTTTTTGGAAGCAGTCGCAGAGACGCGATTCCGATGCGAGATCGCGATACTGCATCGATGCAGTCGCACGACTCTACTGTAACCGATAGCACAAACACAGACAAATTGTGATGCAGCATTGATACAGTTGCGAAATCGCCAGACGCCGCGTCTAAAAGTATCATGTGTGCTGTCGCCCTAATAACCAGCTATCCAAACCGGTCGTATTCAATGTAATTTTAAATAATAAAAAGTGGAAATAGTATAAAAGGTAGGTATATTATAGGGTATATAGGTTTAATATAAATTTCCATCAACAGTGGAGTTCCTGGGCGTTTTTACCTCGGACTAGAGTTACAGTGAATGAATTAATATGATCAATGTGGGATATTGTTTTTTAAACTATAAATTGCAATGTTTACCCATTATTTTTTTGTGCATTTCATTTTTTTTTTTAATTTTTTTTTTAACAAATTATTATAAAAAAATATAATGTTTGACCATATATTTTCACTTAAAACAGTATTTTTTTTATCTATATGTTAAATCTTACCCGAGTAGACAAATAGGAACATTTTTCAAAGATACCTGTGTATGAAAATAGCAGTAGGGATCTCGAACAGGCAGATAAACGTGGAGAGGAGAGCGGAGCGGCAGCTGCTATATACAATGGAATTTCTCGGCTAGTTTAATAATTATAAGTAAATGAAATGTACTCTATTGTGTACATTTAAAAAAATAAGGTAATTAATTACGACTACTGAAAAGCAAAAAAATGCACAAAAAAATAATGAGTAAACATTGCAATTTATAGTTTAAAAAACAATATCCCACATCGATTATATTAATCCATTCACTGCAACTCTATTCCGAGGTTTCGCAGTTTTATATGCTCCAGGCACTCCACTACAAGATGTGACAATATATTCAATCAACTTGTAATGTGACACAGTGAGGTTACCATCAGTTCATCCTGGTATTATGCGCGCAAGAGAAACGTTCCCAGTCAAGTGCATTTTGTCTGAAACAGCATGGACACCACCGCTTATGTGGGAGGCTAATAAAGGCCCTACTATAATACAAGGGCTGTTCCAAAGAAGTATAAAAAAAGATAAGTACTTTCTTTTGTATCTGTTAAGGTAACTACCATTTCAGGCATCACTATAATTAGTTATTACTAATCAGATTTTTTTATTAAGATATTAATTATGGAATGTAATTACATTGCATAATTAATCCTTACATCAAACAAAGTTAGTAATTATTGAGTATTAGATATGAATTAAACTATGAACATGAAATTCATTCCAAATGTGTGACTAACCAACTATAATGAATCATCTGATTGTTTTAGATTATTAATTTGCTTATTTCAATATTGGAATTGTCATTGAAAATATTCATGTCCTGTTGTTGTACTTTATCTTTTTATGTGCACATATTTATATGTATTGTGTAATAAACAGTTTTCAAAACACGACTTATTGTTTTTATTTTTTTTAGTTATAATAAAAACAGTATACACTGCTAATTGCACCTTCTGATGACATCCAACGCCCATACAGTAATGCATGCAATATTCAGTTATGCAGATATGTTGCCCTCCATCGACTTTGCCTAAGGGGCTACCGGACAAAACGTGGCAGAATAGCTTCTTACTCCACACCGATATTATATCAGACGGTGTACTATGATCATCCCCAATGCCCATATGGTAAAAGCACTTTTACAATAAGTTTTAGGAATATTCATCTCTGTCTTTTCTTCATAGATCTATAAAAGGAAGTTTTATACAAATCTGTATCTCTATTTCTTCTAAATACTAATGTTTCTTAGTTTATATGTTTATACAGTCCTTTCCTTTACATTTATTTTGATAATGACACAAATTCCAAATTCCGTCTACTTATCACTAGCAGCTTTGAAAATTTCCTTATATTCAAGTCTTTTATGATAAAATAAATCATGTTGATAGGCTAATTTCTTTTTTTTCTACGCATTAGCGCCATGCCACAGCCACAGCGGTGCGATTTGCGGCGCGGCGAGCGGCGAGGTGAGCGCACATAACTCTTAACTGACGAAGTCAACATTTTACAGAAACCGAAAAATTTTTTTATTTTCTTGTCTTATTATTAATTTCTTGTAAAATAAACAAGTATTTTAGTTACGAGGTATTTCCATATTTCAATTTATGTACGTGTATGTATGTATGTAAAATATACTGTAACCTTTTATATAGTCTAAAAAAATGGAACATGTGAACTTCTCGAAAAATATCAGTTAGGGTCAATTCACACCAAAAGCGCGGCGAAGGGCAGCGAAGCGGATCGCAGTTTATGTGTCATATGAATTTCAACTTTATAATAATTACAATAATACTTACTATCGCATGAGAAACTCAAACGAGACGCGCGGATTCACGCGAATGCTCGAGCAGTCGCTGGGATCCACGCGGAAGTCGCGAGAATTCGATAATAAGTACTATAGTAATGAAAATAAAGTTTAAATTCACATGACACTGAAAGTGCGCTCCGCTTCGCTGCCCTTCGCCGCGCTTTTGGTGTGAATTTACCCTTAGGAGTTATTGGCACTTCGCCGTCGATATGTCGGAGACAGTCATTTTACATACTTTGAGCGGAAGAGACTTCACTTCAATGTATCTGACCAGAGCCGTGAGGTCGACCGACGGTAGCGAAGAAAAAGAAAACTATTGAGTATTCTTTTTTCATACTGTCACTTTAACAAGAACTACGGAACTAGTTCTCCGTTTCGTTCATTTGAATATTAAAAGAATTAATGTAAATTTGTTTATCTACACTAATGTTGTAACATTATACTTATGTTTTCAATACTTGACTTATAATAACTACTGATAAAGCTCAGACAAAAAAAACTCAATTTAAGCAAAATTAAAATTTAACATGATGTTATAATATCCAAATCGATATCGTAAAATCTCATTATAACACTGTGTGAGAGCGAGAGAGTGGTAAGAGAGCCTTATTTCAAAGTCCTAACAGCGCGCGTTCGCTCCTGATTGGCCCTGCGCGCGCTGCAGCTGCGCTCTCATTGGTTCAATGCCAGCTTGCAAAGGATTTGCGAGAAAGAGACAAAGCTCTACAAAAAAATAAAAGCAAAAATGAACGCCACAGACAACGAATAATCTACTGTTTAGTAGAAATTTAAAAGTAAAGTCATGTGATTTTTTCGCAATATATTTCAACATTGAAGCTAGTATTTTAACATTGAATTATAAAAAGTATATATTTACGCGCCGCAATTTTTGCAATCAAATTAAAGTATTTAATAAAAATATTTATCTTCAAAGAACATTACATTTTAAATCGTCGGTCAAACAGTCGTCGCCTCGTCGGTCCAACAACAAATGGGGCAATACGCGTGAATTTAATGTTTCGCAATGTTTGATTGCATTAGTGAAGATAAAGTAGTGTATGCAACTGCATATAACACGGGTATTAAAACACTCGTGAGGTACTATTTTGAAACTCGCATTAGCTCGTTTCAAAAACTCACACTCGTGTTTTAATACCCTTTGTTATACGACAGTTGCATAAACTACTATTTTAAAACTAACTATGTTGTGGAACTTGTACTCTTTTCGTATTTTGCACGTTATCAACATACGTCCACGCCGTCAAAGGTTAATAATAACCAAAATAAGTATAATATATTTCTACATACTGGCATTATTAGGTTGCGAGGCGCGCGGTGGGCGAGGGCGCGCGTCCTGATGCGTTGGCGCGGGCGCGGGCGGCGCGGGAGCCGGCGCGGGCGGCGGCTGCGCGGGCGGGGAGGAGCGCGGCGCAGCGCCCGACCCGGACTTCAGCAGGTTCGCGTAAGTCTTCGGCTCCGGAGGCACCTGCACTGCTGGCGCCACTGTAACGAAAGACAAAGTGAAAATTTTATAGTGGCATTGTGACAAGGCATATTATTTTCGTGTCAGCAAAAATTGGCGCTACGCTAACTCGCACAAGTGTGTGCTGATAAATATAAGACATTGTTAGTGATGGTTACGGGTTATCACTTTTGTCAGCAGTCCATTATGAAGTATTACGCTTAGCTGCAGAGTGAGGGAAGTGAAAGCGGGCCAAACCAAGGCCAACACGGCTGCACACATCACTCGCCTCAGCTGACATTATAGTCTGTATATTGGTCACACGCATAACTCACTCTGCACAATTATGACATAGATGCTTTTATACCCAGGACAAGCAGTCAGGAGAACCTGGTCCCCTATTCAAGGCCTTGAAACTAATTTAATTGCTAAATTAATTGGAGACTGTTTTATTTTTGTGTATAGTTTGAGGAGGCTTTTTCATGACTACTAATCCACTTAATTGTTATGCAGACGTGTTTTAGTACGAAACGCGCTACAACTGTCAATGTATGGCGGTGTCACGTGAGCGAGAGGTACCTCCCCCGTTGTGCCAGTTGAATTTGACAGTATAGCAGCCTGGCACTGCTGCCTATTTATATAAAATGAAATGTGTGCAATAATTATATAAGTAGTGTACTGACTGGGCTGCGGGGGCGGAGTCGGCTCGCGCTCGCGCTCGGGTTCGGGCACGGGTTCAGGCGCGCGCTCGGGCTCCGGTACGGGCTCGCTCACGGCGGCCACCACCGGCGCCGACGGCAGTGCGGTCGCTGTAACAATACACAATCGATATTAGTATACATCAACCTCATCTGCCGGAGGATCACCATTGCTCCCCCCCAAAGGTGCTCTGCCACCTTGTCATGGTGGGGGGCTTGCGTGCCTCTGTGATCCGACAGGCTGGGGGGGAGAGGCCAGGCTAACGGCCTGGCCACGGACACAGCGCTGCGACTTGCGGTGCGGTGAGCGGATCGTCTGTCTCTCTCTCACTCGCGCGTCGAGTATTGCCTCGCCGCAAATCGCATCGCTGTGGCCGTGGCATGGCGCATATATTTTGTATGTCACGTCTTGCCGCTCATCTCGCCGCTCGCCGCGCCGCAAGTCGCAACGCTGTGTCCGTGGCAGAGCGGTAAGAGCAGCTCAGCTGGGTGGTCCTCCACCCGTCCCTTTGAATCAGCAGACGGCGGCGTGAATTTGGACGACTTGTGGGGTGTGCTCCTTTGGAATATTGGGGCCAGGGGTCAGGATGGGAACATATAGCACCGCACCAGCATAGCACCGTTCCGACGTCGTAGTAGGGACTGTTCAAGGACAACCAGACAGTCATCAAGGAGAAGTCTGCGCCAGTCTGGCCGTACTATATTTTAATTATGCACTGGCAACCATAATGTTCTTCGAGCGAGCTATTTAACGTTTTCCTAAGAGACATCTAGTAACCTAGCTCCTTTGCTCTATCATGTGTATATCTGAAGGTTGGTACCTTGCATGGCCAGCACATGTCTCTGCTCCTCTAACGGCGGGTGCCCGTTGAGATGCGGCGCGGGCGCCGGCGGTGACACGAGCGGCGCAAGCGGCGCGGGGGGCGGCGCGGGGAAGGGCGCGGGGGGGAAGGCGGGAGGCGCGAAGTAGCCGCTACTTCCCTCCTCCTCCTCGGCGTCCGATCGACCAGACCCAGAGCCCTCCTCGTCAGAGAACACGAAGTCCTAGAACAATAATAGTGCATACATATAAATAAAACTTCTAAGATTAGATCGCAAATAGCATCTGAGATGTCTAGAGTCACGAAGTCCCGTGATTTTTTTGGCAAAAAATAACTGTATCCTGTCACGGGATTTTAGGGTAGACTCGAGACGTATCACGGTTGGCAAATTACTGTATAAAGCCTTAAACTCAAAACTCTGTATAAAGAGAAAGTGTATTATTATTACCTACTACAAAAATTACAAAAACTGAGCCTAAGGCATTTTCTAATAGCCCATTTTATTGAGTTAGACCAAATGCCTAATGATTAATATAGAGAATGAGCCCGGGAAAATGTCTTGTGGCCAGCGACAAGTATATTCAAAAGTTAAAGGCAGGAGTAGGAAGTAATTACATTACATAACTTATATATCACACCTTTTAAAAGCATTAAAAGATTGCAATTACTTGTACAAGCCAAAAGAGAGGACAGCTAGATGAAGCCCGGTAAACACCACTGAGATGTAAATAAGTGAATTAGCTGATATTGAATATGTTATTGTTGTTTGCGTTGTTACTATCACAGTTATGATTGAGCATTTGTATTTGCTGCCAGTAATATTTACGACAGAACTGTTTGAAAGTACAAAAGTTTTACATCTTGTCCATGAGATCACTACAGGGAACAAGCTTCTAGACTGCCACGCTAACTAGTGGCTGAAATGTGAACCTTGTGCTAGCAAATTTTCGTTTGTACGTATGATATGACATGTCAACTTGTCATTGTCATTGTGTTTTGCTTAGTGTTTTGCCAGCACTTGATTCCTAATGATCACTAGGGTCGCGAAAGTGCTGCCTCTTATGTTTCGTGCACGTTCCCTATAGTAATTCGATTGTTATCAAGCAATATATTTCGTTCAACTTGGCAAAGACCACACTCCCATAAGAGTCACCGCAAGCATGCTACTAGCATCGGAGATCGGTTTTTTACAAGCCGAATCCAGCGACCAGACGCTCCTCAGCGGACACTTAGGGTCAATTCACACCAAAAGCGCGGCGAAGCGCAGTTTATGCGTCATGTGAATTTCAACTTTATAACAATTATTATAATACTTATTATCGCATGAGAAACTCGAACGAGTCGCGCGGATTCCCACAACTGCGCGAGAATTCGCTGGAATCCGCGCGGAAGTCGCGAGAATTCGATAATAAGTACCAAGTAATGAAAATAAAAAAAATTAAATTTATATGACACTGAAATTGCGCTCCGTTTCGCTGCGCTTCGCCGCGCTTTTGGTGTGAATTGAGCCTTAAAAACGCCGAACGAGGCAATTCTTTCGCAAGGCGACTACGTATCGAGCATCGGAGCAGTCGCTAAATTGCGCGATTCCGATGCTGCACCTGAACGGAGAGAGTCACTAGATAGTGATGCATCGCAAAATCACCGATCGCCGCTGCTAAAAGTATCGTATGTACTGTCACCATAAGAAGATGCATGCATGCATGTAGCCGAACTGGGCCGGTACGACCGGGAAGGTGTACCTCTCGCTTACACGATACCGGCGTAAAGTGACAGCTTTGCTGTCGAGTATCGTGGCGTGTACGTAGCCAGTGACCCATGTAGGTGAGAGGAGAAAGGAGTAGAGAATAGCCTCTATGCGGATGTCTATGGGCGTCGGTAGTTCTAGCTCCGACTGCTCGTTTGCCACAATACCTGGTAGCGGAAGATGTCGTTGTGCACGTAGTACTTCTTGGGCGACTGCGCGGCGAGCACGAAGGTCTGCGTGAAGCGCCGCATGGGGGCGCCGCCGTTGGACAGCTCGCCCGTCACCTGCACCACCACCCCGTTGCCGAGCGTCGCCTGCGCGTCCACCTGCGGACATCGATGCGGGTTAACAATCATTTTTATTTCAGACAAAAAACAGTTCCTCTATACATATAATAAATCTGTAGAAGGGTCAATTCTGTACATTGAAAATATTGAAAAAATAAATAGCAGGGATGATACTGGATCGATATCAAACCCAAATATGCGATTTAAAAAATTTTTGTCTGTCTGTCTGTCTGTCTGTCTGTATGTTCAGGCATCACGTGAAAACTAACGGTTCGATTTCTATGAAACTTGGTATAATTATACCTTATTATCCTGGGCATAAAATGGGATACTTTTTATCCTGGAAAAATACGTAGAAAAAAAATAAACCCATCCACGTGAAGACCGACATCCGCGCGGACGGAGTCGCGGGCGGAAGCTAGTACAAAATAAAATAATTGCTACTAGTATTTATGTATGTATCTGTTTCATACTATATGTATAGTTTATAAAGCTTGTATTTAACACATAAGTTGTATTTAGATCCGTTTTTATAACGAGCACTAGATGCTACCCGCGATTTCGCTCGCGTGGTTGAAAAAAATATTTGTACATATCTCGAGTCGATAGCACTCTTCAATCTTTCCATTATCTTCATACTAAATATCACATGGATTCGTTGATCCGATTTGATGAGAAAGAAGGACAAAAGAGCAACCACTCTTTCGATAGATTAGAGACATTATACTAATATTAAAAATTCGAAAGTTTGTATGTTTGTTTGTTTGTTCGTTTATTATTCCTTTACGCAAAAACTGCTGAACCGATATTCATGAAATTTGACACACATATAGACAGTAACTTAGATTAACACATAGGATAGTTTTTATCCCGAAAAAATGTTCCTATGGAATGCTATGGGATGATTAGTAAAACCGCGAGGCGTAGCAAGTTCAATATATTTACGAAAAACTAATTGAGGGCGATGTTAAAATAATATTAGAACACTTTTGTTTGTGTTTTTTTAATTTATTTGTATGGGCTAATCTTCGAAACTACTGGACGGATTAGAAATGAAACCTTTTGCAGTTTATAGATACTAAGCCTGATCAACATCAAAAACACTTTTTACTGCGGTAAAATCGCTCATTCCTACGGGAAATCGAATTTTGGCAGACTGCAAGCAAACAATAACAAATCACTTTGATTATATTACTACGACACGCGAACGAAGTCGAAGGCACCAGCTAGTACTAAATAAAAAATAATATTTTTATGCTATTTTTTATTTAAAGGTTTAAAAAAATATATTTAATGTTGCGCTGTTCTAAATAAAATATGAACAATAAAGAGAAACTTTGTTGTCCATTTAACAACACAATATTGGTTTTGGCTAATGACAAGCTATGGATATCAATAAAATTATAATCAGTGAAATTATCATTGTGCCTAATCACAGGGCTAAAAGTAATCGAATATCCAGTAAAAGTACAATAATATATCTCTATCTTCACTATTATCGCCTTATTTAGCTGGTTACAGACAAGTTCAGTAACTTTGCAAGCATTTTTGTAGCATTGTTGTG